>QRFJ01000308.1:607912-1001332 GCA_006176705.1 Cocos nucifera
TGGGTGTCTAGGATTTGTGCTAATGGGTTGGATGCAGACTTTTCCTGTAGAGAGTCAAAGTTTCTAATTAGATATTGTAATTAAATTTAAACAATTTATTTAGAGATTTTATTTTTAAATATTAGCTTCACTACTTTTTCGATCTCTACACTCCTCTTTAGAGAACGAAATCTCCATGATTATTTTCAATGGGTGGTGCGGTCCCACCAACTTACTCATCCCTCATCTAATAGTTATTGGTGATGGGTTAGCCAATGGTGAACAACTTTGTTCAATGATTCTCTAATCATAGTGCACCAAACTTGGTCTTAATTCATGAATCTCACCGTATCTGAATATTGATCCTCCTTAGTTAAGTCAGACCCACCATTTGCACAGATTGAATTCCTAATGAGTCTCTAACCGTATCCAATTTGGAGCCCAATCCATCCTCCAGCTGTAGCATCGCTGCTAATAGAATGGTTGCATCTTTTTGAAAATTGAGTCACTGTAACAGCCGCGAACAATCAATCTCGAGAGGGCCCGCACATCTATAATGGTGGAAGACCTTAGACTTAATCTTTTCTTAGAAAGATTTGATTTAGATCTCATTAAACTAGACTTGACATAGTCATAACCATTATGACTAACCTAGTGGCATGGGTTAGCTCGAATTATTGACCACCTCAGATCAGAACTAAGTCAACAAACATGGCCAGATAAGTAAAATCGATGGAAGGGATATGCTAGTAACTCGACAAGAATGCATATGAGTCGAGTAGCTCCCAATTAAAAATCAGTCGATCATATCTGTCAAACTTATCTTAGACACCAAATTGTTAAGACAGAATCAATCGAATTAGCCTATAATCCAGACTCTAACCACTGAGCCTAATTAGGTCTTAGCTTGATCGATCGATCATGTGACTCGATCTTGACCCAGACTTAATCTTATTAGGCTGGTCAATTTAAGCATTGTTGATCCTATTTAACCAACTCTTGATTCGGTTTGATCAACTGCTAGACCTAATTGAGCTACCCAAGTCCGAACCTAGATTTATGAATATGTCTTAGATATGAAATTCTCAATTTTAGATCTAATTGATATTTCATAAACTTAATTCTTAATTAAGTTAGAGTTCTTAAATAAAACATGTAAAAAGATCCTAGGATTTCAAGATCTAGAGTTTTGCAGAAAGTAAGTTTTCAATTTTTAATTAAGGATGAACGCGTAGCACCCTTACACATTATAAGAATACCTCATCGAATGGAAGGAGAGGGTCTTTAAGCCCTACTTTATTTTTATGACCGGACGGCCAAGGGGAACGCCTTAATCAGAAATATAATTAATCTACAAAAACAAATTAGATCTAAGCATATATTTCATATAAAAAATAGATCTAATTAAAATATATTTTGTACATATCACATATATCATGCATGCATATTTTTCAGATCTAAATTATCTCATAATCATTTAAAAAATTAAATTTAAATTTGATCATATCAAATAAAATTTAATCTAGATCTATTTGCAGAACTATTCTACAACTAATCTAAACATACAACTATCATATCTCATATGAACAATTAATTTTATTTTATTTTTTATTTTTAGATTTGATTATAATATTTATAATATCAAAAAATAGAAAATAAATAGATCTAAAAATTACTTTTAATCAAATAAAAATTATGATTAAATTAGACTACATATAGAATAATTCTATTCCTAGTCTAGTTATGTATCTCATACTTATTTTAATTTTTAATTTTCTGATTTCAGATCTAATCACATCTCATATGATATCTAAAATAACTAATTAATTAGATTAAATCAGATCTAAAAAAAAAAATTATAAGAACCTGGCTCTGATACTAGTTGAAGGGGAATCTAGATTTTTTAGGTCAGGTTCATTCAGATCTGATTGGATCGAGAAGTATATTTCAAAAATTTTTTCTCAGATCCAGATCAGATCTGACACCTTTTTAGATCTGATTTATAAATTGATAATTAAGAAAATAAAACTAAATTAATTTTGAATTAATTTTTATCTTGATCTTGGGTAATCTGATTATCCGTTGATGATCCTACGAAAGCTCTGAGGTTCTGGATCTAGCCACGCAAGCGCCTAGTCTCTACCGATATTCACTCGGGCTGGATCTGGAGATCTTCTTCTTTTTTTTTAAAAAAAAAATTAGATTTGGATTTGATTTGAGGATCTTCAAAACACCTTCTGAAGATCATCCATCGTCTCTGCAGCAGTGCTACCTTCTTCCTTTTTCGTCGGCCTTTCTTGCTTGACTCGCACTAATTAGAAGAACCCAACTTTCTTGGGCATGGAGAGGAGGGAGAGGGCTAGATGGTGGCATGGAGAAGGGAGAGGGACAGCCTTGGGGTGTGGCTTGAGATGAACTCTGTTGAAAGTGGGCGCAGACAGGGTCTATTTATAGACTCTGCTGCGCCATGCAGTGTTGCATCACCTCGGCCAATCGCGTTGCTTCGTTCAATCAGATCTAAATCTGATTGGTGGGATGACATCATTTGATCTAATTAGATGAGAGACCCATAGGTTCATTCTTAGATGGCGCTTAAGATCGATTAAAGTAGATACCCAAGGGCCACCTAAGTAGAAACCAAGAAGCAACCTGGAGTCCCATCCGTATGGGACTCCAGCATCCCTATCCATGGGCGCACGCCATCCTAGGTGTGTGCCCCCTTCTTTCTAATTTTCAGAGAGGGGACAAGCCTCTATCTGCTCTTCAATAAGTGCATGACACATGAGCAGATGTCCAAGGGTCAAAGGTCAATGTTTGACCAAGTCAAAGTACAAGAATTAGCAGGTGACGAAAAATGATAGGTATTATCTCAAATTTATCTCATAAATTAAGACAACCATTTTCTGATTTGGACAAACTTCAGTCAGATCAGGTAAAGATACCTGAGTGAGCACAAACTCATTTGGCTCAGTCGAGATAACTTTTATGATAGAAAAAGAAGAATGTTAGGCTCAATCGTGTGCTAGCACGATTTTCTTGAACCAAATTGAATCTTATTCAAATCAATTGAACTAGATTAGTCTAATTGATGATATCCAAATCCAAACTCTTGTTTGTGTGATCCAGTTAGATTCAGTTCTGTATAGTAATGGAACATGTCATGATCTCCATCATCGACATCATTGAAACTTCTTTCGATGGATTAGAACTCTTCTGATTCAGATAACTTAGAATGATTGATTATCTAAATTATTCTAATTACTCCCAAAATCCATCAGTGACATTTAGCAGCATATGGTGGCAACCCATCAATACTGAAAATGAACCTCTCGATGCAGCTACTTGTGTGATTAAGTTCTTCTATCTTGAGCTTCGATCAGATTAGGGTTAAGGTGAACTCGTCAAACCCTAATTTCTATCATATGATTTAATCATTCGATTCAAGTCCGATGTGAAAAACTTAATAGAAACTCTTTCTATTATTTCACACTCTCTGCCATGGCCATGGGCTTATGGACTTGATTCTCATGATCATCATAGGGCTGCTCCTCATCCATCGAGGTAGATAGATTCCATCCTGGTGCAATCAATTCCTACAATGAACATGCTATAGCCAACATACACCTCAGGATTCCGAATGGCTAGAAGATCGAGTCATGGGATAGTCAAACTATAACACTCTCAAGGTGAACTATCGATGCACCTTAGGTCAAAGAATCAGACACACCACTGCAGCATCGAGTCAGTCATTGACGAGAAGGTTGACTTTCTTATGACTAATCGAAGTGGTCACGCTCAGTGCTCTCGTTCTCTAATGAGTATCTATCCTCTCGCTTCGGTGTCTCTACACCATAGACTCAAGACTTATCTAATACAAAGAAGAGATTGTACACTAACCTTCCGGATCAATCATCATCCTCATGATGATCCTACGGTCAGAAGCATTTTATGAGTTAATAATGAAAATTCTTGTCTTAAATTTTCAACTCTTGAAAATAAGAATTATCTTTACCATTAACTCAAAGGATGTATCACAGATACTAAATACACTTATGTGATAGAAAATAATCCATTTTATTATTTATAATCAAAATTATAATTTTGCCCTTAGAAGTGTATTACAAGTGTCAGCCAATTCTGGCTTCTAGGATACACATATCTAACAATATGGATGATAGTAGATGCTCTCATACTGAAAATGACATATTGAAAGAAGGACAGGCTATTATTTCTATACCTATTGTTCAGGAGAAGATTATATTTTATCATGTAGAAAGAACAGTCGAATAGTAGTAGATAATTCAGTCGATCACAGCACCTCCACAGCCAATTAATGATGTACCAATAAGAAGATTAGTTAGAGAAAGAAGATTTATAATTTTCAATGACTATGTGGTTTATTTGGGTGAAAATGATTATGACATTGATCATATGATTGATCCAGTCTCTTATGATCATGCTATTGTATGTTTCCAGTCAAATAAGTGGATTGAAGTTATGCATGATGAGATGCAATTCATGGCTAACAATGAAGTATGAGAGCTTGTAGATTTACCTGAAGGGTTTAAACCCATAAAGTATAAATAGATATTTAAAACCAAAAGGGATTCCAATGGAAACATTGAGCGCTATAAAGCGCAACTAGTTGTAAAAAGATTCATACAAAAAGAAGGCATAGATTACAATGACATCTTTTCTTCCATTTCTTGCAAAGATTCCTTCAGAATAATTATGGACTAGTAGCCCATTTTGATTTTGAGCTTCATCAGATGGATGTTAAAATAGCCTTTTTGAATGGTGATCTTAATAAAAAAATTTATATGACTCAGCCAAAAGGTTTTGTAGAAAATGCAAAGACACATATGGTGTGTAGACTTAAGAAATCTATCTATGGTCTTAAGCAAGTATCACGATAGTGGTATCTTTAGTTTGATAATATTATGAATTCTCTTAGATTTGCAGAAAATAAAGTGGATCAATGCATATATCTCAAAGTTAGTGGGAGTAAATTCATCTTTCTTATTTTATACGTGGATGATATTTTGCTTGCCAGTAATAATACAGCTCTATTATATAAGACTGAACATTTGCTATCCAAAATGTTCGATATGAAGGATCTTGGAGAAGCTTCATTTGTACTTGGTATTGAGATTCACAGGAATAAAGATCATCATTTGTTAGGATTGTCTCAAAGGACTTATATTAATCATACTTTAAAAAGATTTGGTATACATGACTGCAAACCTGGAGCATACCTATAGTTAAGAAAGATAAATTCAGTAAAGATCAATGTCCAAAGAATGATATAGAAAAAGAATCTATGAAAAATGTACCTTATTCTAGTATCGTGGGTAGCTTAATGTATGCACAAATTTGTACTAGACCAAATATTGCATATGCTGTTAGTGTGCTCGATAGATATATGTCAAATCCAGATATAGAGCATTGAAAAGCAGCTAAAAAGATCATGAGATATTTGTAGAAAATTAAAGATTTTATGCTTACATATAGAAGGACTGATTGCCTTGATGTGATTTGATATTATGATTCCAACTTTGCTGGTTGTGTGGATGATATGAAATCTACTTTTGATTATATTTTTATGATGGTTAGAGGGGCTGTTTCTTAGAAAAGCTCAAAATCGACTATTATGGCATCATCTACCATGCAGACAAAGTTTATAGCTTGTTATGGAGCTGCAACTTATACTGTTTAGTTGAAGAATTTTATTTTGGGACTTATGATTGTTGATTCCATCTCTAAATCACTTAAAATATATTATGATAATAGTGCAGCTGTATTTTTTCAAAGAATAATAAGAGTTTCAGTATCTCAAAATATATTGAAATAAAATATCTCGCAGTCAGAGATTTGATTAAAAAGGGAGACATTATCATCGAGTATATAGAGACTAATGCAATACTGGCAAATCCATTAACCAAAGAACTAAGATTCACTGTATTTGAAAAACATGTTGAAAACATGAATATATTGCAATTATTTGATGTACTTGATTAGTGGGAGCATTATTTTTGATTAAACATCATATGGATATAGTACATTTTTATATTTTAATATAGTATGATATTTACATTTTGTGCACATATGATTGTTTGTAAATATTCTTTATATTAAAGCCTTAAGTATAAAATTTTTGCTTAAGCATAAAGATGTTGCTTATAATGACATAAGCTTATTGCAGCTTTCATTGGAAAGCATAAAGAGGTTTCATTGAAAACCATAAAGTAGACTGATGATGGACTTTATATATTTAGATCATATGAGTATAAAGTTCACACTACACGCATTATATTACTGAAATCCATGTCGATAAGATTACTAACATTTATAACTATTGGGGATATACTCCGCTTCCGCCAAAATTCAGTCTGATGCTTAGCCTAATGTAACTAATAATCATGGAAGAGCTTCGATCGAGAATTCTTCCTCCAGCGGTCGAACCCCTCCAGACTCCTTCAGCAGCCAAATTCCTCCAAGAGCCGAATCCCTTCCAGACTCCACCAGCGATCGAATTTCTTTCGGACTTCTTCTTTAATCAGATTTCTCCAGCAGTCGAATTCCTTTCGGACTCCTCCAGTGGTCGAACCTCTTTCGGACTCCTGCAGCGGTCGAACTCCTTCCGAACTTTTCCTTCAGTCAAACTTCTCCACCAGTCGGACTCCTTACGAACTTCTCCATCAGTCAGACTCCTTCAGGACTTCTCCTATAGCCGAACTTCTCCACCAGTCGGACTCCTTCTTGACTTCTCCATCAGTCAAACTTCTCCACCAGTCAGACTTTTTTTGGACTACTCCATCAGTCGAACTTCATTCGGATTTCTCCAACAGATTACTTCCAGATTTTAAGTAATATTCCTCCTAGATGATCCGCTCTAGCCGTATTCCCTTTAAGAGTCTGAACTCCTCTGGAATTGACATATGTCAAAGCTCTTCAATCAACGCCTGCTTTCTCCAAATTTTGACTATTAAATCTCAACGAACGGATGACACCTCTTTCCGTAATAAATTTCACATGATCCCGAGCGGCCTATTACTGAACGATTACGGCTATATAGGCTTTATCTATAAAAGAGACCCTCCAGATACATTTTCTCGGAGCTTTCTTCTTCTTTCCAAAAGTCTGCTGAATTCTTGTCTGAGTACTCTATTTCTGTTGGCCAGAAGAGCTGATTTGATCATCGAAGGATCTACCGGAGCCACCACCACTGACTTCGGATGGGACTTTATTTTATAGGTCACCGACGGCGATCTCTTCTTCCTTAACTCCAGCTCGATCCAACGTCAACTAGATTCTGCACCAATAATAACCATATAGAGATCTTATATTAATAAATGGTATGAAGACTGCTGTGATTCAATGTTAGTGATTTTGGCAAGTCAGTTTTTTGACTAAAAATATTATTCATTCAAGATATTTGCATATGTGGTCACATGAGGTGCACTTAGCTCGAGAGTCATTTTGAACTATATATATTATATTTAATATATTTTTTAAAAAAAATAAATATCTAAATCATTATCGTTCAAGTGGAAGAATGTTGAAAATTTTCATTAGATGGGTTTCTATTGATTATAGACTGATTTTGATTTCGAATTTATTATGAAATACGGGCTAAGTTGTCGTCTGAATGAATGGTTAAAGAGCCCAAAATAACTTATGATTATATTGTTTGGGTCCTATTATTATAGCCTGTAGAGAAATCCTAGGACATGAAGATCTCTACGCTCTAAGGGTGGAACTCATCTTATTGAGGAGGTAGGCATCAAGAGAAGGAGAGAAAGATCTATCCGTGGTCGATTCTTCTCTTACAAGATATTCAGCGTAGATCATCAAATGACTACTCAAGAATTTTAAGATATGTTGATTAGATTATAATCTATTCTTGAAATTTTATCTTGTATTCTAGATCTTCTACATGTGATTCGTAAATATTTGTTCAATTTTATTTGACATAATATATATATATATATATATATATATATAATTAATTAATAAAAAATAGTAATATGGACCATAATAAATAAGTTAAAAAATGATCCACGTCACTTTGAGCTCATAAAAAAAAAAAAAAAAAAAAAAAAAAAAAAAAACCCACCTTGGGTTGGCTCCATTTGGTGTTCTCCCCATGGCCTCATTTGTCCAATCAATGCACTTGCAATTTTTTTAATTAATTAACTTGAAGTATCCGAAGTATCATTGGGATTATGGCAAAACCAACCAAAGAAATGTTCTTGTTTTTCCTAAACCACAAAAGGCCCTTCCGAAATACTTTTGCATAAAAGTAAATTATGGAGCACTTTTGCACGAGCTTTCACACGAGAGTTGCCTGCATGGCAGATGGAGGCTTTATAAAAATTTTACAAATAATTTTGTAAATAATTTTTTTGGTTGCTTTGGCTTCGTAGCGAAGTGAAAAAATTTTTCTAGGCACGTGAATTATTCGAATATTTCCCACCCATATCTATTAAGCTATTCGGATATTTCCAACAATAGGGGAAGCCCTTTGTGACAGTCCCATAATTCTATTGTCCTGCATTAAATTAGCTTTTCTAACCACTTCTGCAAGAATCTTAATACGAACATCTGATATTATCCAGCTAGAAAGTAATAATTATTTTATTAAAACTAACGCCAATGGGATACAATTTCAGAAATTTAATAATTATTTTATAGTATTTTAGATAAGCCCACTTCCTTATCCACTCGTCCTTGGAAATCATTTGATCGAAATCATCTCTTAAATGCCATAATAATTGATTAATTATGCAATCAAGAAATATAATATTTTAATAAATCTAGGTTTATAAAAAAAATATATATATAAAACCTCCTTGCACATGATGGACACAAGCCTCCATAAGTATTTTGAGGTGGGTTCACTTCCCTCCCTCTCATCCTCTCGTTTCCACGAACTATTGGATGGAAATTACCTCTTAAATATCATAACTTATGCAATTAAGAGATATAACATTTTAGTAAATTTAGGATTCTTGAAAAACAAAAATCACACTCATGCGGCGAACAGAGCTCTGCCAATATAGAATCTTTATTCTAAGATATATATATATATATATATATATATATATATATATATATATATATATATATATATATATATATATATATATATATATATATATATAATTATTTTTTAATATTTGTAATAGATCTACTTCTCTCCCTCCCGTTCTCTTATTCCAGTTTGGTAGGAATGGTATCTTAAATGCCATAACTTTTTATATATAGAAATTGTCTCTTGGACATCATAATTGCACAACCAAAAAATTTTAAATAAAAGCTACGTATACATGGTGGACAAAAACTATGAGTTAGCACTATTTTCATGTAGATATCAATACTTATAATTTAACATAAATTTACTCCTATATAAATGGACAACTATACTTTCTCTATCAAATATTTTTCTATTGATATATTTTTTATAAGAACAACGAATCCATTCTTGAACTAAAAGTACAGCATTCCCAAAATATAATCGTAGAAGTAAAGAACATCATTGCAAATGGAAACGGTCATGATGCGCATCCCACACATGTGGACTTAAAGCATGCCAGATGAGTAGGCCGGATAAGCATACCGGAATGACATCTAGACAAATCCCATCCTAGAGTCTGACTCCAAAATTTAAAACTAATTAATTTAAATATTATTAATTTAAAAATATTTTTTAAAAAAATAAGCATTATTGGCTTGAGATCGGAGCACGCAGAGCACGTCTCAGCCTCATGTTTGCAATGCTTTTCAAACCTTTTCTCGGTTTGAGCACTCTGTATGCTCGAGACCAGAGTGTGGAGGGCACGTCTTGGCTCTATGTTTGCAATGTTGCTCGAATTTTTTCTCGATTTGAGCACTCTGCATGTCGAGATGAGAGTGCGTAGGGCACGTCTCAGCTCCATATTTGCAATACTGTCCGAATCTTTCCTCGGATTGAGCATTCTACATGCTGAGACTCGAGTATGCAGGGCACGTCTCGGTCCCGTGTTTGTAATGTTATCCGAATCTTTTCTCGATTCGAGCATCCTACATGTGGAGATCCAAGTCTCGTACAAATTAATACTTAATTAATTAATTTTTTAATATCTAATTATACTTAATTAATATAATTTAAATAAAAAATTAATTTTTAGTGATGGTATTAACTGTCGCTAATACTCACAATAGAAGAAAGCTACTGTACAGGATTGAGGCACAGGCTAGCATGCAAGAATTAAGGTGCGAGGAGGCATAGGCTAGTGAGCAGGGACTAAGGCTCCAAGATGCGGTTGTGGATAAGAGCTCAAGGAGATGGGAGGCCGGAGGTGGGAGGTGGTCGAGGGCTTGGGGAGGCAGGTCGGATGTAGTCGAGGGGAGGCAGTCGAGGGAAAGCCACCAGCCGAAGGAGAGACGGGGTGGAGGGGGACCGAAGGGCGAGGGTGGTGGGCTGGAGTTTCGGGGAGGTGGGAGGAGACCGGGGGCTTGGAGAGCCGAGAGGTGGTCAATGGCTCGGGGAGGCGGGTCAGGTATAGCCGGAGGGAAGCCACCGACCGAGGGAGAGAGGGGTGGCAGGGGAATCGAAAGGCAGGAGAGAGGGGGTGGCATGTTGGGATTTCGGGGAGGTAAGAGGAGGCTAGGAGCTTTCGACCAGAGCCTCAGGAAGGTAAGCCGGGTGCAATTGAGGGGAAGCAGCAGGGGTGAAGTCGCCAGCCGGTGGAGAGAGGAGGTGGCGAGGGGACCGAAGGGCGGGGAAGACGGGGGTGGTAGGCTGGATTTTTAAGAAGATGGGAGGAGGCTGGAAGCTTGCGATCGGATGCTCGAGGAGGCAGGTCGGGTGCAGCCGGGGGAAGGTCGCTGGCTAGGAAAGAGAGGGGGTCACGAGGGAACCAAAGGATGGGGGAGTGGGGGTGAAGGGCCATGGTTTCGGAGGAGGTAAGAGGAGGTCAGAAGCTTGCGACCTGAGGCTCGGAGAGGCGAATAGCATCCGAGAGCTCGGGAAAGCGAGCCAGGTGCAGCTTGGGGGAGGTGGCCATGGCGAGGCAATTGGGGGCTCGAGGGCCAGCGGCCGGGGTAGAGAGGGGGTGGAGGGGGGACTGAAGGACGGAGAAGAGGGCGATGGCAGTGGGGGATAACAATGCATGGGGAGTGACGGAAAAACGAGGGGATGGTGGGGTGGAAGAAAATAAGGGGGTGATGGACGATTGGGTGGAGAAAAATGAGGATACATGATGAGATAGGAAAAAATGAGGACGGAAAGATGACGACACTTTCCATCGCTAATAATATTTCTCCATCGCTAATACAAAAAAATTATTAGCAATGATAAAATATCATCGGTAATAAGTTCTCCATCACTAATAATTATATTTTTAAAATAATATTTTTTAATTATTAGCGATGGTAAGTTTGTAGTCGCTAAAGCTATCACTAATAATTATAATTTTTTAAAATTATATTTTAATATTAATTTTTTTTCTCATAGGTCATTTTTTGGATGGTTAAAAATCAATATTAGATTTTATTAAATTTTTAAACTTAATTAATTTATAAATTAAGTCTTAATTAATTTAAATTAAATTTAATTTAATTAGATTTGACATAATTTGAGGCTAATTAGATTTTAATATTTCAAGTAAAACTTGGATTCAAAGTTAAATTGAATTAGGTTTGATAGGATTTTGAATTGGATTCGAATCGAATCTAAATTAAAAATTATTTTTTTAATTAATTTAAATTAAATTAAATTTAATTAGACTTGACTTAATTTGAAGGTAATTAAGTTTTATAATCTAATTAGGATTTGGATTCAAAGTCTAATTGAATTAGATTTGATAGGATTTTAAATTAGATTCGAATCGGATTCAAATGGATTCAAATCAAATCCAAATTAAAAATTATTTTTTTTATTATTTTAAATTAGATTAAATTTAATTGAACTTGACTTAATTTAAAGGTAATTAAATTTTACTATCCAAATAAGATTTAGATTCAAAGTCTAATTGAATTATTATTAACAGATTTTCAAATTGGATTCGAATAAGATTCAAATTGGATCCGAATTGAATCCAAATTTAAAATTATTATTTTTTAGTTAATTTAAATTAAATTTAATTTAATTAATCTTGACTTAATTTAAGACTAATTAAATTTTATAATCCATATAGGACTTAGATTCAAAGCCTAATTGAATTAGATTTGACAGGATTTTGAATGGAATTAAAATCAGGTTTGAATTAGATTCGAATGTAATCATGGATCAAGTCCTAATTGATTTAAATTATATTTAATGTAAGTAGATTTGACTTAATTTGAGACTAATTTGGATGATTCATATATGTATGATTTGAATTTCATAGTTATCACCATATAAATGATCAAAGTAGTAGCAAAGATTATTTATCTAAAAAATTGCCTTATAATTAGAAGCCATTTGGCCTTTTGATTACTCATTTTTCATTTAACGATCCAAATCATCTCATGATAAATTGACCACGATAATAATATCCAATTAAAGTAAAATTTTGATAGTGTATTATAAATATCACTAAGATTATCATTATAAATTTTTGGATTCATCGATGTGAAGGAAAATTCTGATTTTTCAGACCAGGTTCATTCAGATCTGATCGGATCAAGAGATATATATTTCAAAATTTTTTTTCTTTGATCCTAATCAGATCTAAAATATTTTAGATCTGATTCTTATTATTCTAATAATCAAAATAAAATTTAAATAAATTAAATTAAATTTAGTCTACCTTAATGTTGGATAATCCTATTATCCGTTGATGATCCTGTATGCAGCAGAAAGTTCTGGATCTAGCCACGCAAGTGCCTGACCTCTACCGATATTCACTCGGGTTGGATCTGAAGATCCTCTTCTTCTCTATCACGACTCCAAAAATCAGATCTGAATCTAATCTGGAGGATCTTCAAAACTTCTTTTGAAGATCAGCAGTTGTCCTTTGCAGCAGCGCAGCCTTCTAGCTTTCAGTCGCCTTTCTCTCATTTAGATTGCACCAACCAAGGATCCAAAACTCTTTTGGATGTGGAGAGGAGAGAGAGAAGATGCTTTGGCGTGGAAGAGGAGAGGAGAGGCAGCCTTGGGGCATTGGGAATTCTCCAATTAATCTTTGAGTTGGGCGTAGGGTCTATTTTATAGACTATCTGTGATCCAACTTCTCTTCTTCCCAATCAATCATAACTCTTTGTGAAATCAGATCTAAATCTGATTGGTGGGAATAGAGTTCCCTGAATTCCTTCTTAGAGGATGCCTAAGATCAGTCAAAGTTGGTTTTTAGGAGAACTCTAATTGGAATCCAAAAAGGAGATGGAGTCCCTGTCTAACAGGGACTCCTGGGCGCCTCCAACTTGGGCACATGCCACCAAGGGTGGCGTGTGCCCTCCTCTTTGCCAGGTTCTGGCAAGGGGAGAAGCCCCCACCAGCCCTCCAATAGGTGCATGACACATGGACAAAAGTCAAAGTGTCAATGGTCAACATTTGACCAGTCAAAGGTCAACTTTTGACCAAAGTCAAAGGACGAAAAATGGCAGGTGACCAAAAATGGCAGGTATTGTCTTACAAAATAAGATAACCTTTTTCTGACTTGGACAAGCTCCAGTCAGACCAAGTGAAGGCCTCTGATTGAGCACAAACTCCTTTGGCTCAGTCAGGACAACTATTTATGATAGTAAAAGAAGAACGTTAGGTTCAATCGAGTGCTAGCACGATTTTCTTGAACCTAATTGAATCTCATTCAGATCAATTGAACTGGATCAGTTCAATTGATGATCACCAGATTCAAACCCTTATTTGTGTGATCCAGTTAGGTTCAGTTCTGTATGGTAATGGGATATGTCATGATCTCTATCATCGACATCATCGAAACTCCTTTCGATGGATCAGAACTCTTCTGATTCGAACAGCTAGAATGATCGATCATCTAAATCATTCTAATTGCTCCCAAAATCCACCAGTGACACCTAGCAGTATATGGTGGCAACCCATCAGAGCTGAATGCGAACCTCTTGGTGCAGCTACCTGTGTGATTAAGTTCTTCTATCTTGAGCCCCGATCAGATTAGGGTTAAGGTGAACTCGTCAAACCCTAGTCTCTGTCATATGATGTAATCATTCGATTCAAGTCCGATGTGAAAATCTAAATAGAAACTCTTTCTATTATTTCACTCTGCCATGGCCATGGGCTTCTGGACTTGATTCTCATGATCATCATAGGGCTGCTCCTCTACCACCGAGGTAGATAGATTCCATCTTGATGCAATCCAGTTCCTACAATGAACATGCTATAGCCAACATACACCTCAGGGTTCCATATGGCTAGGAGATCCGAGTAATGGTGTAGTCAAACTATAACACCCTCAAGGTGAACTGTCCGATGCACCTCAGGTCAAAGAACCAGACACACTACTGCAGCATCGAGTCAGTCATTGACGAGAAGGTAGACTCCCTAATGACTACTCGAGGTGGTCACGCTCAGTGCCCTCGTTCTCTAACGAGTACCTGTACTCTCGCTCTGGTGTCTCCACACCGTAGACTCAAGACTCATCTACTAAAGAGAAGCGATTGTACACCAACCTTTCGGATCAATCACCATCCTCGTGATGATCCTATGGTCGGAAGCATTTTATGAGTTAATAATGATTATTCATGTCTTAAATTTTCAACTCTTGAAAATATGAATTATCATTACCATTAACTCAAAGGATGTATCACAGACACTAAATACACATATGTGATAGAAAATAACCCATTTTATTGATTATAGTCAAAATTATAATTTTGCCCCTAGAAGTGTATTACAAGTGTCAGCCAATTCTGGCTTCTAGGGCACATATATCTAACAATCTCCCACTTATCCTAAAGCCAATTGGCTACAAGTCTAAGTCCCATCTTCTCAAGGTGGGCTTCGATCTTCTGCTGGCCCAACGGCTTTGTAAGTGGGTCTGCCACATTATCTGTGGAGTTGACTCTCTTGACCTCGACGTAACCCTTCTCGAGGTAATCATGGATGAGGTGGTATCGCCGCTCAATGTGCTTGGATTTCTGGTGAGACCTCGGCTCCTTAGCAAGGGCTATGGCGCCATTGTTGTCGCAGTATAGAGGAATGGCATCTGATGGCATTACTCCAATTTCTGCAGCAAACTTCTTATACCAGAATGCTTCCTTCGCAGCAGCTCTGATGCAGCGATATATTCTGCTTCCATGGTGGAATCTGCTATCACGTTTGCTTGGAACTCTTCCAGCTGACAGCACCACCATTGCACACAAAATAGACTTTCCAGATGTCGACTTTCGATCATCTATATATCGGACATGAAATCCGAGTCTGTGTATCCCTGGACTTGGAGTTCTCCATTACCAAAGACCAACATCATATCCTTAGTTCTTCTCAAGTACTTAAGGATACATTTCACAGAAGTCCAGTGTTCTTCACCTGGATTTGACTGATATCTGCTTGTGACACTCACAGCATGGGCTATATCAGGTCGTGTACATAGCATGGCATACATGAGGCTCCCTATTGCAGAAGCATAAGGGATCTTGCTCATGCGTTCTATTTCCTCAGGTGTGCTAGGGCACATCTTCTTGGAAAGATGAATACCATGTCTGAAGGGTATTAATCCCCTCTTAGAGTTTTCCATACTAAACCTCTTTAGTACTTCCTCTATGTACATCTTCTGTGAAAGTCCTAGCATCCTATTCGGTCTATCCCTATAGACCTTAATTCCTAGAATAAAGGATGCTTCACCTAGGTCTTTCATGGAGAATTCTTTGGACAACCATAATTTGACTGATTGTCATCATGGAAATATCATTCCCAATAAGGAGGATGTCATCCACGTACAATACGAGGAAGACAACAGCGCTCCCACTGACCTTTTTGAAGACACATGGTTCCTCTTCATTTTTGATGAAACCAAACATTTTGATCACATCATTGAAATGAGTGTTCCAGCTCCGAGATGCTTGCTTAAGTCCATATATGGACCTTTGCAGCTTGCAAACCTTGTGATCAGTATCACTGGATGTGAAACCTAGCGGCTGTTCCATATAGATATCTTCCTCAAGATATCCATTTAAGAATGCCATTTTCACGTCCATTTGCCATATTTCATAATCGAAATAGGCTGCAACGGCAAGCAATGTGCGGATGGATTTTAGCATAGCCACTGAGGAAAAGGTATCCTGATAGTCAATGCCTTCGCGTTGACTATAACCTTTTGCCACTAGTCTAGCCTTGAATGTCTCCACATTTCCATCTGCACCAATCTTTCTCTTGAAGATCCATTTACACCCAATAGGTACTATACCTTCTGGTGGATCTACCAAGGTCCAGACTTGGTTTGAGTGCATCGAGTCAATTTCTGACTGCATTGCCTCTAGCCATTTCTCGGAGTCGATATCTGATATCGCCTCATTGTAGGTTTTGGGATCATCACCATGAGCACCATTACCTACGAGGAACATTTTCTCTACTTCCTCTGAAATAATACCTAAGTATCTTTCAGGGGGATGGGAAAACTCTTTCCGATCTACGAGGTGGAGGAGGTAGTGTTCTTATTGGCTCAACCTGATTTGGTTCCAATTGGTCCTTAGCTCGTTGTACTTGTGAGACTTTCTCATCAAGCTTAATCTGCTTTCCAATGCCGCTATCTTGAATAAACTATTTTTCAAGAAAGATGGCATGTCGACTCACAATCACATTGTGGTCTTCTGGAATGTAGAAATAGTATCCTAATGACTCTTTAGGATATCCTATGAATCGAGCTCTGAAGGACCTAAACTCTAACTTGTCCGCTTGTTATCTTTTGACATGAGCCGGACAACCCCAAATTCTGAGATGACTCAGACTTGGTTTCTTACCATGCCATATCTCATACGGTGTGGTAGGAACGGTTTTAGAGGGAAACCCTATTCAGTAGATAAATTGAAGTTAACAATGAATGTCCCCAAAGAAAATCAGGGAGGTCTGTGAAGCTCATCATGGATCGAACCATATCCAATAGGATCCGATTTCTCCATTCTGAAACCCGTTGAGTTGAGGTGTTCCTGGTGGAGTCCATTGAGAGACTATGCCATTTTTCTTAAGATAGTCTAGGAATTTTTGGCTAAGGTATTCACCTCCTCGATCTGATCGAAGAACCTTAATGGGTTTTCTAGTTTGTTTTTCTACTTCATGTCTGAATTCTTTGAACTTTTCAAAAGCTTCAGACTTGTGTCTCATAAGATACACATACCCATACCTAGACAGATCATCGGTAAAGGTAATGAAGTAGACAAAATTGCCTCTAGCCGGCACATCAAATGGGCCGCACACATCAGTATGTACTAGGGCAAGGAGATCTGTGGCCCTTTCCCCATGTCCAACAAAAGGGAGTTTAGTCATTTTGCCTTGAAGACAAGATTCACAAGTTGGATATGACTCGAAAGTCAATGGACTCAATAGCCCATTTTTCTCCAATTTGTTGATCCTATCTTCTGCTATATGACCTAATCTCAGGTGCCATAGATATCTATCGTTTGGACTATCCCTAGGTCGTTTGGCATTCACGTTTTGCTCGATAGTTAGAACAGGTACATCAATATGTAGCTGATAAAGACCATTAATAAGAAAAAACCATTTGCAATTTTATTTCTTTCATAAAGAATGTTACAATGGTCCTTAAAGAAGGTAATCACATAGCCTTCTTGTGCTAAGCATGAAACAGAAATCAAATTCCTGCTAGCTGCAGGCACATAATAACAGTCTTTCAAAACTAAGTCTAAACCAGATGGTAATCGAAGAGGGTATGTTCCCACGGCTACTGCAGCAACTCTTGCTCCATTACCGATGCGTAGGATCATGTCTCCATCCCTCAGCCTCCTGCTATCCTCAAGATCCCTGCATGGAAGTGCACAGATGAGCACTAGAACCAGAGTCAAGCACCCAACTGGATGCAGAAGAAACCGTAAGGTTAGACTCAATAACGAGCATACCTCCAGAAGGACCTTCCTTCTTGTTCTTCAGGGTGGCCAGGTAAGTAGGGCAGTTCCGCTTCCAATGGCCGTCGCTGTTGCAATGGAAACACTTTTCTTTTGACATCGGCCTTTCTTCTTCGGCTCTGCCTTCTTCTTCTTTGCTCCTTCCACCTTTTGCTTTTTCACAGACTTCTTTTTCTTTTCCATAAGACTTTCTTTTGGAAGAAGTCCATTCCATAGCAAGAACTGAGCCTTTAGAACCTTTCATAGAAAGCTCAGCGGTGACCAGCATATTCATTAATTCGGCCAAGGAATTTTGAAGTTTATGCATGTGGTAATTCATGATGAATTGCCCATATGCATCAGTCAAGGATTGCAGAATAATATCATTCTGCAGATCCAAGTCTAACTTCACACCGAGCTTCTCAAGCTCTTCCATGTCCTTGATCATCATCAGACAGTGATCTTGGACTGACTGCCCATCATGCATCTTAGCCTTAAAAAGTCATTTCGTGACTTGATACTTGGCTGTGCGACTCTGTTCACCAAACATCTCCTGCAAGGTGAGCCAACATTTGGCGAGCAGTCTCGATATCTTCATGTTGGCGCTGGAGCTCATCAGACATCGAGCCCAACATGTAATATCTGGCCTTATTATCTTCGTCTATCCATTTTTTCAGAGATGCTCTCTGTTCAGTGGATGGACGGGCTGGTAAGGTGGGAGGATCCTGATCCAAAACATGGGTTAACTTCTCGAAACCCAAAACTATTTTGTAGTTCTGAGCCAATCTTTATAATTGGGTCCGGTCAGTCTATGTGTGTCCAGGATACGTGCTAATGGGTTGGACGCAGATATTTTCCTGTAGAGAGTCAAAGATTCTAGTTAGATACTATAATTATGACTTGACCAATTTATTTAAAATTTTATTTTTTAAATAAATTAGCTTCCCACTATTTTTTTGGATCCCTACACTCCCTCTGTAGAGATGCAAAAATCTTCCATGATTAATGATTTCTAGTGGGTGGTGCGGTCTCACCAACTGACTCATCACCTCACCTAACAGTTATTGGTGATGGGTTAGCCAATGAGTGAACAACTCTTGTTCAATGATTCTCTAATCATGGTGCACCCAAACTTGATCTCTAATTCATGAATCTCACCGTATCCGGAATATTGATCCACTCCTTAGTTAAGTCAGACCCACCATTTGCATAGACTGGATTTCCTAATTGAGTCTCTCACCGTATCCGAAATATTGAGCCCAACTCATCCTCCAGCCCATAGCATCCAATGCCTAATAGACATGGTTGCATCTTCTCGGTGCAACTGAGCCACTGTATCCAGCCGAGAACAATCAACCCCGGAAAGGGCCCGCACATCTACAATGGTGGAAGACCTCAGACTTAATCTTTTCTTAGGAAGAATTGATTCAGGTCTCATTAAACTAGACTTGTCATAGTCATAACAATTATGACTAACCTAGTGGCATGGGTTAGCTCGGATTATTGACCACCTCAGATCAGAACTGTGTCAACAGATATGGCCAGGTAAGTGAGATCGGTGGAAGGAATATATGCCATTAACTCATACAAGAAATGCATTCAGGTCGAGTAGCTTTCCAATTAAAAATCAGTCGGTCGTATGTGCCAAACTTACCTTAGACACCAAATTATTGAGCCAGAACCAATTGGGTTAGCCTACAATCCAGACTCTAACCTCTGAGCCTAATTAGGTCTTGCTTGATCGTGACTCGATCTTGACCCAGACTTAATCCTATTAGGCTGGTCAATTTAAGCATTGTTGATCCCATCTAACCAACTCTTGATTCGGTTTGATCAACCGCTTAGACCTAATTGAGCTACCCAAGCCCGAACCCAGTATTATGAATATGTCTTAGATCTAAAATTCTCAATTTTAGATCTAATTTTATATTTCATAATCTTAATTCTTAATTAAGTAGGGTTCATAAATAAAATATGCACAATAAATCCTAGGATTTCAGGATCTAGGATTTTGCAGAAAGTAAGTTTTTTGGGTTTTTGATTAAGGACGAACGTGCAGCACCCCTACACATCATAAGAACACCCCATCGGATGGAAGGAGAGGGCCTTTAAATCCTTCTTCATTCTTATGACCGGACGGCCAAGAGGAACGCCTTAATCAGGAACATGCAATACTACAAAACAGTTTTAGATCTATATCATATATCTCATATACAAATTAGATCTAATCATGGCATATTTTGCATACATCTCATGTATCGAATCATGCATATTTTTAGATCTAAATTATCTCATAATAATCTAAAAAATTAGATTTAAATTGATCTTATCAAAATAAACTCTAATCTAGATAACTATGTAGAACTATTCTACAACTAGTCTAGACATGCATCAATCATATCTCATATGAATGTTAAAATTAAATAATTTTTATTTACTATTTTTTAGATATTATTATAATAATTATAATATTAAAAAATAGTAAATAAATAGATCTAAAATATGATTTAATCAGATTAAATCATAAACATGCAAGACTATTCTATAGAACTATTCTATTTTAGAACTAGTCATGCATATTTTCTAATCTTAGATCCAAATCATTTAATTTTAATTTTTTTCTAATTTTAGATCTGATCACATCTCATGTGACATCTGAAATCATTTATTTTCTAATTAGAATAAATTTAAAATTAGATCTAAATACTTTAGAACCTTGGCTCTGATACCAGTTGAAGAAAAATCCTGATTTCTCGGATCAGGTTCGTTCAGATCTGATCGGATCAAGAGATATATATTTTAAAAAAATTTTTCTTTAATCCTAATCAGATCTGAGATACTTTAGATCTAATTTTTATTATTTTAATAATAAAAATAAAATCTAAATAAATTAAATTAAATTTAATCTACCTTGATGTTGGGTAATCCTATTACCCATTGATGATCCTGTATGCAGCGAAAGATTCTGGATCTAGCCATGCAAGTGCCTGGCCTCTACCGATATCCATTCGAGTTAGATCTGGAGATCCTTTTTTTCTCTATCACATCTCCAAAACTCAGATCTGGATCTAATCTAGAGGATCTTCAAAACTCCTTTTGAAGATCAGCAGTTGTCCTTTGCAGCAGCGCAGCCTTCTAGCTTTCAGTCGCCTTTCTCTCGTCTGGATTGTATCAACCAAGAACCCAAAACTCTTTTGGACATGGAGAGGAGAGGGAGAAGATGCTTTGGCATGGAGGAGGAGAGGAGAGGCAGCCTTGGGGCATTGGAAATTCTCTAATTAATCTTTGAGTTGGGCGTAGGGTCTATTTTATAGACTATCTATGATCCAACTCCTCTTCTTCCCAATCAATCACAACTCTTTATGAAATCAGATCTAAATCTGATTGATGGAAATAGAGTCCCCTGAATTCCTCCTTAGAGAGCGCCTAAGACCAGTCAAAGTTGATTCTTAGGAGAACTCTAATTGGAATCCAAAAAGGAGATGGAGTCCCTATCCAACAGGGACTCCTGGGCGCCTCCAACTTGGGCACACGCCAAGGGTGGCGTGCGCCCTCCTCCTTGCCAGGTTCTGGTAGGGGGACAAGCCCCCACCAGCTCTCCAATAGGTGCATGACATGTGGACAAAAGTCAAAGTATCAATGGTCAACATTTGACCAGTCAAAGGTCAACTTTTGACCAAAGTCAAAGGACGAGAAATGGCAGGTGACCAAAAATGGCAGGTATTGTCTTACAAAATAAGACAACCTTTTTTGACTTGGACAAGCTCCAGTCAGACAAAGTGAAGGCCTCTGATCGAGCACAAACTTCTTTGGCTCAGTCAGGACAACTATTTATGATAGTAAAAGAAGAACGTTAGGTTCAATCGAGTGCTAGCACGATTTCTTTGAACCTAATTGAATCTCATTCAGATCAATTGAACTGGATCAGTTCAATTGATGATCACCAGATTCAAACCCTTATTTGTGTGACCCAGTTAGGTTCAGTTCTGTATGGTAATGGGATATGTCATGATCTCTATCATCGACATCATCGAAACTTCCTTTCGATGGATCAGAACTCTTCTGATTCGAACAGCTAGAATGATCGATCATCTAAATCATTCTAATTGCTTCCAAAATCCACCAGTGACACCTAGCAGTATATGGTGGCAACCCATCAGAGCTGAATGCGAACCTCTTGGTGCAGCTACCTGTGTGATTAAGTTCTTCTATCTTGAGCTCCGATCAGATTAGGGTTAAGGTGAACTCGTCAAACCCTAGTCTCTGTCATATGATGTAATCATTCGATTCAAGTCCGATGTAAAAAGCTAAATAGAAATTCTTTCTATTATTTCACTCTACCATGGCCATGGACTTCTGGACTTGATTCTCATGATCATCATAGGGCTGCTCCTCTACCACCGAGGTAGATAGATTCCATCTTGATGCTATCCAGTTCCTACAATGAACATGCTATAGCCAACATACACCTCAGGGTTTCAAATGGCTAGGAGATCGAGTAATGATGTAGTCAAACTATAACACCCTTAAGGTGAACTGCCGATGCATCTCAGATCAAAGAATCATATACACTATTGCAGCATCGAGTCAGTCATTGATGAGAAGGTAGACTCCCTAATGACTACTCGAGATGGTCATGCTTAGTGCCCTCATTCTCTAATGAGTACCTACACTCTCGCTTCGATGTCTCCACACCGTAGACTCAAGACTCATCTACTAAAGAGAAGCGATTGTACACCAACCTTTCGGATCAATCATCATCCTCGCGATGATCCTATGGTCGGAAGCATTTTATGAGTTAATAATGATTATTCATGTCTTAAATTTTTCAACTCTTAAAAATATGAATTATCATTACCATTAACTCAAAAGATGTATCACAGACACTAAATACACTTATGTGATAGAAAATAATATATTTTATTAATTATAGTCATAATTATAATTTTGCTCCTAGAAGTGTATTACAAGTGTCAGTCAATTCTGGCTTCTAGGGCACATATATCTAACACGATGGTCTCTTTCTATTAGATTATCATGCGATCTTTTGTGACTGTCGAAATCAAATTTTATTGATTGACATAACTAGGGCTATCGGATTGAGGTGATCTTTTGTGATTATACTCTAATAATAATTATTTAGATAATAAATAGTGAAGATGATCTTTAAATTTTAAAATTATACTATATTTAAAAAAAAGTAGTAAAAAAAATATATTCAATTACAAAATGCATTGGTGATCGATTTTTTGTTCATAAAATATATAAAATTTTATGATCAAAAAATCGATCATAAAATACTTGAATTATTTTTATCAATAAATAAGTTTGCAATTGAGTTTTTGGTTGTAAAAAATTAATTTTATAACCAAAAAATTGATTATAAAATTATTTATAGATTAAAAAATAATTCAAGTATTTTATGATCAATTTTTTAATCATAAATTTTTTTAATATTTTATGACTAAAAGATTGATTAAAAATATATTTAAATTAAATATAAAATATTTTATGATCAATTTTTTTGTTGCAAAAATATTGGTCATAAAAAATTTTATGATTGAATTTTTGGTCATAAAATTATTATTTTACAACCAAAAAATTGATCATAAAATTATTTATAGATTAAAAAAATTAAAAATTTTATAATCAATTTTTTTATCATAATTTTTTTGCAACCAAAAAATCAATCATAAATATATTTAAATTAAAAAATAATTAAAATATTTTGTGATTGATTTTTTGATATAAGATATTTAAAAAATTTTAATAGAAATAAAATATAAAAATATTATAACTAATTTTTTGATTATAAAATTTTTAATAGAAATAAAAAATTGAAAAACTTGCCATTGATTTATTTGGTTGCAAAATAATAAATCCATTTTATAATAAAAAAATTACTAAATTATTTAAAAATCTAATTAAATAATTAAAAATTATTGCAATAAAATTTATGGTTATAATCTATAAAAAAATTAATATTTTATAAATTTATTTTTATATTTAGCTTTTCGAGTACAAAATTAATCGCAAAATTTTAATTTTGCAATCTGGTTTGCAACCAATTTTTTGGTCTCTATATTAAATTTTTTTTATCAATCATAAAATTAAAATTTTGCATTCGATTTTACAATTGATATTTTTTGGTTGCTATATTAATATTTTAATAATAAATTATAAAATTGATTATAAAAATTTTGATCATCAAATCAATTGTAAATTTCATCTGAAAAATTTGATCATAAAATCACTTTTTTCTTATAGTATCATGTCTTCAACATTTAAATCCGAGGTCGAAGGCATGATAGTTAAAGTGATATCATAGCATATATTTAATTATAAGAATTTTATTAGAAATATAATGTGCGCTGAATGTAGATGGGATAGTTATCAGACAATAAGATATAAAATTCTTTCTTGTTACTTTTTACATAGTTATTGATCTTATATTTTGATTTATTTGGAATGTCATAATAAGTTCTTAATGATGTTTTAGCATAAATTGATAATGGCATTAATGATGTTATAAATGTTGCTAGTAATACTAATAATTATAATACTGAGAAGTCACCTTATGATCATATTTTATCATCATATTAGATGTTATCTATTAATTATTATTTAAGCAATTTAGATGGTTATGAATTATTGGCATTTTGTTTGATAAGCATAAGTTGAGAGAGTATATCTATGTTATTGATAGCTCTCCTTATAAGCAAACTATGTGAATATTGATATTCCCTAGTTATACTTAACATTATTTGCTAATTGGTAAGTTCGGATAGTACTTTTGTATGAAAAAGGATATGTGCAATAATCTTAGTAAATGGAGAACTAAGTTGGGAAGTATAGGATGATATAAACATGTAAGAGTGTGACTTAAAGTTTCAGTAAAGAAAATAAGATGAATTTAAATGTTTGAAATAACATTGACACATATAATATGGGTATTCAAAGACTGGAATGATTTTCATAAAATTTGATATTTAGCAAGATGAATGGATTAGAATAGTATGGTAGAAGTGTAGTGGATTATAACTCACATGTAAAAATTTTTGATGCATGATTCTGTGATGAACAATCATGGAATAAAATAATCAATTATATGTTTATAATTTAGTTGGAGTTTATCTTTTATAATAATTATTTTATATAGGAGATTAATTTTATGGTGTTAATTGCAGATAATGGAGGTAGTTGATTTGTCTTCAAAAGTCAGTTTAGCTGAAGTAACAAGAAACTTACACTTTGTTTGGATAGCCCTTTATAAGGAAAAGAAAAGAAAGGGAAAGGAGAGGAAGAGAAAGGGAGGGGGGACATTACCCTTGTTTGGATAGCCCTCATAAGGAAAAGAAAAGGAGAAAGAGGATAGGTATTTTAAATCCAAAAGACCATTATACCCTTTTTATGTGTTTTAAGAGTATAAAAAATAATTATCCAAAACTAATGCATTGTCTATAATAAAATAAAAGATTATTAATAGAATGCCATTGCCATAATAAAATGAAGTTGTGAGTCAAAACCAACCTAGACAGAATTTAGCCAATTCATGAAGAAATATTCAATAAGTTTGCATTTTTTTTTTTAACCTTGTTGTACCTTGTGGAGTATGAGAATGCACTTTTTGTTGCTCATCAAATTCCACATTATCACATATATTCTCAATAGTTACCTCATTCTATGAAACCAAATGATCAATACTATCAATGATATTGATGAAATCATCCTCGGTCATTGATAGTTGTTGACATTTTAGCTCTTTTATAGTCTCAAGCATGATCTCTCATTGCCCTATCATTTTCATAAAGAATAACCATCTTGTCATAATGTGGAATGGATTTATTCCTCCACTCTTCCACAACAGACACTTTACACAAACATGCATTCCATCGATTGCTCTCATACAATCCTAAAATTACACGTCTATATTAACAATAACCTAATATAAAATTATTTGATATTTATAATATAGGATAATGATTTTACCTTAAAATATGGGTAGAACTGACTGATGTTGAGAATGTTTGGTGAAACTTGGGAGCCATTTGGTTGTTTGAGAAGCTTTTCTTCTAATTCAATTATAAATTTCAATATATTATGAAAATGATGGCTTGTAGTTTCTCCAGACCTTCAAAACCAAAATTGAACATCTCGATTTCTAGCATTATATGTTAGTATATAAAGTATTTCCATAACTTGCTCTTCTATCATTGCTCTTCTCGTTGGTTTTAGACCACCATCTTTTTCTAACAAATCACATAAGTCTAAAAATGCTTTAGGCCCCATTCGTATTATTTTATGCCCTTGACTACTTCCAATAATCTTACTCAATATTTCCTCATATATCTCTTTCCTTTCAAAGTTGAAACCACTACTAATTCGCTTGTCACATGACCATATTTTGAGAACGAACCATTGAGCAACCAAGCATATTAGTTGAGCAATCGCCTTTCTTCAAATTTTTTCTATCTAATTTCTCTCCATTTAAATTCGATGATAGCTATTTAAAATTTTCGAGCCTCCATCTACCATAAAAATTTTTATATGTTACAAAATAAAAAGGATAAAGTATAAAACAATATATATAGAACAATTCAGAAAAATACAAAAGCATAGAACAAAATAAGAAAATTTTATTCCCATTTCCATTGATATGCCCCACCACATTGAAACAATGTCTAATACCCATTTGAATTATAACTAAAATACTATGAGATCAGCTAAATGATTTTAATTTTGAATGAAGCATAGCTAGGATTTTTCAAATCCATGGGATGGATCAGCTTGTGTTTAAAATGGAAGACAAACAAATTAGATAGGGTGGAATAGGAGTCCTCACACCTCATGCTACACCTTGAGTGGGTGAGCATGTGAAATTTATTTCAGCTTTTTTGAAAAAAAAAAAAAAAAAAAAAAACTAAGCTACACCAAGGTGCTTGGAGAGTAACTGATCAGATTCACTAGTTGGATTTTGCTTATTAAATTTAAAAAGCTAATAATTTCATGTATAAGATAACATATAGTTTTTCATTTATTTCAAGGTGTTTTTGTTATTTCATATTTTAAGTAGAATGCTTTATATCCTCCTGAAAAATCTATGATGCTGAGAATGTGATTGCACAAGACAATGATAGATAAATTTGGTTCATAAAGAATAAGAATGTACAAAGTGGATTCTCATATCCTTATTTGCATATGTAAGCAAGAACTTCAAGTAGAACCTAAGAAAATAATTTCACTCAAGAACAATTCATAAAGAACAAGACCATGGAAATGGAAATAAAATTTGCAGAGGAATACAAAAAATAAGAAAAAGTAACTACTTATTTAACGCCAAAAAGTAAAATAAGAAAAAACAAATGATAAAAGATAAAGAAAGGTTATCTTTATATGATTTCGTCGACAAGAGATAAAGAGATGAGTAATAAAGGTTATCTCTGGTTCACACATAACATAATAGAAGAAGAAAGAAGTTTGGTAGGGAATAATGAAAGAAAATCTTAAAATAAACCCTAGCTTTATTTAAAGACGGCATTTTTATCCTTTTAAATATCTCATGTCCCTTTCTCTCCCAATTTTTCCAATTTGGGGGAATTAGAAAACTAGTTTAACAGAGGGAAAGGGAGAAAAAGATGTACCCCTCCCTTTCCCTCCTCTCTTAAAAATTAATATCCAAACAAGAAAAAAAAAATCCTCTTCTTTTCTTTCCCTCCGAATCTTTCAATCCAAACAAAGCATAAGGACTCCCTTATCCCATATATGAAGCTAAGATGAATGAGAGACGTTATGTTGAATCATATATGGATGTAATAGTTAGTAGAGGGGATCAAAACCCCCAAGGTTATAAGGAGACTCGGGCCTTTTGAGGTAAGACAATTGGAATACGAGGAAAAGCTACACTTATGCTTTCAACGCTTTGAAATTTGATTTAAAAGTGAGAGATGTAAACTACTCGGATAAAAAAAATATTATATGTATGTCAAAGAGTGGATGCTTGTTATAAGATTTTGAGAGCAAAACATCAACAATTGAGGTGGGAGCATGATTTGCTAAGAAATAGGAATCAGAGGCACATAGATGAATATTTTGCTTGATGATATGAAATAAAAAGGCTTAGGTAAGGGCTCCCTCTAGATACTGGATCCTCATCAAGAGAAAACTGATGCGAGAAAAAGAGGTGGCCCAAAGAAAGGTACAATTTATATTGCATAGAATAAGTTTTTATGCCATATACATATGATATTTTAGTAGCTGGTTTGATTCTATTAGAATTCTTGTACTGGAGGACTCAATAGTTGATAAATTTTGAACTGTATTATTGAAAGCTTTCATAATTAGTTAAATACCTCGGTATGTATTGAAGAATATTCAAGGTGGTATCTATGAATTTAAGAATTTGATACTTGAGCAAGTGTTCTCAATGGACATTGAAAATTTAGGTCTTCTGGGTGTACCTCTATGGTGAAATGGATCCAAGTCAGAAGTGATACATCAAGACTTATTTAAATTCTAGTACATTAAATAATTCTTTGCATAATAAGTAGTGTAAATGTGCATATGGTTACGAATGATTGAAATAATTTTTTATTAGAGTTTCTCTAGTAAAATGCAAGTTGAACAGATTTTAATAAAATAAAATAGTAAGTGTCTAGTATATACATAGGCAATATATAAGTGATAGAATTGGAGATATTTTGCAAATCACCATATTTGGTGACAAAATTTAAAATTAAATTAGATCTAATTTTGCTATGGACTTGGAGACTTAGAAATTATTAATCATTGGATACTGATTGAGATATGTAAGAATAGAATTACCACATTCTGGAAGGAATTGCACGTATGATGGCTAAAGCAATGTTATAAAAAGAAAAGAAAAGAATCTAGCAAATGTTGTAAGGATAACCCATAAAAAATGTGCCAGAGTTTAGGAAAACAACTTTTGAAATGAGACCATCGAAATTGAATTCAAAGTTTATGATGATATATTTGGAATTTCAAAGCATGATTCTAGTATTTAGATTAAATACAAATATTAAAAAAAATAGTGTGAACAAGATCCGTTAATGAGTGTATATATAGTGAGACTATTATAAAACAATCCTTCTGTGAGAATTAAAGTTATTTAAGATTGTGACATCCTAATTACAAGGATCTAGGGAATGATCTAGACTAATATGGAAACAAGTTTGTATATCCAAAAAGATGATCTTTTGAGGGTTGGTGTAGAGTTTGGTAATTCCAACTATCTATAATTATGTTTGAAAATTTGTAAAAATTGTAGTAAGCTTTGAGGACTTGTTGAAATGTCTACTATTCACATTGAACAGAAGATTAGTCAGAGAGGACTATAGATCTTGAAAAGTATTCTAAAAGTTATATTTTTGGTCCAAGAGTTAGCATATAACCATTATTTTATTCAAATAATATCATATAAAATAATCTGTAACAAAGTTAGATCTCTTGCTTATTGTGATATTAAAGTCAATGCTTGAGGCTTACGATTAGTAGAATGGATTGGACAATGATTCTGTGGTATGATTATTTTTTTTTTTAAGTTGTAGAAAAAAAAAGGATATAATAAGTTTGGAATGCTTTCAAACTTTAGGGTATGTGAGATCCTGGCTAAGCCCAACCAGCCCAATCCTTCAGGCCCACATGTTTGGCAATGCTCATCTTATTTGAAACTTGAACATGAACAAGGGGATAAATCCCTTATTTTGGCTGATTCAATCCAAGCCTCTCTGCTCTTCTCTTCCCTCTTATCTCTCTCGCCCTTGTGCACTCACTCTTTCCTTCCGTCGCTCTCCTTCCTTCCCATCTTTTCTTTCATTAACGTACTTTCTTTTCCTTCCTGTCCTAATCTTTTTTTCTCACCACAGTTTTTCTCTCTACTCTCTTTCTTCTTCTTTTCTTCTTCTTCTTCCTCCTCTTCTTCTTCTATTCTCTTCTTTTGTGCAACTTACTGTCCTTGTTTTCTTCCTCAACTTAGATAAGAGCTAAATCCCTCTCTGCATTTAGTTAAATTTAAATTTCAGATTTAATCATTAGATGGTTTAAGGTAATAAGAGATAAAGGATGAAAATTTAGAATTGTGGGATAGAGAGGAATTGGAGGGAAAGAATATTAGGAGAAATTGATGTTAATTTTGGGTTGGATTGACTTTGCCTTATGATAATCCAAGATTTTTAACTCTTTAACAACCAAGTAGTTTAAGCTAAAAATTTAATTGGAGATTGTTAGCTCATTGGTCAATTCAATTGAAAATTTTGAGAATTTTTTGATGTTATTTATTAGGATAAATAAATCAAGGAATAAGAATGTTGCACCAAGAACAATAGATAGTTAGAAATTAAAATTTTAGAATTTTGAAGAATTTCATAATTTTGGAAAATATCAACATAGTACCAATTTAAAATGTGTGTGTGTGTGTGTGTGATTTTGAGGTTATTAAAGTTTAAAGAATCTTAGTGAATCGAGTAGGTTATCTGACTATAAACTGTATTGAGATAAGTAATATTTATATTTTATAATAATTAATTAGAATTAAATAAAAATTATCTCATCTTTTTGAAATAACAAATTATTGTGCTTAGATTCTGATTTAATTGTGCATATAATTTTGCAAGAAATTTTTTATAACTATGGATAATTGAGCAGTGATTTAAATTCTATAAATTGAAATGAATAGTGATAGATATTATGATCACATCAGGCTTGCAAAATCTTGAATACTGCTTGTTGGATTACATATATCATGAGTTTGGACCTAATTGTCTACAGATTCCTACCACGGGAGGTGATCATGGTGATATCCAGCCACTGGAATATAGTATAGTAACCTCGTCATAAGGATGATCATGATGATTCCTACCATGCGGGATATCACGATGACCCCATAATGGGATTAATCGTGATAAGTAGGGGTATAAATGCACTGCAGTCTAAACTGTAGAGCTAAAAAAAATAGGATATTTGAATTTAAATTTATTATTATAATATTGGATAAATAATGGATTATGATATGATGGTTGGCATGTTTTTTTAATATGAACACCATTGATTATATGATTATGATACTGGATATTTATGTATCATATTTTATATAATTTAATTGAATATCATTATTAATATGATTTAAATTAGTTTTATAAAGTGTACTTATTATTTATTGAGCCGTGAAGCTCATAATCTTCATATATTTTTTAGATTTAGAAAATTTTTGGAGCAATCATTGGCATTTTGGGCATGTACATAGATGAAAGACTAATGGCAGATAGCTCCTTGGATCAGTGAATATATATTAATATGTTGTATAAGGATGATGTATAAATAATTTAAATGTTAAAGATTTGAAATATTAACATAATAGTTAGTTGTTCAGATAAATACCACTTCCTATGTAAAAAGGTATATTATCTTCTGAATTATAATGAAGTATTTGCTAGGTTCAATGCATTGCATGCCTATAGAGATAGCTCCCTGTAAATATGTGCTGGCTGCTTATGTCCTCGATATTTAAATCAAAAATTAGGGGTGTGATAGAGAAAAAGTTTCTCTCTTTTTCTTCTCTTTTCCTTTCCTTTTTCTTCACTTGCTTTTTTTAGTTCCCCTCTTCCATTCTTTTCTTTAGTTTTTTTTTCTCTACAACTCTCTTTAGAATTGTTTTCCTACTTTCTCATTTTATGTAGTTTCTCTTTATAGGATTGATCCGATAAAGGCTTACTTTCAATAAGTTTGATCAATCCTGGTAAAAGGATTCTAACCTATGGTTACTTGGCAACATGCCTAGCACTCGCCTTGGCTTTTGTCAAACTATTGGAGTTTGATCTCTTTGATTTCTATTGACCTACCTATATTAGTCTAATCATGATTGAATAAAATCATCTTCATTGGATTGATCGAGATGTCAGTCACTACTAATTAGCCCTTGTCAAATACCAGTAGATTTGATCATCTTTGATTTTTATGGAGCTAGTCATATCATAGTTTAATCTTGATCGAATAAAATTATCATGATCAAAACGATCTGAACCCTTAGATGCAACTAACCATCAATCCTATATTTCTTAATTATTTATATTATTTTTAATTATTAGACTTGATTCTATATAAAGTTGTAGTCATATTAATAAGAAGATGTCTACCAGTATAACGTAGTCGTATTAATAAGAAGATGTCCAAAAGTATAATAGTGTAATATGATCTATTAACTGAATATTTTGAAAAAAAAAATTAGAATTATTTGAATTAATTAGAGTACATGTGAGGTAAATAATGATCTATTTTTTTCTAAATTTTTTATTTATATAATATTATTTTTAATATTGAATAAATTATTAATGGATTTATATATAATTTATGAATCTTACAAAAATATATTTTGAATAGAAATTAATATAAAACTTTAAAGTAATATTTCTTAGACTATCACCATAATTGTTTATTGATCTAATATCGCATATACATATTTTAATTTGATTATAAAATACATGTTATTTTATGAAAGAAATTTTGATATGAATCAGATTTAGATTCTTAGCTTGACCATATTTTGAACCCTATTAATTGAGGATTATGCATTAGTACTATGACTATTACTGAGCACTTGATTTTATTTCTTAGCCGACCATATAGTATAAGTATGATACTCTGGTCCGATCATAGGGTATAAATATGATATTTAGGATTGCGATAGGATATAAATATAGTACACTAGTCCAACCATAGGATATAAGTATAGTATTCCGATCCCATCATATGGTACAAGTATGATATTCTAGCCCCACCATAGAATATAAATATGATCATAATTAAAGATCGATAAGTTGATTGAAATTTATTTGGAATCAGATTATTGAATATGGTTGACCTTGAATCATATATGTGATTATGTATATAAATATTTGAAAGATACTAATATTACTAAATTTATATTTCAAAAATAAATTTTATTATATTTGTACACTAATTTATGATAAATTATATTATAACTATCACATCATATATTATCACATAAATTATCTAATAAAAATATTTATTATTTATTGGGCTATCAAGCTCACTATCCTTTATTTCTTTTTGAGATTCAGATACTTAGTTGTGTGAGTTTAGAAGTGGCACTCCCAAGTCTTGGAAACATAAGAAGACAGGTCTGGAAAGATGGAAGCAAGCCGAAAATAAAAATCAGCTTGGATAGCAAAGTTCAGAAACTTAGCCGAATCATCCTAAGATTGGATTGGCTCAGTCCAGGACTGAGCCGGCTATGTCTTAGAAAAAAATTCAGACAGAAAATAGTATTTTTGGACTGTTGGCACGGTACACAATTTGGTCAGCTCAGTTTGAGATTGAGCCGACCTAGTCATAGGTTAGCCGGCTTAGTTTTTGTGGGACTATTTTTGTGTATATAGATTATTTTGGATTTGAAGAGTTTTTCTATGAGCTTGGGACTTGATTCTTTTGTAAAGTATATATACTGAAAATAGGCCAAGGTTGTAGATGATACTAAATTCATTGAAATAAAGCTCTTTTCTCTTGGATTACTCTTAAGCTCTCTTTCTTTCTTCTCTATTCCTTGAATCCATTGATCGTGCTTCCACAGTAATCTCTAAGGAGTTCTTCCATGTTGCTTGGTTGATCACCAGCGGTCACGCCAGTCCATGTGTGGAATCAATTTTCACAATAATTGGTATTAGAATGATATTACATGGAAGGAAAGAAGACACCTAGAGTTTCTATATTTAGTATCTGTTGTACCAAGTTTTATCCTAAAAATTTCTTGTTTGCTTCGTAGTTATCTCTAGATTAAGGTAGAGATTTGTTATATGGAGGAACGGTGATATAAAAAGTTGAAAAGAGGATCTAAGATATTTAGATCTTTTTTGAAGGATAGTTTTGCTAGTGTGTGATCGTGAAAGGGTGTTAGGGTTTTGTTCTTGACTTATTTGAAGTCATGGGATCAAGTAGACTCAAGGTGGATTTTAAGAAGTTCGACGGTAAGAAGAACTTTACTTTATAGCAACAAAGGATAAAAGACTTGTTGGTTCAATAGAAGATCTACAAGATCTTGATAAAAGAAAGGCCAGAAAAGATCAGTGCTGAAGATTGAAAAAAGTTGGAGAAAATTACTTTTAGTACAATCAGAATGTGCTTCACTAATCAGGTGCTACCCAAGGTTTGCACAGAGACCATGGTAAAAGGGCTTTAGACGAGACTGGAGAACACATATATGGGGAAGAACATGACGAATAAGTTGTGGTTGAAGAAACAGCTGTATAGTCTGAGGATGCCCGAAGAAGAAGATTTTGTTGCACATATCCAAAGGTTTAATTAGGTGTATTCTGAGGTGATGAATTTGGATGTGAAAATCAACGAGAAAGATCAGACGTTGCTACTACTTTGTTCTCTCCCAAGCTCGTATCATGATCTCATAACAACTTTAGTTTATGGGAAGGAGATCCTAAACTATGAAAAAATTATTGGTGTGCTCAGATCGAATGAGTAGAGAAAAAAGATCTGCAAAGAAGATCCCAAGTCTAAGATCTTGGCTGTGAATGAAAGATAGGAAAGATCAAAGAAGAAGACAAGAGAAAAATTCAAAGATAAGTTAAAATCTTGGGATCAGAGGAAGATATTGAAATATTATAAATGTTATCAACCTAGACACCTGAGGAGAGATTGTCCTCTTTTGTGGTCAGAAAAAGAGAAGACTAGTAAGAGTGATGATATAGCTTCGATGAGCAGTGGAGAAGATCTGCTAGTTATATCAGATGGATCCACATAGTACGAGACTATGTGGATATTGGATTCAGCATGCTTGCACCACTATACTTCTCATCGAAAGTGATTCTCTACCTATCAGAAGACTGATGGAGCAAGTATCAGCATTGGAGATGATCATCTATGCAGAGTAGCTGAAGTTGGCTCAATCAAGATGAGGATGTATGATGGGATCATTCGTACATTATCAAATATTAGGCATGTATCAGAATTGAAAAAGAATTTGATTTCTTTGGGCTACTTGAAGAAGCAAGATTATGCTTTTAGTAGCCAGATTGGGAGTGGATGTCTGAAAATTCTAAGAAAACTTTGGTGGTGATGAGAGATAGAAGACCGAGCAATAAATCTTTATAGAATAAAAGGCTCAATGGTCAATGATAGTGCGGAGGTGCTGGCAGTGGCACAGAAGGAGCAGCTCTTATATCGACTGTGGCACTATTGGATGGATCATATGAATGATCGAGGGCTCACTAAACTCAGCAGAAGAGGGATGATCCTAATCTTGAAGAAGGAGGGCATAGATTTATGTGAGCCATGCATCTTTGGTAAGAGCATAGGATGAAGTTTGCCAAAAAAACCAAACACAGGGAAGGAGTGCTAGATTCAGTGTACTCAGATGTGTGGGGACTAGCTCCTGTATCAGCTAGAGGTGGGATAAGATATTTTATCATTTTTATTGATGATTTCTCAAGAAAGGTATAGATTTATCTAATCAAAGAAAAGTCAGAGGTGTTTATCCAATTTAAAGCTTGGAGAGCTGAAGTTGAGAAAGAGTTAGGAAGATAAGTAAAGTATCTGAGGTCGGATAATGAAGGAGAGTATACCATCTTGGAGTTTAGGAGGTACTGTGAGGAAAATGGTATCAAATGCCATTACACAGTGAAAATGACTCTCCAGCAGAATGGTATTGTGGAAAGGATGAACCGAACACTGATCGAGAAGGCATGGAGTTTAAGGCTGCAGACATTACTTCCAAAATTCTTTTGGGATGATGCTTTAACTTTTTCTTATTTTCTTATCAATGGATCCCCTCACCGCAAGCTGAATGGAGATATTCCAGAAGAGGTCTAGAGTAGGAAGAAGGTGGAGCTTGGAAACCTAAAGGTCTTCGATTTTTCGGCCTATGCACATGTGGAGGCAACCGAGAGGAGTAAGTTGGATCCTAAGTCTCAAAAGATGACATTTATAGGGTATCCACAAGGAGTCAAGAGGTACCTGCTATGGAATCTTGAAATACAAAAGGTAGTGATCAGCAGGAACGTTATTTTTTATGAAAAGAGCATCTTAGAGAGGCCTGAAAATATAGGAGCAACTGGAGAAACAAAGATGAACAGCAATGGACAGTCAGAGAATGATGGCATGCAGGTTACATCCACTTATAGGAGTATTCCTGTTGAGATAGAGTTGGGTAGAAAAGTTTTGTCCATGGAGGACCAACAGTTCAGATGGATGTGCAGGATTAGCCACAGATTTTAGGTAGAGATGTGCTAGTGGGAGTAGCTTTGCACAAGCACCAGCATATTATTAGGAGGCCGATCAGATATGGTATTGATGAGGTTATCTCCTATACACTTATCACTGCTAATAGAGATCTAGAGAATTATGTAGAGACCATAAAAAGTGAAGACCATGAGTCATGGATGTAGGCTATGATGAAGGAGATGGAATCACTGAACAAAAAATAGACATGGCAGCTGGTGGATCCTTCAAAAGATGCTCGATCTATTGGCTCAAAGTGGATGTTTACAAAGAAGGAAGCACTTTCAGAATAAAGTGGAGTCAGATTCAAGGCAAGACTAGTAGCAAAGGGATACTCACAAAGTAAAGGGATAGATTACATAGAAGTTATCTCTCCTGTGGTGCGTCATACATCTATTCAGGTTTTACTTTCACTGGTGGCAAAATACAATATGGAGTTGGAATAGATGGATGTGAAGATGGCCTTCCTTCATCGCACATTGGAGGAAAGGATCTATATGAAGCAGCCAGATGGTTTCATAAAAATTGTATTAGGGATAAACCCTGCTCCTGCCGAAGTCTAGTTCGATGCTCAGACAATGCGACCAGTAGCTGCGGAAGAGCTTACCCCTTCAGTCGGCCGAACTGCTTAGCGGCCGAGCTTCTCGAACTCCTAGCGCCGAACTCCTTGGACTCCCAACGGCCGAGCTCCTTGGGCTTCCAACGGTCGAACTCTTTGTACTCCCCAGTGGTCGAACTCCTTGGACTCCCAACGGCCAAGCTTTAACGGAACTCCTTAGCGGTCGAGCTTCAGTCGGACTCTCGCGAGAGCCGAACTCCCTCCGAGCTTTTCCTTCAACCAGACTCCTCACAGACATCCCTTTCGGTCGATCGAGCTCCTACCGAACTCCCCAGCGATTGAGCCTTAGCCGAGCACCTCCAGCCAGACGCCTACGAGAGTCAAACTCCTTTCGAGCTTCCTCTTTAGGAGTCTGAGCTCCTCCGAAATGGGTACACATCAAGACCCTCCAACCCTTCATTCGACTCCGAGAGGCTAAGTATCAAGATAGCTGCAGCCATTACCATCAGTCCACCAAAAGCGACAGCGATCCGCTATCAGGCGGCGATGGCTGTCACCATCAATCCGCTGCAGACGGCGCCTACCCCTGGAACTGACTCCGTCAGACCTCGAGCAGTCTGCCAGCACGCGGCTGCAGCTATCACCATCAAGCTCCACCTATATAAAGAACCCTCCAGATATGCTAACGCTAATCTCTCTGATCTCTAAGATCTCCTCTTCATCTCTAAGCTCTGCAAAAATTATTCCCGAGCACTCCATTCCTGTTGGCCAGAGCTGACTTGATCATCGGAGGGTCCTACCGAAGCCACCCCCACCAGCCCCGGATGGAACTTTATTTTGCAGATCTTCGATGGCGACCTCATCTACCACCGCTCCAGCCAATTTTGATGACGATCAGATTCTGCGTCAATAGATTGGCGCTAGAAGGAGGGCACCCCGAACCTCTGAGGTTCCCTTATTCTTAAACGAGCGCTCGACGATGATTTTTCTCTCTCCGAAGATCTCTCTTCTTCCTCACCAAAGCCTTCTTTCAAAGAGAAAATGCCTCCTAGGAGAGCCTCGACTCGACGATCGACGGCCTCCGCATCCCGATCCCATCCAGATCCATCTGCCCCTACTTCAGTCCCGGCAACTCAAGTTCCATCCGTACCCATGGTAAATTTGGAGCAGTTCAACCTGCTCGTCCGATAGGTCCGTGGCCTTGCGGATGCAATGCGGGCCATGCAGCAGCCTCTGGTGGCAACTCCATCAGAAAATCCACCATTCGGATGTTGAAAATCGACCCCAGAAAAGGGTACTCGGGCCGGTGTGCCCGCCGCCCCTTAGAAAGGGAAATAGAGAGTCGAGGATCCATGTTCGGATCATGGTTCTCCTCTGGAGGAGATCTTTCCCGCTTGTAGCCGAAAGTCCTCCAAGATCTGCAACCAGGACGACGTCCTTGATCACAGACTGCGGAAGATGGACCGACGGATTGAAGAGCTCAGCCATGTCGCCCCGACTCATCATGCCGACGTCCGTGCTGATCCCCCTTTCTCCCTCCAGATAATGCGAGAGCCCATCCCACCAAACTTCAAGCTCCCTCAACTTGAAAGCTACGATGGGACCTCTGATCTGATTGATCATCTGGAGGCATTCCAGACCATGATGCTGCTTCACGGCGCTTCAGACGCCATGCTGTGCCGAGCCTTCCCATCTACCTTAAAGGGAGCAGCGAGAAATTGGTACTCGGTGTTGAAGCCAAGTACGACCTTCTCTTTTGATCAGATGAGCAGTCAGTTCGCGGCCCACTTCATCAACAGCCGACGACCGCATCGAGGTTCGAATTCCCAGATGAACGTCAAGCAGAAGCAAGGAGAATCCATCCGGGCTTACGTCATCCAGTTTAACGCCGCGACATTGGAGGTCCGAGACTTGGACCAATCTGTTGCGATGGCCACACTCAAGGGCGGTCTTCAGAAAAATGACTTGCTGTTCTCCCTGAAAAAAAGGTATCCCAGGGACTTTGCCGATCTACTGGCTCGGGCCGAGAGATATGCCCGTGTGGAAGAAGCCTTCAAGTTGAAGGACGAAGAAGTCTTAAGGGAGCGGCTGGTAGGCAATGGAGAGCCGAACGAAGTTCGACCATGCTCACGGACTCCCTCCAATAGCAGGCGGGCCCAAACTCCTTAAGCTCATAGAGAAGCGCGAAAAAGCCCTCTTCCCAAAAGATTTCGCGACTACGCCCCCCTCAACGCTCCTCGAACTCAGATTCTCATCGAAGTTAAGAACCAACTGCCAAGACCAAAAGGGTTATGGTTTCTCCCAAACAAGCGTGATGAAAGCAAGTACTGCCTCTACCATCGCGACCATGGCCACGACACTGAGGAGTGCATCCAGCTCCGAGATGAAATTGAGGAGCTCGTTAGAAAGGGGCGGCTGGGTAAATTCATTCGACGCCAGCCTGAAGATCAGCAAAGGGCGCTGCCGTAATGAGAAATGACAAAGTCGGCCGTCTCACGACGTTATCAACGTTACCCAAGGTCCCAGCATCGAAGCCAAGAGAAGCATGCTCCAAAGTGAGGAGGCCAGCATGAGATAGAAAAGATCGTCCATATGAAGAAGCGTGGAGGAACAACGCTACCATGACCCTGAATCATAAAGAATTTGGGAATACATTGTCAGTAACTTCCTTTCAATAAAGTTCTTTCCTTTCAATAATATATTATTTCTGGGCGCGAAAACTATGTGATGACAGAAAAAGAAGCAGTTAATAGTCACCGTGTTAGGAACAGGAGGAGAACCTCGTCCTAGCACGGGTAGGTCAAAGACCATCGACCTCGGCTAGAGATAAGATCTCTCCCGAGAAGCAATGTCGGCCAGAGATAAGATCTCTCCCGAGAAGTAACTTCGGTCAGAGATAAGATCTCTCCCGAGCAACAACCTCGGCTTAGAGATAAGATCTCTCCCGAGAAGCGACCTCTGAGCTAGAGATAAGATCTCTCCCGAGAAGCAACCTCGGTAGAGATAAGATCTCTCCGAGAAGCAACCTCGGCTAGAGATAAGATCTCTCTCGAGCGACAACTCTCGGAAGTAACTTCGGTCAGAGATAAGATCTCTTCCGAACGACAATCTCGATCAGAGATAAGATCTCTTCCGAGAAGCGACCCTCGGCTAGAATAGATCTCTTCCGAAAGCAACTCGGTCAGAGATAAAGATCTCTCCGAGAAGCAACCGGAAGATAAGACTCTCCCGGCAGCGACCTCGGCCAGAGATAAGATCTCTCCGAGAAGCAACCTCGACCAGAGATTAAGATCTCTCCCGGCGGCGACCTCGATCAGAGATAAGATCTCCCATGAAGCAACCTTGATCAGAGATAAGATCTCTCCCGAGAAGCAACCTCGGCTAGAGATAAGATCTCTCCTGAGCGGCGACCTCGATTAGAGATAAGATCTTTTCTGAGAAGCAACCTCGATCAGAGATAAGATCTCTCCCGAGCGGCGAACCTCAGGCTAGAGATAAGACCTCTCCCGAGCGGCGACCTCGATCAGAGATAAGATCTCTTTCGAGCGGCGACCTCGACCAAAGATAAGATCTCTCCCGAGAAGCAACTTCGGCCAGAGATAAGATCTCTTCCGAACGACAACCTTGGCCAAAGATAAGATCTCTCCCGAACGGCGACCTCGGCCAGAGATAAGACCTCTCCCGAGCGAGCGACCTCGGCAGAGATAAGATCTCTCCCGTGAGCAAACTCGGTCAGAGACAAGATCTCTCCCGAGAAGAACTCGGCCAGAGATAAGATCTCTCCGAGCAGCGACCTCAGTTAGAGATAAGATCTCTCTTGAAAACAACCTCGGTCAGAGATAAAATCTCTTCCGAGCGGCGACCTCGGCTAGAGATAAGATCTCTCCCGAGCGACCCTCCTAGAGATAAGATCTCTTCCGAGAAGCAACTTCCGCCAGAGATAGATCTCTTCCCAGCGACAATCTCGGCTAAAGATAAAGATCTCTTCCGAGAAGCAACCTCGATCAGAGATAAGATCTCTTTCGAACGACAACCTCGACTAGAGATAAGATCTCTCCGAGCGACAACCTCGGTTAGAGATAAGATCTCTCCCGAGAAGCGACCTCGGCTAGAGATAAGATCTCTTCCGAGAAGCAACTTCAGTCAGAATAAGATCTCTTCCGAGTGACAACCTCGGTTAGAGATAAGATCTCTTCCGAGAAGCAACCTCAGCCAGAGATAAGATCTCTCCAAGCGGCGATCTCGGCCAAGAATAAGATCTCTCCCAAGAAGCAAACCTCGGCCAGAGATAAGATCTCTCTCGAGCGACGACCTCGGCCAGAGATAAGATCTCTTCCGAGAAGCAACCTCGATCAGAGATAAGATCTCTCCCAAGAAGCAACCTCGATCAGAGATAAGATCTCTTTCGAGCAGAAAGCAACTTCGACCAGAGATAAGATCTCTCTCGAGCAATCGAGTCAACCTCGGCTAGAGATAAAATCTCTCCTGAGTGAAGGTCTCGTTCATAAAGGACGAGATGCAGGAAGAGGTGCAGACAATGGTCCGTATGTGCCCCCACAGCCCGTTAGGAATAGAAGAAGAATCTCGTCCTAATGCGAGCAAAGTTGAAGGCCTCGTTCACCTTAAACGAAATGGAGGAAGACGGACGACGGTCCGAAGGTGCCCCCACAGCCCATCAGAAATAGAAGGAGAACCTCATCCTAATGCGAGCAAAGTCGAAGGCCTCGTTCACCTTAGACGAGATAGAGGAAGAGGCTCGGATGATGGTCCGTATGTGCCCCCGCAGCTCGTTAGGAACAGGAGGAGAGCCTCGTCTTAACGTGAGCAAAGTCTAAATCCAAGCTCTGAAGTCTACGGGAGATAGGATCTCCATCAACCTCGACTAGAGCACCCGAGCTAATCTTGACCAGAGATAAGATCTCTCTCGAGCGATCGAGACAACCTCGGCCAGAGATAATATCTCTCCCAAGCGACCGAGACAACCTCGACCAGAGATGAGGTTCGTGACAACCTCGGCCCATGATAACCTCGGCTAGAGATAAGTTCTCTTCCGAGCGTCCGAACCAACCTCGGTCAGAGAAGATCTCTCCCGAGCGACCGCATCGACCTCGGTCCGAGAACAGATCTCTTTCGAGCGCTCGTGTTAACCACGACTGTAGGAGAAGAGATCTCCCATGAGTCAGCCTCGGCTGCTGAAAATAATATCGCCCCCCGGAGGAGCTCAACCTCCGACCTCGACCGCATAAGACGAGATCTACTTCAACCTCGACTAGAGATGAGATCTCCCCTGGGCTTCAACTTCAACATTAACTTTAGCTGAAAATGAGATCTTCTTCGAGCTTCGACCTGAACCAGCACGGAGCCTAGAAGAAGACTTCGGTAGTCACCTTTTCTGCACTCACTTTCTTCGAGTTTTCGAACTCGAGAGTGGGGGACTATTATTGGGGATAAATCCTGCTTCTGTCGAAGTTCAGTTTGATGCTCAGATAATGCGACCAGTAGCCACAGAAGAGCTTACCCCTTCAGTCGATCGAACTGCTTAGCAGCCGAGCTTCTCGAACTCCCAGCGGTCGAACTACTTGGACTCCCAATGGCCGAGCTCCTTGGGCTCCCAGCGGTCGAACTCTTTGTACTCCCCAGCAGCCGAACTCCTTGGACTCCCAATGGCCAGGCTTTAACAGAACTCCTCAGCGGTCGAGCTTAAGTTGAACTCCCGCGAGAGCCGAACTCCCTCTGAGCTTCCCCTTCGGTCGAACTTTCTTAGGAGCTGGACTCCTCCCAGATATTCCTTTCGACTAATCGAGCTCCTACCAAACTCCCCATCGATCGAGCCTTAGCCGAGCACCTCCAGCCAGACGCCTATGGGAGTCGAACTCCTTCCGAGCTTCCTCTTCAGAAGTCTGAGCTCCTCCAAAATGGGTACACATCAAGGCCCTCCAACCTTTCATTCGACTCCGAGCGGCTCGATATCAAGATAGTTGTAGCCATCACCATCAGTCCGTTGAAAGCAACAGCGATCCGCTACCAGGCGGCGATGGCTGTCACCATCAATTCGCTGCAGACGACGCCTACCCCTAGAACTGACTCCATCGGACCTCGAGCAGCTCGCCAGCATGCGGCTGTAGCTGTCACCATCAAACTCCACCTATATAAAGGACTCTCCAGATATGCTAATGCTAATCTCTCTAATCTCTAAGATCTCCTCTTCATCTTTAAGCTCTACGGAAATCATTCTCGAGCACTCCATTCCTATTGGCTAGAGCTGACTTGATTGTCGGAGGGTCTTACCGGAGCCACCCCCCACTGGCTCCGAACGGGACTTTGTTTTGCAAATCTCCAGCGGTGACCTCATCCACCACCGCTCCAACCAATTTCGACGACGATCAGATTCTGCGTCAACAAATTGGATAGGAGAAAAAGATAAGTTTACTAAGGAGATGACTGTATGGCCTGAAATAATCCTCTCGTTAGTGGTATCACAGATTTGATAGCTTTATTTTGAGCTTGGGATTTATCAGATGTGAATATGATAGTTGTGTTTACGTCAAGGATGTAGATGAGAAGGATGTCCTATATCTATTATTGTATGTTGATGATATGCTTATAGCTAGCAGGAGTATGAAGGTTATGAAAGGACTGAAAAAAAGGCATTATCAGCTAAATTTGAATGAAAGATCTGGATCCAACACTGAAAATTCTTGGAATAAGAATTTATAGAGATAGGTGCAAAGGAGTGCTTCATTTATTACAAGAAGGATATATCTAGAAAGTTCTGAAGAGATTTGAGATGGAGAAGGCCAAACCTATAGAGATATCATTGCCAAGTCATATATCTCTTTTCAAGTATCAAAGCCTCCAGTCAGAAGAAGAGAAAGAGTACATGGATGGAATCTCTTATGCGAATATTATAGGCAGTGTGATGTATACTATGGTGTACTATTGATAAGTACCATAAATTTATCAATAAAAATAATAATTTATGAATTAATCTATATTTATTTTTAAGAATTAATAATAAATTTTTATATATTTTTAAAAAATTAATATTTTTATTAATTAAAAAATTAATTAAAAATAATAAAAATAAAAAATAAAAATTATTATTAATAAAAAGAGTTTATTTTTTATCATAATAAAATAAATTTGAAGCAAATACTACTACAAAAATAGCCTATGACAGTGCTTACTATGGTAGCGATTTTTATTAATCGCTGCTATAGGTCGGATCTATAGCAGCGATTTTTGTAACCACTGCTATAGGTCTGATATATAGCAGCGGTTAATGAAAATTGCAATCGTAGGTCAGACCTATAGCAGTGGTTACAAAAAATCGCTGTAATAGATCGACCTATAGCAGCAGTTCATTATAACCACTGCCATAAATCAGACCTATAGCAGCGGTTAGTAGGAACCACTCTATAATCTAATTTATGGCAGCGGTTAATTGTAACCACTGTTATATATATATATTATATAATTTTAAAATTTAATGTCCATCTTCATCATTCATTATCTAAATAATTATCATTAGAGTGTCGTCGCAAAAGATCGCCTCGATCCGATAGCCCTAGCTTCATCGATCAGAAAAATTTGATTTCGATGATCATGAATAATGATGTGATGATCTGATAGATGAAAACCTTCGATGGATCCAAAAATCTACAATGATGATCTCGATGATATTTATAGTATACTATCAAAGTTTTACTTTAATCGGATATCATTATCTTGGTCAATTTAGTATAAATTAGTTTCAATCGTTAAATGATAAACGATTGATCAAAGGACCAAACAATGTTCGATTATGAGATAATTTTTTTTATAAATGATCTTGGTTATTACTTTAATTATTTTTTATGATGGAGATTATAAAATTCAACTCGTGAGATGAAGAACGATCTAAAACTATATCTCTCCTGATAACCATTCTGAAACTTCATTGATTGTTATGCTCGTGCTTTTACAATATCTACTTAACATGAATAGTTTATACGAAAATAATTTAAATTTTACTATCATCATTATATAAAATATTTAAAATTATAATAAAGATTATTTAACTAAAATATTATCTCATAATCGGATGCCATTTAACCCTTTGATCGCTTATTTCTAATTTAACTATCGAAATCATTCCATACTAAATTGATCATGATAATGATATCTGATTGAAGTAAAACTTTGATAGCATGCTACAAACATCATCAAGATCATCGTTGTAGATTTTTGGATTCATCGAAGGTCTCCATCTATCAGATCATCGCATTATTGTTCGGGATCGTCGAAATCAATTTTTTCTGATCAATAAAGCTAGGGCCATCAGATCGAGGCGACCTTTTGCGACGATACTCTAATAATAATTATTTAGATAATGAATGATAAAGATGGATATTAAATTTTAAAATTATATAATATTTAAAAAAAATAAAAAAAATCATTTCTTACCTATGGCAGCGGTTATCAAAAATCGTTGCTATAGATCTATGGCAGTGGTTATAGAACCACTGCCGTAGATCTATGACAGCGATTTTGGATAACCACTACTATAGATCGATGGCAGTGGTTCGATAACCACTGCCGTAAATCTATGGCAGTGGTTCGATAACTGTTGTCATAGGTTAGGTTAAAAATCTCCAAATTTTTTTCCTCCCGTGCGCGCTCAATCTCTCTCGCTCTCTCTCTCCTCCTTTTGTCATCGGTGGGGCTCCTCCCCTTCGACCGACGTCTCCCCTCCTCCCTCCCGACCGACGTCGGCCCTCCCCTTCGATCGGTGTCGGCCCTCCCCCTCGACCGGCGTCGCCCCTCCTCCCCCCCGACCAGCATCACCACTCCTTCCCCTTCGATCGGCCCACCACCCCTCCTTCCCCCTCCCTCTTCAGCCCCCATCCTAGCCACCCTTCCCTGCCACCCCCACACCCCTCCATCCGACCCCCCTTTGGCCCCCAGCGAAACCCCCTTCAGCGAACCCCCATCCAACCCTCCCTTGACACCCCACATGAAACCCCCCCTCCGACAAACCCCCCTCCACCCTCGCTCGTCCTCCACGAAACCCCACCCTCCACCCTCCATCCGACCCTCCCTTGGTCCCTAGCGAACCCCCCTTCGGCAAACCCCCATCCAACCCTCCTTCAGCTCCTGCAAAATCCCACCCTCCTCACCACCACCACCGTTCTGTCCCTCCTCCGATCGAGTGCGAAGCCTCCTTCGACCTCCTCGTCACTGTGCCCCCCTCCCCTGTCCCCCATCCTCGACCGCCTTTTCTCTCTTTTTTTTTCTCTTTTTCTCTCTTCTCTATCTCACTATCTTGCTTTTGTTTCGCAAGTTACCTCTAGTGCCATCGTCCTCTTCTAGCATCATCGTCGGCGATCCTTGAAGCTTTCGATGTGACCCGCTTTATATAGCCATAGGTATAATTTTTTTAAAAATTTTATAGTATTATTTATTAATCATTTATATTTATAATAATTTATAAAATATTTATAATAAATATTATAAATATTTATTATAAATATTATAATTATCTGCATGCCATAGTTTTTGGGCCGTGCCGTGGCGATAGCCTTGGACCGTGCCATATCGACAGCTATGGACTAGATCTGTCAATGGATTAGGTTTGGATCGAAACTTGGATATTCAGATCTGAACCTAATTTTAATTACTAGTATCGGATCCGAATTCGAATATCCAATGGGTCTATACTTGAGAAAGAAAGGGAGAGATCCGGCCTCGCCGCCATCATTGGGAGGGAGGGGGTCTAGCCTCATCGGTGAGGAAGATCGAGAGAGGGAGAGTGGGAGATTGAGAGAGCGAGAGAGGGAGGGAGGAGGTCTGGCCTTGCCGGCATCATTGGGAGGAATGGGGTCCGACCTTGCCGGCATGGGAGATCGAGAGAGTGAGAGAGGGAGGGATGGGGTCCGGCCTCGCCGACAAGGAAGATCGAGAGAGGGAGAGAAAAAGATTGAGAGATGGAAAAGCTGGAAGGGAAAGGTTCGGCCTCACCATCGTCGCCGACGAGAAAGATTAAGAGAGGGAGAGAGGGAGTGATCGAGAGGATGGCACACGGTCGAGCTAGCTCGAATATGCAGCCGAGCCGACTCAGGCCGTGATCGAGCCGATCGGGGGAGGACCCTAGCTGGATGTCTCAGGCACGGAGCTGGCTATCTCAGACATGGAACCAGCTCGACTTTCGAGTGAATAGAATTTGATATATCATGATGTTATATTGATTAATATTCATTAACGTTGCAGGTCACGATGGCACCAAAATGCCATCTAGCTTTCACCCCTGCCTCTCGGTAGTTACACGTAGTTCAACATTTGAAGAGTCGGAGCATACTTCGTCCATCTCGAAATCAATTGCTTAGGGACCTTCACCATCGGCATCTACTCCACCAGCAGCTGAGCCTCTACCATCGCAGGCATCTGAGTATACGTTTTTATTATATTAGCATAACTTTATTTTCTATATAGGATTTGTACACTTATATATTTGCATAACGTATTTGCATTGCAGGTGCATCATCCAGCCGAACATTTCGTGGTCCCACATGTATGGCATACGTGTGGAACCGCCAGCATCAGGTGATGGTGCCGTATGATGCGAAGGAGATGCCGATAGGAGAGACCGTGCGGAAGATGCATTCCTTTTTTGGAGTGCTTGTGAGGCGGTCGGACATCATTCTCGTAAAGTCCAGAGACTGACGTTTGATGGATACAGCCATCAAGGATCGAGTATAGGAGGAGATATGGGTAAGTACGCACATCTTAGTTATATTTATGGATTCCATATGTTTACACTATATATGTTTGATTAGAATAATTTTGTAACTGATTTTTGATAAATTTGTGCACAGAAGGTACGACTTTTTCAATCATGAGAGGGCTCGAGATGCTCGATTGAAGAAGATCAAAGACTTGTACTAGGATTACAAGGTCAAGCTCCATAGAGGATGGCTCGAGCACCGATGAGACACTCTGAAGGAGCTTGTTCCCTAGATATAGGACTGTCCTCCGAGTCAGTGGAAGATGATGGTTAGACATTGGAGGAGCTAGAAGTTCGAGATAAAATTTCTAACTTTTAAATTTTTCAATATGCTTAAAATTTTATTTAAATATTTATTATTTATTTGAATACTTATTAAGCTATCTTTTATTAAAATTGGGAGAACCGTGCAGTCCAAGAGTATACGCACACTCTAGGCCGCGAGTCCATGGCCAGTCGTATGCATAGAGAGGTAATTAATTATAAATCTTACTAGATAAATTAAATTCATATTTTTTATCATCTTTTTGATAAATTTATTCTTTGTTATAGCTGATGAGAGATGCAATGATACCCAGCCATAGCGAGATCTTCCGATCCAACCATACGGACAAGACGGGCAGGCCGATGAACGTCGCGATCGGATATTTTTTTGTAAGTATTAAATATATTAGTATATATGATTAGTATTATAGTATTTCTTATAAAATTTTATTTTAATTTATAATTACAGGATCAGTTAGATGCGCTCGCGAGCGAGGGCCTGGAGGACCATCTGTCTCAGGTCTTGGGGCCTAAGCACTTTGGGAGGATCCGATGCAGGCCTGGACACATGTCGATGAGCTACTGATCCGAGGCAAGCATCTCCTCATAGACTTTCGGTGTCGTCAGTCGGAAGGAGCTTGAGGAGGCGTTAGCACAGGCAGATCATGCTGCGATGTAGGTAGATCAGGCTGAGGAGCGCGCATCTTATCTAGAGGGCATTGTGAGAGACATGATGTCGACGCTCAGCATGTATTTTGGAGTCACAGGCTTCGTGGATATATTGGCCCGCATTCCAGCTCTAGCTCCGGCTCCGACTCTAGCTCCAGCTCCAGCTCTGGCTGCAGCTTTTAGTGACGACGACAACGATGATGATATAGATTTAGGAGATTTTTTATGTATTTTTTTAAAAAAAATCTTATAATATTTTTATTCGATAATAAAATTTTAGCATTTCAGAATAATTTTTGTATTTATTATATTTTTTTATGTTATATATCTATATTTATCATATAAAATATATAAAAAAAATAAAAATTTTATTTTTTAATTTTTATTCAAGATCTATGATAGTGGTTTTATAACCGCTGCCATATCCATGCCAACTGCTGCCATAAGTTCGGTGCCAACCGCTATACTAGACCTATGGCAGTGGTTAAGAAATCGCTACTATAGATTATCTATGGCAGCGATTTTATAACCGCTGTTATAGATATCCTATGACAGCGATTACATAACCACTATGATAGGTCGATCTATTGCAGCGGTTCTAACATCCACTGCAACAACCGCTGCTATAAAGCTACGACGACGGTCGCAGTGGCAGCGGTTAGAAAACCATTGCCATAGCCTATGGCAGTGATTTTTTGGACTACGGCAGCGGTTACAAATCACTGCCATAATTCTTTTTTGTAGTAGTAAATTCAAAGCTAAAATGAATTAGATATGAATTTTTTAAAAAAAATTAAAATAAAAAAAGAAATGGCTCAGCCGGCTCATCAAGCCAAGCCAAGCTAATGCATCGCTGAAGCCGACTCAACCGCAAAAGCTGCCAGTCGATCTATGAAACCAGACGTGGACCGCCAGCTCAGCAATATTCGACCAATCACAGCCTGCCACGTGGTGGACCAAGACTGCTAAAGGGTCTGCAAAAAATTTACCATGGCGTATAGGGGTAAAATGGTAAATTCACATGGCTAAGAACTCGTTGATTAGTTCGATCTTCAAATGCATTCGGTCTATGTGGTCCACATTAATAGTAATGGCACCATCGTGCGGTCTTGGTTGCTGTCGATCTAGATCCAATGGCCAGGGTTATTTTCAATTTTGATTTGGTTTTTCCAGCTCTCTTTGATCACGATCCAATGGTCGACAACACTCCAAACTCAGATCCAATGGCCCAAAAAGCTTCTGATGGTGATCCAACCTCCCAGCGGTGATCTAACGGTCAGATTTGCTCCATCAAGGTACGATCGAATGGCTAGAATAAAATTCGACCTGATTTGGGCTATTACTTCCATTTTTGATGATTTTAGGATCGTTTGATCCAAATTTAATGGCCAAATTTTATAGAACTCAATAGAACGTGTCCAGGATCTATTTTAATCCAATTTTTACTCAAATTTCTTCATATTTTGCCGATCAAAACTCTCCTTAGTCCCATATTGCCTGTAGAAAAATCCTCCAGCTCCCCTACATCTATTTAAAGGACTCCAGGACTCCAAAATCAATTATCTTCGATAATAAAAATGAGTTTGGTAAAGGTTAGAGCCATGCTTGGTTAGAGGTTGCTTCAAGGCAATAAGTGCTATGAAGAAGAGTCGGCTTCTACATCATCTTTCTGTCGATGCCAATTCAAGATCAAAAATCAGCTTTTGATTTTTATTTTTTATTTTTTTAAATTTTATATATTTAAATTTTAAACTTTTAAATTAATATAAATTTTATTTTTATACACTTTAAATTTAATTTTTTTATTTTTAATTATAATTTAATTTCTTCAGTTTAATTATTATTCTTTATTTTTATGCTAGTAGATGCTAAGATCTAACTAATAGATCTTAGTACCAAGTTTAATTTTTTACATCTTTTAATTTTTATTTTTTATTTATAATTTTATTTTTTAATTTTAAATTAATTTTTTAATTTTTTTATAAAATTAAAAATTTTAAAACTAAAATACTGTCTTCTTTGTGGATTCGATCTGACTCACTATTTTTTATCTATTTTTGATTATTTTAAAAAGTTGAATTAAACTGATAAACATGATGTCTTAATGATAACATCATGCTCTTATCAACTGTAGATCTGATATAGTACATGCAGTGAGCATGATTAGTAGATATATGACTAACTCTGAAAAGAAATACTGAAAAGCATTAAAGTAGATATTGAGATATATATAGGGAATAAGAAATTATGGTTTGGTATTTGGTAGATAGTTAAGAAGATTTGAAGACAGAGATTCGAATACTATAGAAGAATTTGTAGATGCAAATTATGCGGATGATCTTAATACAAGGAGATCTATTACTGGATACCTCTTCTGTATGTATGGTGGATCGATATCTTGAAGATCAATCCTTCAACTAATCATGATCTTGTCTACCACAGAGGCCGAGTACATTGGTATTACTGAGGCTACAAAGAAATCACTTTGACTTAGGAGATTGATTGTTGAGATGGGGGTGGAGCAGAGCATGGTTAAACTGTACAGTGGCATTCAAAGTACTTTACTGCTTACATAAAATCTAGTCTGTTATGCACGCACAAAGCATATAGACGTGAGGTACCATAGGATTAGAGAGTTAGTGGAGAAAGGTGAAGTTAAACTGATGAAGGTCTATACAAAGGAGAATCAGTCTGATGCACTTATAAAGGTACTCTTCAGAGACAACTTTCAGATATGTGTAGCACAAATGAATCTGATGAGAAGAGATGAGTTTACAAGAACTTGAAAGCACCAAGATAGAAAATGTGAGCTCAAAAGTGGCACTCCCAAATCCTGAAAATATGAGATGATAGATCATGAAAAGATGAGAGCAAGTCGGAAGAGAAATCAGCTTGGATAGAAAAGTTTAGAAACTTAGCTGACTCACCATTAGACTAGGTCGACTAAGTTGAAAACTGGGTTGGCTCAGTCCAAGACTGAGCCGGCTATGTCTCAAAAAAAACTCAGATAGAAAATAGTATTTTTGGACTATTGACATAGTACACAACTGGGTCAGCATAGTATACAACTGGGTCGACTCAGTCTGAGACTGAGCCAACCCAGTCACAAGTTAATTGGCTTAGTTTTTGCAAGACTATTTTTGTATACATGGGTTATTTTGGATTTGAAATGTTTTTCAATGAGCATGGAGCTTGATCCTTTTGTAAAGTATATATACTAAAAATAGGTCAAGGTTGTAGATGATATTGAATTCATTGAAATAAAGCTCTTTTCTCCCGAAAAAGTCTTAAGCTCTCTTTCTTTCTTCTCTATTTCTTGAATCCATTGATTGTGCTTTTGCAGTAATCTCTAAGGAGTTCTTCCTTATTACTTGGTTGATCACCAATGGCCACACTGGTCCATGTATGGAATTAATTTTCATAACAAATTGCGGATGTAGAAACAACTTTAGGAGTGGGATTTGAAGCAAAATTTGATAGTACAATATAATTAAGATTTGGATTTATTACTATATTTCATAGGACTATTATTTGAGGTTGAATGGATGCAAGTAAAACTTTTGAATTTTATTTTATCAATTGAATTTATTAGTTAATTAAATTTTAATTTTTAGTTATTTAAATTATCTCCATTGATGTATTTGATATCATGTTAAGATATCTTACATGCTTATGGGTAGTGTTCTCCATAAATATGGAGTGGTTGCCAGAATTCCTAACTTGCAATCTTGGATCGGGGTTGTGACATTAGTGGTTCCACATTTGTAGCACCAATGAACCTAGCATTACTACAATCATATATATATATATATATATATAAGGTGAGAGAGAGAGAGATAGGCTGGGTTTCAGTAACCAGTAACCAGATCCTAGTCTATTTTCAATCGAATCCTCAGTCCATATCCAATCGAATCTCCAGCTATTGGATCGACGCATGTCTCCAAGATGCTCCTAAAAATAAACAGAGGATTTTTCTCACCATTAGCTGATCTGGCGTATTAAAAAAAAAAAAGAAATATGATGGAGAGAAAGCGCGTATTGACTATGATGCGATGCCATCCCATAAAAATCATAAAAGCACCTTGAGTAACCCTCCTTAAACCCTCCATGAAGGTACCTTGAATCCTCTATGAAGGCATCTATAATGGAAGAAGGCACCTATAATGAAAGAAATGGCTTCATGAAGGCACCTGCATGCCTTTCCACGCTTTCATGCGATGAAGGCACCTTCATAGGCGACTTTAGCACTATAGCGTAAGGATATAGTGTAATAGTTCTATAGGCAGGATCCACAAGTTGGCTGATCCAGGATTCTCCGAGAATAAACATTAACTAAAAATGATAAACACTAACTTCTGCTCAAATAAATATAAACCATCCTAGAATAAATACAAACATCAAATAATAAATATAAACTGACTTCAAATAAATATAAATTAATCGAAGTTGCTCTCTATCCTTTTATGAATCTAAGACCGGATAAATACAAACTATTATAGAATAAACACAAATCCAATAGAATAAATACAAACTATCATAGAATAAATATAAATTCTACAGAATAAACATAAATAGTGTATAATAAGTAGAAACTTTACTGAAATAAATATAAATCCCATAAAATAAACACAAACTTGAAATCCACAAGTTGGATGATCCACGGTCCTCCTAGGATAAACATTAACTGAAAATGATAAATACTTACTTTTGCTAAAAAAATATAAATCATTTTAAGATAAATACAAATATCAAATAATAAACATAAACTAATTTTGAATAAATACAAACTAACCAAAGTTGCTCTTTACCCTTTATGAATCCAATGCCGGATAAATATAAACTACCGCAGAATAAATACAAACTTAATAAAATAAATACAAACAGCATATAATAAATAAAAATTCTACTGAAATAAATACAAACTCCACAGAATAAACATAAACTCGAGATCCATAAGTTGGGTGATCTCAGAGTCTTCCTAGGATAAACACTAATTAAACATGATAAACTATAACTCCTACTGAAATAAACATAAATCTTCCTAGGATAAACACAAACATCAAATAATAAATATAAACTAATTTTGAATAAACACAAACTAACCAAAGTTGCTCTTTTCTTTTTATGAACCTAAGATCGGATAAACACAAACTACTACATAATAAATATAAACCTCACAGAATAAACATAAACATCGTATAATAAATAGAAACTCTGTTGAAATAAATACAAACCCCATAGAATAAACACAAACTCGGGATCATTATGAAGGCAATTTGAATCCTCGATGAAGGTGCCTTTATTCTTGAAGCTTTATGTTTATTATACGGAGTTTGTGTTTATTCAGTAGAACTTTGCGTTTATCCTAGGCTTGTTTGTGTTTATTATTTCAAGTTTATGTTTATCCTCCGATACTTTTTATTTATTTTCACAGGACTTAGTATTTATCCTCATATCTTATTATTTATCGTGGAAGGATCCTTGGATCACTCAACTTTTGAACCCTGAATTTGTATTTATTCAAAGCGATTTCTATTTATCGTCCCAAGATTTGTGTTTATTATTTGGAGTTTCTATTTATTATATGAAGTTTATGTTTATTCTAGAGTGCTTTATGTTTATCCTACCATAGTTTCATAACAACGATAGCAACCTGGGTAGTTTGTATTTATCCTAGACCTATTTGTGATTATTATTTCAAGTTTGTGTATATTCTCTAATAATTTATGTTTATTCTACAGGACTTAGTATTTATCATCCTTTCTTGTTGTTTATCCTTGGAGGACCTTTGGATCACTCGATTTTAGAACCCAGACTTTATGTTTATCGTGGGTAGTTTCTATTTATCATGTGAGTTCGAATACAAAATCATCAAGAAGCAATAATCATACCAACTTTTGAACAACAATTATCGAACCTATCAATATACATGAACAAAATCTATAAATAAATTTATAGAATCATAAAGAACAAATTTAACTATCATCAAATCCATTGCAACAATCACAGAGAACAAACTTGATTTACCAAATGGTTTGATAGAATACAAATAGCACATTCATTCAAAAATATTGTTCTGTAAGAGTCATACATTAATTCAAAAAATATGTACAACCATATATATGTACATGTTAATGGTGGAACAAATCATGCACTTCAAGAGCATGTTTCTCGATTGACTATAAACTTGATTGAACGTGGTACGTCTGAAAGTCATTTTCATCCTCTTGATCATACCTACTCTCCAACACTACCTTAAACTGAGAAAGAAACCTAAAAGTATTCATATGATTATCTACATAATTCTTAAATAACGAGTGTATACTTTCATAGCACTATATTGTAGACATAGAAGCAAAGAATATATATCTAAAATATGTAGGCATCCATTGGTCTCATATACTGAATAGGTGATTAAGATAGGCATTGGACTCCAAGGAGTACTTCTTAATGAATGCATCCTAATGATGCTCAAACTGCTTTGGAAGATAGAAGTATTGATGCAATGATGAAGATCTTCTTTTAGTCCATCTTTTGTATTAAAAAGAATGGATAGTCATTCTCTGATATTATTCAGGACATGCTACTTATAAAATCGATGGATAGTATTGAAAAAAAATATTCAATTATCTTTTTCATTGCTGGATCTTGATCAGTCTCTATATTTTTTGTATCATAATTTTTTTAAAATATCGTATATATATTTAGACTTTAATGAAGTAACAATAGTAAAAAGATATCTTGCACTCAATTAACATATTCCAAATAATTTCAATGAGATGTTTGCGCTAAAGAGGAAGGAAGAGAAGTAATGCCGATAAGGGGTTCTCATCGAAGAGAGAGTCTACAACTTATTTGTATCGAAGAGAGAGCCAGCGATGAATTTGCGGCTAAGAGAGAGCTGGCGAGGTATTTGCATTGAAGAGAGATCGCCAGCAATGTATTTACGATGGAGAGAGCCGATGATGTGGTTGCACGGGAGAGAGAGAGAGCTGGCCACATGATTGTGATGAAGAGAGAGAGCCATCGGGTGTTTACGTTGGAGAGACATGAGAAAGAATTTTCTTCTGGGTAGAAATAGAGGGAGAGAGAGAAAGCTTGGAATGGAGGGAGAGAGAAAGAGAAAGAATAAGATTTTGCAAACGAAAAGGAGGGAAGAGTTTCATTTCAAATGGGAAGATCTACTCTCTCTCCTTTCTAGTCTCATCCCATTAAAGCAACATCATAGCCTTAAGTAGTGAAGAGATGGAGAGAAGGCAACGATGTGGAGCCATTTATAGCATTCTCCTTTTCTTATTAAAGAATGCTAGGTCAACTAACGGCATAAAAAATTCTCTACTTATTTTTAGGAGCATCATGGAGATGCATGCTGATCCAACAATCAAAGATCCGGCTGGATATGGACTGAAATCTAATCAATCGGAGCCTAGTCTATCTCTCTCTCTCTTTGTATATATAGAGCCAGGCTAGAATTAGGTCAACTGGATTTAGACCTAGATCCGGTCAGATCAAAACTCTATAATAAAAGTTTCATATCAATGATCTAAGCCATTGAACGTATTGTTTGGAGACCTCTAGCCTATGCATCAAGTAGTCAAAAATTAGATAGTCTAAATAAAATTGAATTAGATGTATTTTTCAATCACTTAATGCAAAGACTAAGGATCTTCAAATTACATAATTTTTAGTATACAAGTAGTTTTGAGATAGTAAATCATATCTGTTGCGGTCAATCCACCTACGCCGTAAATAAACACTAGAAAATCTACAAAAAAAAGTCCACATTGATCAGAGTTGGCTCCGATGGGGACCCTCCGATGCTTAAGTTAGTAGGATGGACTGGTCAAATAGAAAAACGAAGAGCAAGATGATAGAGTTTGCTCTTTTAATATTTTGGAGTGTTCTACCAAATTGGCCAGTTTACTTTTTTTTTATAGATGTCGGGATGATAACTGCTTAACACATGGGTTCCTCTTTTTCGGTATAATGTGATTATGGATAGATAGTTTAACTATCCATCAATCATCGTTGCCCACCCTTTTTAAGGATGGTTTTGTAGAGCCAATCATGATCTGGATGAGCTATTTAGAGAGCTTTCGTCGGTCAGTCGATTGGCTTGACACCAATTGATCATTGATCGGTAGAAAGACTTGATCGATCAACAATCGATCGAGAGGCTTTAGGTCGATCGACAGTCAGTTGGGATGCTTCAGGGCTATCGTCCGTCAGACCAAACATCCATCGGATGGCAGTATGTCAGTACTTCCATCATTGTATCGACGTTTCCATCAATGTATCGATCGGATCGATGGTAGATCGATGGGCCTCTGATCCTTCGATGAGTCTTCCTATCATCGATTGTCAGTCGATGAACAACCATCGATGGCCAATGGTTAGTTGATTGAAGGCTGGTGAGTCCAATGATAGATTAACAGCCCCCAATAGTTACGTCCCACACCCAAGTTTGGTGTAATGATTTCACATTCTGTCTTGATGCACCAAACATAGGGGGTCGATACGTGGCATCGTCTTAAATTTTGTTCTGCCGTCTATCATTAATGATTTTTACGATGTTTGAGAAGGTTGTAGTTGACGCTTTGGGGATATGAACGGTCACCATTAGGAGTCGCATGATCATAGGGCTCGAGGGATCTGACAGTCTTCAGTCAACACGTGTCAGCATCTAACATAGTCTTCTGTGCATCACGACCATCGGTGCATCATATAAATACTAGACCCGCACTACAGGTTTTTCTTCTATCACTTTCAGTAGAAGAAGCTTTTGGAAAATCTATTTAATCCCTTATTTTTTAGTTTTCAGGTTCGAGATTCGAACCTTCTTTCTGACACCCTTTTTGTCCTTTTCTTTTATTTTATTTTATCGAATTGTTCACATGGCTAGTACCCATAGTAGTTCATCATAGGGTCCGGCAACTGAAGTATCCATGCTGACAATGTCGGTTGTGGAGCAACTTCGGGATCAATATTAGATCCCAGAAGAGTTTCAGTTGTTGGCTCCTAGCCCCGACGGTCGGATGATTTTACCTCTATCGGGTTTTATAGCTTTTTATCTAGAGAACCTTAAGTCGGACCTTAGGTTCTATCGGATGTGTCTGGCCCAGTTAGCGCCAAATTTCATTCAACTTTTGATTACCTTCGTCTTGTTGTGTCGATTAATTCTGACGAACCCTTGGCTTTCTTTATTCTGATCTTTCTTTGCTCTTCAAACTCATTCGAAAACTGATGGATGGTGGTACTTTACCCCGAGGAGGGGTCTTTTCTTTATTACCAATCTTCCATCGTCTATCCATAATTAGAAAATGCAATTCTTTTTTGTTTCACCCCTACTTTCTAGGACTTTCCATCGGTGTGGGGAGAGCTAAATGTCCTTCTGAATGAGAATAATCGGATAGATCCGGCTAATCAGAAGGACTTTCTTCGACTAAAAGATATGAAAGTTTGTCCATAGAAAAATTTGATCATCGAAGAGGCTTTGTGTAGGTATATGTAGTGTATGTAGTTTTGCATTTTCTTTCCTTCGATCGATTTTCAATATTAACCCAAATTTTCTGTTCGATTTTGTAGGGATGCATCTTCCTCTTGGAATCTTTGCGAATGAAGTCCGCTAGTTCACCACTTGGAAAAGAGTGGCATCCGGCATCGGTTTGTCGTGCGCGTCGAAGAAGAGTCGGGCAGCTGGTCACTCGATTGTCGATGTTCCTTTGGTGGTGCCTTCCGGATCTATCGACGCTCCCATCATCACCTTGCATGCCCCGACGATGACTACTTCAGTTGAAGCCCTCCGGCCATCACACGATCGAAGAAAGATGTCATCATCATCGACGCTCTGGCTGTTGCTCTTGTGTCAGAAGCTTAGCCATCTATTACCGTGCTCGCTCCACGATCAACTCCAATCTGTCGGGGGCATCCATCATCTCCATCCATGTCTGAGTGGATGTCGGCGCCTCCTGAGCAATTGTCTGCCAAGAGAAAAGGGAAGACATCAATCTTCCTACACCGACTGGGAGTGATGCATCCAGCCATGGTTATATGGACTCCGAACGAGTCAACGTTCGAATCCCTGAAGGTGGGTTGGCTCTTTCTGACTTCTAGTTGGTGAGGAATTTGGTTCAGGCCATTCTTCTCCTGAATGATCGGAAGTCAAGGAAGAATCGGACTTTAGCCAACTTGTTCGAGTCATTCTATCCGACCTTTATCGGGGTGAGTCAGCAATTTGCAATTTGCCTCTCTTCTTCTTTCTTCTTTCTTCTTTTCTCTTTTTTTTTCTTTTTTACTAACTTAATTTACTTTGTTTTGAACAGTGGGCTCACGACATCGCCGAGCTTGAGTCAGCTTATCATAGAATGGTTGATCTTCAGCATGCGTGTTTCCACTTAGTGTCAACTGCAAACATCAAATGTGATTTGGCAGTCCATCGGTTGGAGCAGTTAGAGAGGGATGCTGCTGGTCGGGAGAGGAACTTATTCGATGAAGTTTTTTGTCTCAGAGTCAAGCTTGGGTCGGTAAGATCCTAACTTGAGTGGGTTCAGTCTGACCTTAAGTCGACTTAGGAGGAAGTAAAGGCATAGGAGAGTCGTGTTAAGAAGAAGAAGCATGAGATAAACAAGTTGAAGAAGGACCGCGATAACTAGGCTAAGGAGATGGAGGATTGGCATTGGAAGTGACAGTCTGTCGATGTGGAGGCATCTTCGGTCAAGATGGAGATCTAGGTTCTATGGTAGGATCTCGATCGAGCGAAAGAGCTAGGTGTTGGGAAATTCAAGGCCTCGACTGACCTAAAGACTTTAATCCTTCAAGAAAGTGAAGCTTCCTATTGGATTGAGTTTGGTGACGATCGAGATGCTGTCCAATAGCTCTTTCCTGACCTTGATCTCAACAGCATCGTCGCCCCTGATGCTGAAGAAGAGGAAGAGGGAGGCATCCCCGATGCTGAAGAAGAGGAAGAGGGAGGCATCTCCGGTGTTGAAGAAGAGAAAGAGGGAGGCAAGGATGAAGCACCCAGTGACCCGATGAAAGATGGCACTCCCATTGTTGTTTCCACTCCAACCAAGGATGTTTCGATCTCTTCTGCACCGATGGATGCAATCTCTCAGTTGGCTGCTGAAGTCCCATCGAAGAGCTAGGAAATTACTATTGGGATATCAACTACTCTGACACCACTTGTTAAGGATCTAATACGGGTATATTGCAATAAAAAGAAAGAAAAAAATAAAATAAGAATACAATTAAGTACGTGGATTAGTTCAAAGGCTCATCTTCATGGGACATGCAAAACTTCACTATGAGAGAAAAAATCAAACAATACAAGAGAAACTTACCACTCAACCCTTGTACAAGAATCTCTCAATAAGAAGCCTTAAATTCTCATAAAAAAACTTTTTAAAATCTCTCAAAAAGTCTCTCAGCACCTCTGAGACATTGCCAGCTTTCCAATGCAATAAACGGCTCATTAATTAGAGTTATATAGACTAGAAACTCAAAAATAGTGTTTGAGTAGGAAATCCAGTCCTAAATCCATTCGAGATTGATCCCAGATTGTCCGATCATGACCGACTTCCTCCTAAGCTGTTAAATGATGCACAGTAGTTCTGATCAGGCTCAGATTGATTTTTGACCATCAGATCACGATCAAGAGCTCTCCTAATCATTGGATCATGCTAAATAGTGCTCCATCATGCCTTATCAAAGCCAGATCAAATCCCAGTCGTCCGATTGTGATCGGCTTGAACCAGAGATGTCGGATCATGAACGGTCCATGGAATAGTATCATGGACCATGAGAAATGGTTAGAATTTAGTTGAGAGATCCATGCGGGCGCCTGTGAGCTGGTCATCCATGGTGGATCGCGCTCCATTGCATGGGCTGGACGCCCATGCGGCTTGCTCCCATGCGGCCTACGCGCGCCCCCCACATGCGCTCGAGTACCCGACCGGCCCAGTACATGACTGGCCCAGTGTCGCTACGTGCGACTGGTTTGGGCTGCGCTGCCATCGTTCGACACCATCTGTGGGCCCCTCCGATAGACCCGAGGGCTGCCGATCCTATACTGACTTTTTTCGCATGTATCTTCTTCGTTTGGACTCCATTTGGGCTATTCTTAGGCTCATTGGATTCCATTCGTCATCCTAGAACTTGCTATGGACTTATTATGAGAGAATTCGAGATACTTTTTTTAATAATCTTTATCTCAACTTAATATTCGACCTCCATCTATCTTTAAGAGTCCATGATCCATCTCGCCCCCATACCCTGAAGCACGCTTGCTAATCATGGATGGACAAAAATAGGAGTCGAGCCAGGCTGTTCGATCCCACCTTCATCGATTGCTGTAATCCTCCTGACCTAAGATCTGCTCGAGATAGCCTCCTACAGTAATAGAAACTTCACTCTACGACGTTGTATGTCATCCTACCAAGTCTCTCATCCCATATCCGATCCATCTCCACCTAGAGCTCTACCTCGCACTGGGCTTCTTAACATAAGATAATATCGTCCATACGTTCTTTCTCTTAGCACCATCCGACTATCATGCATGACCTTTAGGAATCCTCTATCAGTTTTTCATCTAAAGTCGGTCGAATTTAGTTTGCTCAATGAGATTAGATTCTTTTTAAAAGCTGAGTATGTATCGGACTTCATCCAACTTCTTCATTATTTCATCATGGAGCTTCATGTTGACTGTCCCACTGTCCTTGATCTCACAGTTCGATCTATTTGATAGGAATACAGTACCCTCAATGATCTTCAGAGAGTCAAACATCTTTTCTCTGCAATATACATGATGAAAATAAGCAGAATCCATAATCTACTGAAAGAAAATAGTAAATACCTCATCAGTAACCAGAAGAACATCATCACTACCTTCTATATCGCTACTGGCCACTACCATAGTAGACCTTGTCCGATCCTTGAGTTGTGGATAATCTTTGACTCGATGTCTCAATTCATCGCACCTATAGCATCTGATTTTACTTTGGTCTCTTATTTTGGATCTGGATCATCCTCCTGACGATCCTCTGTCACTCTGTCTACTGCCTCCTACTCCTTAAAAAATCATCAAAGTTGAGCTGTCGCTATCTGAGCTCGAAGCTAGGCTCTTCCTCCTAAGAATCTCGTTCTAGAGTATCACTGTAGTGACCTCATCCATCTTGATAGTATTCTTTCCTACTAGAAAAGCAGTCACCAAGGACTCATGCAAAGGGGGAGCGATGCTAGCAAGACCAACGTCCTGATCTTTTCCTCAACTTTTTCACGAATGCTGAGGAGATCGATGAGGATCTTCTAAAAGTTGGATAGATACTCTCGCACGCTCTGACCTTCATCCATCTATAGCTGGTAGAACTACCTCCAAAGAAATAACGTGTTGGTGAGCGACTTCATTATGTATAACTCCTCGAGCTTCGACCACAGCGCCGTCGAAAAAATCTCGCCAAGCACATGGATCATGACATCATCCACTAGGTACAAGCAGATTGTGCTCACCACCTATATCTGGATTTGCTTTCAATCTTTCACCTCAATGGTAGCTGACATCTCGTCATTTAAGAGAGCATCGATCAATCCATGTTGGATGAGGATATCCTTTATCCTTGCTTGCCATAAGAAGAAATTATCCTTCCTATCAAATCTATTGATCTCCACCTTGATTGTACTTATCTTCTCCATATTCTTCAATATTTATCCACCGCTGCAATCTGCACTCTGGTACTGTCTGGCTTTGATACCAATCTGTTAGGATATCAGCTACTCTGATATCACTTATTAAGGATCTAATATCGACATATTACGATAGAAAGAAAGAAAAAAATAAAATAAAAATATAATCAAGTACGTGAATCAGTCCAAAGATTCGTCTTCATGAGACATGCAAAGCTTCACTATGAGAGAGAAAATCAAACGATACAAAAAAAACTTATCACTCAATTCTTATATAAGAATCAATCAATAAGAAGCCCCAAACTCTTATAAAAAAACTCTCTAAAATCTCTCAAGAAGTCTTTCAGCACCGCTGGAACATCGTTAGCTTTTCAACATAATAAACGGTTCATCAATTAGAGTTGTATAGACTCCAGAAACTCAAAAATAGTATTTCAATAAGAAATCCAGTCCTAAACCCATTCGAGATCGATCTTGGACCGTTCGATCATGATCGGCTATCTCCTGAGCTATCGGATCATGTATAATAGTTCTGATCAGGCTCGAATCAATTTTTGACCATCAGATCATGATTGAGAGCTCTCCCAACCATCGGATAGCGCAAAATAGTGCTTCATCAAGCCTTATCAAAGCCATATCAAATCCCAGCCGTTCGATCACGATCGACTCAAACCAGAGCCATCGGATCATGATCAATCCATGGAATAGTGCCATGGACTGTGAGAAATGGCCTAAAAATGGGTTGAGAGGTTCATGCGGGCACCCATGAGCTGGCGGTCCATGGTGGACCATGCTCCATTGTGTGGGTTAGGCGCCCATGTGGCTTGCTCCCGCATGGCCCATGCATGCCCCTTGTGCACGCTCGCATGCCCGGCTGGCCTAGTGCGTGGCTAGCCCAGCACTGCTGCATGCGACTGGTTTGGGCTATGCCACCATCATCCGATGCCACCTATGGGCCCCTCCAGCTAGCTTGAGGGCCGCCTACTCCATTCTAATCTTCTTTCACGTGTATCCTCTCCGTCTGGACTCCATTTGGACCATTCTTGGGCTCGTTAGATTCTGTTCATCATTTTGGACCTCGCTGTAGACTTATTGTAAGAGAATTCAAGATGCTTTTCTCAACAATTATCCCGATCGAAGCTATTTCACCAACTAATATTGTATCGACTATTGAAGTTAAAGCTGCTCCCGATCCAGCTCCTGAGTAGCCGATCGATAGATAAACTTGTATTTTTTTTTTTTTGAAATTATAGTTTTGATTTTGTAAGGACTTAAGATCCATTTTGTAACTTTCCTTTCATAGAAATGAAAGAAAATTTTTGTTTGCATTTGTCTTCTATCATGCTTATTTGTTTTTCATTGTAACTGCCTGTTGTTTGGTAATCGAATCCGAACATTGTTCGTCAGCTTCTTCCTGACTTGGTTTTGATGAACAAAATTTACTTGTAAAGACTTTGATTAATCAACCATTAACTGATCTCTTATCCAACTATCATCTAGTTTTTAAATTGATTTAAAATCAAATTTTTAGCCAGCCAACACTTAGTCATTTATTGAGATATTCATAGGTCGGGGGCAAGCCAATCTTGAGTTGGTTTATAACCAACTTTTAGTTGATTTTTTACCAACTCGCACACAATCAGATCATTGAAGTATTTGATGATCGGGTGCAAGACGATGATGGATCGGCTTTTTAATAGATTATTGGTCGGTTTTCTACTGTCCAACACTTGATTAATTTGCAAAAGTGCATAACGATCAGGTGCAAGCCAAACATCCTTTAATTCGGCCATGGCCAAATCAAAAAGGATCGTGTTCTTTACTAGTCGGGATAAGGCAACTAGTTCACAACCATAGCTTGATGCATTTCTTTCTTTGTCATTTCATAAGTTATGTATCGGCACCATTTATAAGTTAGTCAATCGACCGTTCTATCATGGGAGGCCAACTGCACCAATCATTTGAGATATCCGACCAACAGTCATCAAAACACCGATTGTCAATCATCACTTATTGGTTGGTTATCGAGCTCTACCATTCGTAATGTGCTGATGGCTGTTCGATCGTAAATTTTAACCGATAGTTGGTCGATCGATTTTTTCTCTATTGCTTTAAAATTTATACCGACTCTCATCCAATCGGTTTATCTGATTTTCAACCAACTAAATTATCGATTAACCGATCGTTGTTCATGAGGAAGACATTTTTGAAGAAAACTTTGCAATAATTTTATTCTTTATGTTTGCCAAAAGTACATGAAACTGATTTTATTGATGATACATTTTGAGATTATCAGCATTCCATGTTCGAAAAACTTTGACTCCGTCAAGTGTTTCGAGTCGATATGCTCTAAGTCGAAGGATCTCCATCACTCGATAGGATCCTTCTCAGTTTGGAGAAAGTTTCTCCTGATCCAGTGGTTTGGATACTTCGGCCTTCCGTATGACTAAATCTTCCAGATGGATTTCTTTCGATTTGATCCTTTTATTATAGTACCATGCAACTTGTTGTCGATAAGCGATCATTCTGAGTTGAGCTTGTTGCCGAACTTTAGGTAATAGATCCAAATCCATCCTTCGGTGATCCATGTTACTCAACTCGTCATACTTCTTCACTCTCATTGAAGGTAGTCCGACTTCGATGGGTATCACTACTTCTATTCCATAGGCAAGGTTAAAGAGAGATTCGCCCATCGAAACTCGAAAAGTTGATCGGTAGGCCCACAATACCGAAGGTAGTTCTTCTACCCAAAGATCTTTGATCTTGTTGAGTCGGGTTTTCAAGCCATGGAGGATCGTTCGGTGACTTTCGCTTTTCTATTTGACTGCGGTGGCCGATGAAAGTCAGCTTATGCACGATGTGGTACGTCACATAGAAGTCTTTGAAGTTTTGATTGTCAAACTGTCGACTATTATCGATTATGATTGTATGCGGAAGCTTGAATCTGTAGATGATGGATTTTCGAATGAAGTCTTCCATCTTTCTTTCTATAATTTGCACCAAAGGTTTAACCTTCATCTATTTCGTAAAATAATTAATGATGACGACCAAGAATTTTCTTTGCTTGGATGTCGGAGGAAAAGGGTCGAGTATATCGATCCCCCCTGCACAAATGGCCATGGAGCCATGATTGACTTTAGTTGCATCGTCGGTTGACGTTGGATGTTGGCGTATCTTTAGCATGGCTCGCATCTCCGGACAAACTCGGCTGCATCCTTCCATATTGTTGGCCAATAATATTTTTGTCGAAGGATCTTATAGGCAAGGGACTTGCCCCCCAGGTGGTTTCTATAAATTTCTTTGTGGACTTTCTGAAGCACGTAGTCAGCATCGGTAGGCCCCAAGCATTTCGAGAGCAGAAGGGAGAAATATCGCTTGTAGAGTCATCCATCAATCTTAACGTATTATGAAGCTGTCCATCTTAAGCATTTTGCTTTCGATGGATCGTCAGGTAAGGTTCCTTCAGTCAAATGCCTAATAATTGGATCTATCCAACTTGGCTCATTATTGATCTGTAATATCTCTTTCGCCCTTTTAATACTTAGTGTATCGAGATACTCGATGTAGGTTCGACCAAGTTCATTAGGGATGGTGACGACGAGTCAGGAGAGTGCGTCAGCCTGAGCATTCTCTATTCTAGGGATGTGCAAAATGTCGAAGTATTTGAAGATAGAAGTTTAGTCTTTCACTTTCTTCAAATACTTCTGCATCGTCGGATCGCGAGCTTCATAGTCGCCTTTGACTTGTCCCGCGATGAGTTGGGAGTCGGTGAATGTCTTTAGCTTATCGACTCTGAGCTCCTTGGCAATTTTTAAGCCGACAAGAAGAGCTTCATAATCGATTTGATTGTTCGAAGCTTTGAAGTTAAATCGGAGGGCGTATTCGATGACTATTCTATTGATATTTGCCAGAGTGAGTCCAGCGCCGCTTCCAAGGGCATTTGACACCTCATCGACATGTAACACCCAAGCTGACTTACAATCAATTTTGGGGTTGTTTTCTACCAACTTACAAGTTATTTTTTGATCAAACTTGTCATCCGAGATGGTACACTCGATAATGAAATTGGCCAGAACCTAGGCCTTCATTGATGGATGAGGGCGATATTGGATGTCGAATTTGCTAAGCTTTATTGTCCATTTCACCATTCTGCCCGACGTGTCTAGTCGATACAAGATTGACTTCAAAGGTTGGTTGGTTAAAACATGCACTGTGTTGGCTTGGAAGTAGGATCGAAGCCATTGCATCGAAATGATCAAGGTATAGATCATCTTCTCGACTTTTGAGTATCGAGTTTTGGCATTATGAAGTACTTTACTCGTATAATAGATGGGGTGCTTGTTGAAAAATGTATCCTAAAACCAATCATCTAGGTTGTAGATGGTTGAGCTAAATATAATTTATACTTAAATTTTAATTGAATAAAATTATTATTTTGGTAATTTCATTATTTTGTGCATCTTTCTGTAATGAACTCTTTATGATGAAGTCCTTAGGATTATTTAGACTCAACAAAGAAGAATTTATCATTTAGCCCTTAAACTGATCGCGATCAAATGATTCATTGTTATCTAGGACGACAATATTAATCAAGAGAAAGTTATTGTGTGCCATAAGTGTTGGTTGTCCTCTTAACTAAGAAGCATGGTGATGCTGTTATGATATGCAGGTAAAATATAGGGATACATTTCACTGATCATAATCCAACTGCGGAACTCTTTTCTGCCAAGATTTCTCATAAAGAATATGGATATATGTGTCCCTTAGATCTGAGATCACCATAGTGACTTGCAAGTAACTCACTGTCTTAGATACCGAACTACTTAAATTTCTAATTTAGTGATGAAAGGCTATTGAATGCAGTTAAGTACTTGGCTTGTCGGTGCATGAGTCAAGATGGGATTGACCCCTCTAAGTATTGGAGAAAGTGCATCGTTATATTTCAATTTAGCAAATTCTCAATCGGGATAGTCCATATGATGGATGCTGAATTTTGAAATACAATATGGATGAATTTTTAGGATTGACAGTTAACCCTAGATCATTCTATGAGCATCATGGTCAAGGAGATGAATTATACGGTAACCATATGCCACAGATTTATCGATGTTGCATTATGATTTTTGACCTATCCAAACATCGAATACCATTGCTAGATGGTCACATTAATTGGTATAGAAAATTAGTTTCCGTGCTACTAGCTTAGGATTTGAATCTATAGAATCACACATAATTGGAGTTCTTACCTGATCTGATGGTTGATCAAAGGGTTTCACTGGATTGGGACTTGGTTATTATTAGAGGATTAATTAGTAATTAAATTGTTGGTTAGCTCAATTTGATTGAGCGATGAAGAATTGATCAAGTCCAATTGAATTTGATTCAATTAGGTTTGACCTGATCAGATCATATGATGATCTAAACACTTAGAAAGATGGACCCTGATTTGATTAGGGGTTGAACTCGATTAATTTCTAATTTGATTAGGAATTAACTGAGTTAGGCTAAGCCTAATTTGATTGAATTTGATCTAGTCTAATTGATCAAGCTAAATTAGTTTGGATGAAACCAATTTGGACCAATTCAAAGGAAGTTTGAATTTAAATATCCTTCTCCCGCGCATTGATCTTTGACTCTTGTTCCTTCTCCATGCACATTGCGAATGTGTGTGGGATTTTTCATGCCAGAGAAGTTTGTACACCTCCTATCTTTTCTCTCTTTGACCTAGTCCAAGTATTGGATCGGTTCAAAGCAAGCTGAATTTTGAATTCAACTTAGATGGTTAAGAGGTTGAAACAAATTCAACTCTTTTTCTTATCCATTCCCATGTCGCACTTGGGTTTGTCACCAAACCTTTTCTAATTTTTGGCGTGTGTACACAGAAGGAGAGTCCTTCTATGCATCATTCACTGGTTGGGGCATTGGATTTGGATGAAGAGTCAACTTGAATTTTGAATTCAAGTGAATTGGTTGAAACATCCTAACCTCCAATCCTTATCCTTTGTCATATGCATTTACCATCTCAGGTCGCCCATTTTAAAATGGAATTTTTTTGTAGGCGTGCGGGAGATGCGTGAAGTATCTAAGAGGGGTATGTGTAAGGAAGAGAGAGAGGTTTCATGAGGAATTTTTGTGAGACAGAAATCAAAGGATAGGGATTTCTAATCTTGGCGTGAGTTTTCTCCAAAGAGAGAAGTGTTAAGGTTCTTAAGGGTGTGTGCTGAATCCTAGAGTGGAGACTCTAAGTTTGGGTGGAGAGTTTGAGTGCCAGATATCTATCGGCTTTTACCACCATCTCGTCTTCCTTCATTGTATCTTTTGATTTCTGGAGCATCCGAAAGATGAGGAGTAATTCATCGATTGGATCGACGAAGATTGGCTATCGAAGGCTTCGGAGAGGAGCTAGCACTTTAGAGAGGCTAATCAAGATCAGGAGCTCCATGTGGACTCACCGTAGAGGTCAGACATATGTACGGCTGCAGCGCGATATGGGAGCGATTTTTTGATGGATCCAGATTATGGTGATCATCTATCCACACATAGGTATTATGCTTTAAACATAGATCGATTAGTAAATGCAATTTACTGATCAATTACATTTTATTTTTCTAATGCATATTAACATGTCAAAAATTTCAAGTAGGATTCTATGATTAGATCATAGCATGCATAGAATTAATATAGATTAATTTTGCTTCCGCTGCTATATATTTAAAAAAATTTTGAAAAGCATGCTCAGAATCCTGCTGGTTTTTCTTTAATACTATACCCAAATTTCAGCTTTTCTGACGAAAACCAAATTAATAGCTTCATCGGATGCGACCAGATATAAATATAAAGGTTCTCCTTCCATCGACTTTACGAGTAATGGAGGAGTCATCAGGTATTCTTTTAGCTCTTTGAAGGATCGTTGGCATTCATCAGTCCATGAGAAGTCTTTAGTTTGTTGTAGAGTTTTAAAGAAAAAAAGATATCTTTTGATTGACTTAGAGGTGAACAGATTGAGTGCGGCAACTCTTCCATTGAGCTGTTGCATCTCCTTCTTCATAGTTGGATATTTCATGTCGATGATTGTTTTTATCTTTTCAGGATTTATCTCGATTCCTTGATGCAAAATGAGAAAATCAAGAAACTTTTCGACCGTCATTTCGAAGGTACATTTGGTCGGATTTAGCTTCATTAAGTATCATCGGAGTGTATCGAAAGCCTCCTTTAAGTCTTAGACATGGTCTTAACTTTGAGTGCTTTATACTAGCATATCGTCGATGTACACTTCCATATTCTGCCTGATTTATGGCTTAAAGATTTTGTTTACCAACAATTGGTAGGTTACTCTCACATTTTTTAGTCCGAACGGCATGACTTTGTAGCAATAAATTTCTTTGTCAATGATGAAGCAGTATGTTCTTTATCTTCGGATGTCATTTAAATCTAGTTGTAGCTTGCGAAAGCATCCATGAAACTTAAGAGTCGATGCCCAGATGTTGCATCAACCAGTTGATCGATCTTTGAGAAAAGAAAACTATCCTTCGGGCATACTTCATTTAAGTTGGTATAATCAATACAGATGTACCATTTTCTATTAGCTTTCTTATCATGACGACATTTGCAAGCCAATCGGGATAATATGTCTCTCTATTGAAGTCTACTATGAGGAGTTTGTCTACCTCTTCATTGATGACCTTTTGTCGCTCGAGGGTGAACAGTCGCTTTTTCTGTCTCACCGGCTTGACGTTCAAATTAACGTTCAGTCGGTGAGTGATTATTTTTAAAGGTATACCTGACATGTCGGTTGCCGACCAAGTAAATACGTCGGCAATGGCTCTTAGCAGCCGAACCAGTTGTTCATGCTCCATCGTCTGAAGGTGCGACCCAATTTGAACAATCTTAGTCGGATCTTTCTCTTACAATGGGATGGAGACCAACTGTTTGGCCGGCTCATCTTGCTTTTCATCTTTCCGCTAATCAAATCCTTCTAACGGTGAAGAATTTTCTGACTTATTCTTTTTTATAGTGATTGTGAGGCAACGTCAGACCATCTATTGGTCGCCTCGCATCTCTCCGACTCTGGTCTTGATCAAAAATTGGACTAGTAAATGATATGTCGACACTATCATCTTGAGGACATTGAGTTCCGATCTTCCAAGTATGGTATTGTATGCCGATGGAACTCTAACAACCATAAAAATCAAGACGATAGTGCTTTGTCGAGGTTCTATCCTCACAGTCAATTAAAGATCTATCTCTCCTTCAACATCGATGGCATCTCCTCTAAATCCGACCAAAGGGACGGAAACTCTTCAGAGGCATTCTATTGATAATTTTATTTGAAAAAAAAAAAGAGTAAAATAGAATATTAGTCAAACTTTTATTATCGACAAGGATTCTTTTTATATCGTAGTTTGCTATCGTTGTCGAGATGATGACAATATCATCATGGGGAGTTTTAATTTTTCTTATATTATCATCCGAAAAAGAGATAGGTTCATCGGATCATTGTTTCTTGACTAATTCTTCTTTGGATGTTGCCCTTCGGCTCTTGATCGCCCAGAGATCATATTGATCACCCCGACCGTCGGTTGATTTTGATGAATTTCCTCCGATGCTGATGGTGGTTGATTGGTATGCGGTTGAGTTGGACGATCGAGCCGAAACTTGCCAAGAAATCCCTATCGAATGAGAGCATTGATTTCATCCCTCAACTAGAAGCACTATTTGGTGTTGTGATCATAGTTATGATAAAACCGACAGTACTTTCTTTTATCCTTGCTTCAATTTTTCATTGATGGGGGTCGATGAAGATAATTCTCTCCTTCAATCTTCATCAAAATTTGGGCATGCGGAGTGGAGAGGGAAGTATAAGTATTGTACTGACTCTTCACATTGGTCGGTAGTAGGTTCAATCAGAAGAAGACCATTTTCTTGTTTGGAGTGGACTGGTTTGGTCCAGCCCAAGCGTCATTCTTCTGCTACTTCTATTTCTTCTGACCTTTTTCGTTTAATTGGCACCGGCCAGAAATGCCTTTTTCTATGTGAATGTATTTATCCGCGGCTCCAGGAGTTTAGCATAAGTCCGGAGGTGGTTCTTATCCAGCGAGTAGATGAACCAAAAATCCCGCAGACCCTACTTCATGGCCAAGATGGCCACGTCCTCATTGAGGTTTTGAACCTCGAGCGTGGTGGTGTTAAAATGTGCCACGAAGGTCTGAAGAGTTTCTCCCTCTCCTTGCTTGATCGAGAAGAGGGTGTCAGAAGTTCGTGGCATCCTTCTGCTAGTGTTGAAGTGAGCTACAAAGGAGTCTTCAAGCTACTTAAAAGAGTTGATACTTTTCAGCTGAAGCCCGAAATACTAGACTTGAGCAGCTTTTCGAAGGATGGTCAGCAAGTTGATGCACATGAGGACATCGTTCACCCCTTGGATCATCATGAGAGCTTTATAACTCTGGAGATGATCAACTAGATCGGTGGAGCCATCATATGGTTCTACCTGTGGCATCTTGAACCATGATGGGATCGGATTGTTCAAGATGCGGGAGGAAAAGGAGAAGCTGCTTGGATACGAAGACCATCGGAGGACCCTCCTGTCACATCCTCCTGGATTCGAGTCAGTCGACGATCGATTTTCTTGAGCTTTTGCTTGTAGTTAATGAACTGCTGCTGGCGAGATGTCCCCATGGTTTATCCTCCTGAGGAACTGGTGGAGGAGGAGGTGGTCGAATCTCGTGACCATTTTTTCTTGTGTTGACTTCAACGAGAAGACAGAAAAATGGAGCATCGCGATCGATGGATGGTTCCTCACGAGCGGCAAGGAGATGGAGTTTCCATCTGACGGGAACGTCGAGATGTTTGCTTCGATGAAGGGGTGGCGGAGTGCCTCGAGATGCGGCGGCTGTGCTTAGATGGTATAGCCTATATCAGTAGACCTTCCATCATTGCATATAGTTGTTGTTGGAGATTGTGAACAGTCTCCATCAGCATCCGGACCTGTTGCATCAATGCAGCCAGTTCCGAGCTTGTGCGTTCGTCGTGACCGTCGGACGTGAAGAGCTTGGTTTTGCCACTGTCAGTGGTGGAGAAAAAAGTGCTTCTCATCAGGGCGACTGGCTGGTAAAGCTGAGTGAGTTGCGAGGATGTGTTTTTGCCATTGTCACAGATGACAAACTTGTTGGGCTTTAATATCGATCACTGATCGTTCTTTTCTTTCTCTACCTGGCACGCCAATCTATTATGGCCAATCCACCTACGCCTATGAATGAATACTGAAAAACTTGCAAAAGAAAGTCCGCACTGACCGGAGTTGGCTTTGGCGGAAACTCTTCAATGCTTAAGTTAGTAGGATGGAATGGTCGAACAGAAAAATGAAGAGCAAGATGATAGAGTTTGCTCTGTTAATATTCTAGAGTGTCCTACCAAACTGATCAATTTACTTTCTTTTATAGATGTCGGAATGATAACCACTTAGCACGTGGGTCCTTTTTTCGGTATAGTATGATCATAGGTAGGTAGTTAAAACTACCCATCAATCGTTGTTGTCCATCCTTTTCGGAGACAGTTTTGTAGAGCCAATCGTGATATGGATGAGCTATTTAGAAAGCTTCCGTCGGTCAACCAATTGACTTGATACCGATCGATCATTGATCGATTGAAAGACTTGAGATTGATCGATAATCGGTCAGGAGGCTTTAGATCAATCGACAGTTGATCGGGAGGCTTCAGGGCCATCGTTCGTCAAACCGACTGTCCATCGGATGGCAGTGTGTCAATGCTCCCATCATTGTATCGGCATTTCCATCAATATGTCAATCGAACCGATGATAGATTGATGAGCTGCTTATCCTTCGGCTAGTCTTTCTATCATCGATCGTCAGTCGATGAATGACCATCGATGGCTGATAGTCAGTCGGTTGTGGGCTGATGAGTCGAGCGGTAGATTAACACCCCTAACAATATCCAATGGCTTGGATCATCGATGTTGGACTCCGAATGATTGGATCTGTCGATCTTATCTAAATCTACCCATATATATATATATATATATATATATATATATATAATTTAGAATATTATGCTGGTAGTATTGACTTTTCAGGATAGGATCTTGTTGGATTAAAAATTGGGCCAAACACAAAAAACATTATCTTCATTGTATCATGACCTATGAATGTCCGGTGATGAGTTTGATGTTATGTCACCACTTTGTCCTGTTTAATTTTTCTGTAAACGAATTAAGAGAAATCAATTTTTTTCTCCCTAAAGAAAAAGAACATGCTCCACTCTTTGCTACTTCTCATTTTTGGGATAGAACATGAAATTGTCAATCGGATCATTGAAGCTTTTGGAAGATAAGCAAGCCTAATATTTTTGTGTCCAAGTGGAGTCCAAGCAAAGCAAGCCTTCACTACTATGGATTTAGCGCAGGAAACTCGAGACTCGCACATTCCCTTCTGAACCGCCACCGATATTCCAAAAACGGTATGAAGCACCCGTAGACCATGGGCTTGACCTGACCCACTCCCGTTCGCGCTTCCTGATCCGCTCTAATTCTCACCCCCTGAACCGGCTCACCCCTCGGTCCAAAAGATTCCACACTGTGGCTTTAAATAACCTGTAGTTTTCCTTAACAATTCCTACTCTTTAACCATATTTACATCTCTACCCCGTTCTTAAAGGCCCCCCTGAAACAAAGGACCGCTCGGCAATCGCCTGGAGGCACTTCTGTAAAAGACGGATGGCGCGGGGGTATAAAAGGCATTTAGTATTTCAATATACACGTCTGATAAATTTCATATGCTATCGTTTCTCCTCTCAAGTAATAATATCACTCGCAGCCATTTTCCAATGCTGCTTCCCAGCCCCTTCGTACCGATCTTTCCCCATTGTTGCCTCTACGATATCTAGGTTAGGGGTTTTCTTCTCCATTCCTCCCCGGAAAACCTAAACCTATCGTCTCGCTCTCGAAGAATCTGGGGTTAGGGTTTGTTTCCTGATTTTCCCGCTCCCGATTCCGCCGCTCGCCGCCGGCCCTAGGGCTCCGATTTTTCTCGTGTTTCCGGTCACAAGAGACCCTAAATCCTCCTCTCTCACGAAATCTAGGGAACTGCGGGGGTGGGGGGTTGTTCTATATAACCCCAGGGCTTTTCGGCACGAATTCCTGATACGCCTTCGTTGTTTTCGTGACCTAGGGTTAGGGGTTCAGATCAAAGTTTCTTCTTTTTGTGCAGCTCCTCTTCGGGATGGGTGGAAGAGCGATCGTCTCCGACGACGAAGGTTGGGAATTTTTCTCGTTTTGTTTATTTTTGTCTTCTCGATTTGAAGTTTGTTGTCTTCTTTCTCGAATAATTTCTCATTTTCTGAGGTTTTGCAGAGGAGGTTGAAGAGGAAGAGGATTCACGGGCTTTGGACAGGGATGACGATGGTGTCAATGAGAGGGACGACGAGGATGAGGAAGACGAGGAAGGTAGGGTTTCTCCCGAGCTTGTTTGCGTGACATTAAGATTTTACGGTTTGGTACTCTAGGGCGAGATGGTTACTGTTGTTTTATTGGGTCTAATGGCATCTTCCTGTGAGCAGAAGAGGGTCAGGATGAGTACGAGAAAGATGGTTTCATAGTGGATGACGTCGAGGAGGAGGAAGAAGAAGAGGAAGAGAAGCAAGAGAGTGATGAGGAAAGGCACAGGAAGAAGAAAAAGAGGAAGAGAAGGTGAACACTGATTAATCTTTTTCCTGTTATTGTATTGTGAAAAATTACGAGTCTTTGCAGAAAAATTGAGGTTTTGAATGTCCTATTTGCAATTCAGAGAGTCAGAGAGAGGAGGTTATGTGCTTGATGAGGATGACTACGAGTTGATTCAGGAAAGCAACATCACTGGCTTCCGTCGGCCCAAGCCTGTATGCGTTCTGAGCTTGCTGTTCACTCTCATCATAGTTTTTCGCCAGCTATTTTGATGGAAAATAAGTTGGTCTTTTGCTCGTGGCACACTTGAATTGCTGTTCTGATACTTGCGATTGATTATGGGTTTCTTTCCTCATGATTTTTCACTGCTTGCAATTATCAGGATACATCATATAGGCGCTTGAGGAAGGCAGGAAGGGATACCAATATGGAGGAGCAGTCTGGGTTTTCAGATGAAGAAGAATCTGATAGAAATAGTCGAGGCGGCCGGACTGCTGAAGAAAAACTTAAGCAGAAGTTGTTTGGTGATGACGATGGTAGGTATCTCGTTTCTTCTCAATCAAGAGCTTGGATATAATATCAGTCACTAAGTGTTAACTTGAATATTTCCAGCTGCACGGCTGGAGGATATTGTGGAAGAAGAAGAGCAACCGGAAGAGGAGGAAGATGCAGATGTCATTGGTGAGGAAGATGAGATGGCTGATTTCATTGTAGATGAGGATGAAGTTGATGAGACTGGTGCTCCTGTAAGGTATGCTATTGTCTCTTTTACATCTGCAATTTTGGTTTTCTTGGAAGTTTCATCAATTCCTCATCATCTATTTCCCGTTAGTAATGGCAACTTGTTTCTTGTAGAAGGAAGCAACCGAAGAAAAGGAGGCCGAGACAAGCATTCGGTGTTTCATCATCTGCTTTACAGGAAGCCCATGAGATATTTGGGGATGTTGATGAGCTGTTGATGCTTCGAAAACAAGGCCTTGCAAGGGGTGCTGGTGATTCTGCTGGGTGGGGTGAAAAGAGGCTAGAAGATGAATTTGAACCATTTATTATTTCAGAGAAATATATGACACCAAAGGATGATATTATACGAGAAACTGACATTCCTGAGAGGTTTCAGGTAACAATATATTGTCTGCTTTCATCTTCTGAATTTGATTTGCAAAATGGGTCACAAACCTCTTGGCTGATTTTAGAATAGAACTTAATGTTGGGGGTGCTTTTCTCTTTCAGGTATCTGAGGATATTACAGGGCTGCCTCCTACAGATGATAAGAGTATAGAGGAAGAGAGTGCCTGGATATATAACCAGCTTACTGGTGATGGTGTTTCACAATTAGCTGGGGAGGATCAGGTAGTCAAGGAAATTTATAAGGAGGACATTGGGAATGTCTTGACAATGATGCACGTACAAAGGCTTGATGTAAGAATCTCTATATCATACAATACAAACCCATTAATATGGCAATTGAAAGTAAATTGTCGAAGGGCACCTGATTACCAAAATTTGTGCAATTGCTGTTTCAGATTCCTTTCATTGCTATGTACCGGAAAGAGTTATGTGGTAGTCTGTTAAAAGATTCTGATGCAAACATGCAAGATGGTGAAGAAGCGCCATGCAGAATGAGGTGGCATAAGGTAGTCAGATTTCTATGCATGGGCAAGCTCAATAATTGAATATTTGAATGAACATTGTCAGTGGCTTTCTGCTTTATCAAGTTGCTAAAGAGGCACTTCCATTTCATTTTCAGGTTCTGTGGGCTGTTCATAACTTGGACAAAAAGTGGTTACTTCTTCAGAAGCGGAAGAGTGCTCTTCAGACATATTACAGTAAACGCTTTGAAGAGGAAAAAAGAAGAGTTTATGATATGACGAGGCTTGAATTGAATGATCAACTTTATAAATCAGTCACTGATGCACTTAATGATGCACAATCAGAGAGAGAGGTTGATGATGTAGATGCAAAGTTTAATTTGCATTTTCCTCCTGGTGAAGTTGATATTGAGGAAGGACAATTTAAAAGGCCAAAAAGGAAATCTTTATATAGCATTTGTTATAAGGCTGGCCTGTGGGAGGTTGCGAACAAGTTTGGTGTTAAATCTGAGCAGTTTGGATTGCTTTTATCACGAGAAGAAGTGGTTTGTATTTCTTTTTTTTTTGACTGTTTCGGATAGACTGCATAAGGAATATAAAAGGGTGATGATGTGCTTTTCCAAAGTTTTCTATAGACTCTTTAGTTATGCACTCTACCTCTTGCTATATTACTGGCACAGTGTATCACTGGGGCCTGTGCGTGATCACCAATACTGCAACTGCAGCATGTCCTGCATATATATATATATATATATATTCTTATTTAATTATAAGTAATTTATGTGTATTGTCTCTTTGCTGTAGGGCTTACCAGAACTGGAAGATGGAAAGCAAACTCCTGAAGAAATAGCTGCAAATTTTACATGTGCAATGTTTGAAACTCCACAAGATGTACTTAAAGGTGCAAGGCACATGGTATGCATCTGTTCTCATGTTCTTTAGAGTTAGGGCGCGTACTTTCTACATAGATATACATAGTGATCCATATTTTGCAAATTCTTTATTTTCCCTGGATGATGGCTTTTGAGCTTGCTCTTCTCACTAATTTTGTTTATTATTATTATTATATATGATTTGTATACAGGCAGCAGTTGAGATTAGCTGTGAACCTATCGTGAGGAAGCATGTCCGCACAACTTTCATGGATAAGGCTGTTGTCTCAACAAGCCCTACACCTGAAGGAAATGTGACTATTGATCCCTATCACCAACTTTCTGGTGTAAAGTGGCTGCGAAACAAGCCATTATCTAAGTTTGTGGATGCACAATGGCTGCTTATTCAGAAAGCTGAAGAAGAGAAGCTCCTTCAAGTTACAATAAAATTACCAGAAGATGTTCAGAAAAAAATATTAAACGATGCTAAAGAAGTTTATCTAAGTGAGTGTGTCAGCAGGTCTGCTCAGCTTTGGAATGAACAACGCAAAATGATATTGGAAGACTCATTCTTTACTTATATTCTTTCTTCAATGGAAAAGGAAGCGAGATCATTGTTGGCTGCCAGAGCCAAGAATTGGCTTCTTATGGAATATGGAAAGCAATTGTGGAATAAGGTCTCTGTTGCACCTTTTAAGCGTAAGGATGCTGACAATGATTCCGAGGATGAATCTGAGTTAAGAGTCATGGCTTGCTGTTGGGGGCCTGGAAAACCAGCAACTACTTTTGTTATGTTGGATTCAGCAGGAGAAATGGTGGATGTGCTGTATGCAGGTTCGATTAGTTCTCGGTCCCAGGCTGTCGCTGAGCAACAACGCAAGAAAAATGACCAGCAACGAGTCTTGAAGTTTATGACTGACCACCAGCCTCATGCTGTCTGTGTTGGAGCGGCAAACTTGTCCTGTAGGCAACTTAAGGATGACATCTATGAGGTACTTTTGATAGATACAACTTGTTTAGTTCCTATCTGTAGCAGTTTCCTGTTGAGTTGATTATTGTGTTCGTATATGGAATCTATACTATGCTGCAAATGTATACTCTGTTGCTGTCCATGTTTAGAACTCTGTTGTTTTTTAAAGTAGCCTACTAAGATACCAATACTGTTCCTTTTTTTGTCACACTGAGCTTGCTATGATTTTGTTTTTAGTAAGATAATTATTTTGTTACATGTTTGAGATTATTCTATGGTTAACTGCTTATTACGTTTAACAAGTCTTGAACATGTCCGAGGTAGCTAGAGTTCCTTCACAAAGCTAATTGTTTAAGTTGGGATGCCCTCAGTAGATCAATTCCATAGTAGATGCTGAATAGGTTCCTAGCTCAATAGTTTAAAATTGCCAATAGTGGAGGTTTTGCCGCCCCCAATTTGGCACTGCATCTGCATTAGTGCTGTTTGGATTTCAGATATTCTTTTTAAATACATATTTATATTACCAACCATTTCTTTATTTGCTTATCCCCTGGAAGTGACCAAAAAAAATTCGCATCGACTACTTGACCTGTCCTATTTAAATGGTGTGTTTGGATTAGGGTTTGGTATTTTTGGTTGGCTTCACCTGTGGAGCTGATGAAGATCTTGGGATGACTCCTCTGAGTTTTGTTTTCCAGTTGAATGCACTGCAAGAAGTGCATCATGTTCTCCAATTGGAACATTTTGGTCCAATGATCATGAACTGGTTGGTTACACCTCATGAATAGTCGATGCTTCTGATAAAATGGAGGCATTACTATATTTGCATGACGTAACTTGTTGATGAGTTTCGGTTAACTGGATCGTTACAAAGTTGTTTTGTCAGCCATTATTGTCTTTGCATTTGTTTCTTAACTTTTCAACTGTACTTTGTGAATTTACCTGCAGACCGGTGGGTCTAGGTTAATTGGACAATTATATGCCTAGAATGATGTGGGGATGATGGGTATGTTAAAGAGAATGGACCGTGAGAATGAGTTGTACTATTCTGCTATCTTGGAAGAACTATGTTCTTAGAATCTGGGTAACCTCATGTTACCATTTTCTGACTTATAATAATATAAATGATACAGAAATTATGTCAAAAGAAACACTTTTCCCTTACTGTAGAAGGCTTACACTATGGTTCTTCTTGGGTACCTCCAATTGAATCGGGTTAATTTGATACTTGATGCTCTATGCTTTTATGTTGAGGAATGAGGACATCTATGTTCACAGTCAACATATTCTGGTGTTACTATGAAATCCAAAGTTAGTCCATGCCTATTAGGTTAATTATTGTGGGTTTAGATTATCATTTCAACAGTGTCTAGATGATTCTTCTATGTTTGCTAGCACTTATTGTTTGCATGTTTTTATGGTTTGCCAATTAGGTTATTTTCAAAATAGTGGAAGATCATCCAAGGGATGTTAGTGGGGAGATAGAAAATTTTCATATAGTTTTTGGTGATGAATCTCTTCCTCGCCTATATGAGAACTCTCGGGTTTCTTCAGATCAACTACCTGGGCAGCCTGGTAAGATCATCTCTATCGTTAATTGTTGATCCAGTGACATTTGCTTTTCCCTAATATATACCTATATTCATTCAGGTATTGTGAAACGTGCTGTGGCTCTTGGGCGTTACCTTCAAAATCCTTTGGCAATGGTTGCAACACTTTGTGGACCAGGAAAAGAGATTTTGTCATGGAAACTTTGTCCACTAGAACATTTTCTCACTCCTGATGAGAAGTATGAGGTGGTTGAACATGTAATGGTAGATGCAACCAACCAAGTGGGTGTTGATGTAAATTTAGCTGCAAGCCATGAGTGGCTTTTTGCTCCTCTACAATTTGTTTCCGGTCTTGGACCACGGAAAGCTTCTGCTTTACAGAGAGCATTTGTAAGGGCTGGGTCCATTTTCAATCGCAAAGAGATTCCAATGGGGAAAATCCTGAGAAAGAAGGGTTTCATTAATGCTGTTGGATTTTTGCGTGTACGCCGGAGTGGGGCAGCTGCTGCTAGTAGTCATATTATGGACCTCTTGGATGACACTAGAATTCATCCAGAGTCATATGATCTGGCAAAAAACTTGGCTAAAGATGTTTATGCTGAGGATGCTCCACAGGAACCACATGAGATGGATGATGAGGTACAGGAGATGGCAATTGAACATGTAAGGGAAAGGCCACATATGCTTAAAGTGCTTGACATTGATGAATATGCGAGTAGCTTTTTCTTAGAGTATGGTACTAGGAAAAGGGAAACCCTTTATGATATAAAGATGGAGTTGCTAAATGGATTTCAAGACTGGCGGATGCCTTACACGGATCCAAATCCTGAGGAGGAGTTTACTATGCTTTCTGGTGAAACAGAAGATACGATTTCAGAAGGAAGAATTGTTCAGGTAACTGTTCGCCATATGCAAGACAACCGGATCATTTGTGCATTTGATTCTGGTTTGAAAGGGTTGATTATGGCAGATGACATCTCGGATGATGGATATGATCCTGAGAGGTTGCAAATACAGGAAGGTGACATACTCACCTGCAAGATTAAGAATGTAAATAAAAATAGATTTGTGGTATATTTGACCAGCAAATCCAGTGAGCTACGGAAAAGACCATACTTTATACGTAACCGTGATCCTTATTATTATGAAGATGAGATTAGTTTACGTAGTGACCAAGACAAGGCCCGCAAGGAAAAGGAACTTGCGAAGAAGCATTTTAAGCCAAGAATGATTGTTCATCCCCGTTTTCAAAATTTGACAGCTGATGAAGCAATGGAGGTATGTTTGTTATGCCATTAGATATGTAATTCTATGTATCACGTTATGCTTTATGTGATATATGTAATGTGCCTGTAATACGTTATGAAAGTTAAGCACTCAATTATGCATTGGAACAGTTTCTCTCAGACAAGGAAGCTGGTGAGAGCATTATCCGCCCAAGCTCTAAAGGACCATCATTTTTGACTTTGACTTTGAAAATATTCGATGGAGTCTATGCCCACAAAGATATTGTTGAAGGTGGAAAAGATCACAAGGACATCACAAGCTTGCTTCGTTTGGGGAAAACATTAACAATTGATAAAGACACTTTTGAAGATCTTGATGAGGTTAGTATGGCATGGACTAGAGATTACTCCAGTAATTCTGTACTAAGATCATGAAACATGATTTTTAAGTTAATACCATCTATGGATAATTGAATAAGAAGGCTAGCTATCTTGGTTAGTACAGATCATTTTGAGTTATTAAATTTCTTTTATTACTATGAAAGTTGAATTCTGCCACTAGGAGATTAAGCAACCATTTTAGTTTTGATAAAAAAAATTCCAATGCCTAGTCTTTTGCTTTGAATTGCATGATTAGACCAACTTTATCTTTCTTAAAGATGATAACGTATTTAAATGTCAGTTGGACTTAATTGCTGGCTTTGTGCCCTGAAGTTGCGGAAGGCCAGCTATATTCTTAGATGGAACCTAAGAAACTGCGTCATTAGCATCAGTAAGATCGAGACAGCTTAAGGAAAAATAATATAATGTGGCTTATTGAATCAGCATGGTTTCATTGGTTGACATACAATAACATTTAAGAAGTAGAGGCAATTAAACTCTAGATGCTGAGCAAATGATTTCAATATTTTTCCTTTTTATGGTGGAAATGTATGAGATACTAGAAAACTGATTAAGCAAGGATAAGTGAATATTTCATTTGAATCTTCTGATAAGGGGACAAATATAAATGTTGGCAAGAAAGCATCATTGCGTGCATCAAATGTATATATATCAAAGAAAATACTGAAATGATGTACTTTACTGATGTTGAGGTAGATATTAGACTGTGGCAGATACTGCCACACCTAAGCTTAACATCTTAGTGTATTTACATCATGTGAAACTATAGTCTAGATCAGTCTTCTCTTGTTAAAAGTGGAAAATATTGAATCCTAATTCCTTTAATCCCATAAGTGGTGTAACATAAAGTGCAAACTATGCATTATTATCCAAGACATATTTTATTTGTGGAACTTTGGCTGCAAGTGTCAAGGTGTTCTAAGTTTCCTTCTTTGAGACATGAGGTGAGGCACATCTTGGATACCTTCTTTCTGTAGTGGTCCTAGTGCTTGTGAAGTCTGTTCTATTATCTTAATCTACGACTCGTTAGCTTTGAGTATGGATGGAAAGTTAATATACTTGTTTTTTATAGTTGACCATTTGTTCCCTTGTTTATATCTGTGTTGTGGGGGTAGATGCATTTTATCAGTTAGGTTCATTTGTTCTTTTTCTTACATTTCATTGCTGATCTGTTTCCAGGTGATGGATAGATATGTCGACCCATTGGTAAATCACTTGAAAAATATGCTTGCATATCGCAAATTCAGGAGGGGCACAAAAGCAGAAGTTGATGAGCTGCTCAAGGCAGAAAAAGCAGAGAATCCAATGAGGATTGTTTACTGTTTTGGCATTTCTCATGAGTATCCAGGAACTTTTATTTTGTCCTACATAAGGAGTTCAAATCCACATCATGAATACATTGGGTTGTATCCCAAGGGCTTTAGGTTTCGGAAGAGAGATTTTGATGACATTGATCGCCTAGTGGCATATTTCCAGAAAAACATAGACAAACCACCGCCTGATGCTGGACCGTCTCTCCGAACGGTTGCTGCAATGGTACCAATGAAAAGCCCTGCATGGGTTGGAAGTGGATCTGCTGGGAGTGGTTCAGCAGGCAGCAATGATGGCTGGAGAGGCCAAACAAGTTTAGACAGGGAAAGGTCTTCTACCCCAGGGTCAAGAACAGGTGAGTTCCATGATTTGGTCCATATTAACTTTCATGAAAGTAACAAAGGAAGCTATTTATGCATTGATACTTGAAAAATGTAATGGTCTGGTGGCTAGATCTTTATGCATGATTGAGTTGCATCCCTGTGGAAGTCCGTCTCATCCCAGAAACTAAATTTTCAAGCTGGTGAATTTTTAATGCTCTTGGGTTATATGCATGATCACTGTTATCTGGTTTCAAGTGTTTTATTTTAAGGGTAAAACAATTTGATGTTTGCTACCCGAAATTATCAGCATGGTTTTGATTAACTAGGGTACTTGCTTGGGTTCTTTGCATGGTGTCTGCCAACTATGTATATGAATGCCCAAATTTTTTTCATCCGTAGAAGTCTCATGATTATGAGAGTATTCAATCCTACATAGGATATGAGTGAGGCACAGGTATGATGTGCTATTATTAAAAGTTTGTATCTGGTTTGGGTGTAACAAATCACCTAACTTGCAATTTGAATCCAGCACTTCTTGACATTTGGTTGACATTCCCAAGCCCAACCTATTCTAAAAGTTTTGACCCAAATACAATGTAGGTTGGGTCAAGTCAGGTCCACTCAAGAAAATTTTGAGTTGGTTGGGACTTCAGTTGTAGAAATGTCAGTGAAGTTTGGTTTTTTGATCAGGTCAGGACTTAGAGTCAGACTTGGGCATGGTGTGCTACTATTAAAAACTTGGGTTTGGTTGGGTGGGTCAAATTGCTGTTGCTGTCAACCTATACCTGACCCAGACTTGACATTTGGTTGAAATTATTGCAGCAAAGTCCAACTTAAGTTATGCATCTGTTGGCGTAACCCAACCCAAATTACTGGTTTGACTTAATCCAACCCAAGTAGCTTTCACCACATAAGTTTTCTTTTGGTTTCTGGCGTATCTTGGAACCTTGGTAGTGAGTTTGCCTCTAAATCACTGCCATAATACTAAACAGTCAGTGTCAAATGTCAATTATCAACTATTATTTGTTAAACCCTCTGGTGCCATCAACTGTATACTATTATATATAAAACAGCATCATGGTAATCCCTCTAGCAGATTTCAAGTTAGAACATGCCAGTTGTTGCCCTTCTATAAACATACTCAAAGTGTAGGAAACATGACAAAATTTGAATATCATTGTAATGTGAGAGGCGCACTACTAAGGATTAGACTATAGTGATGCAGCTTAACGAAATCTAAGCAATGATTGATATTGTCATGTCATTATGAGACCAATATACTGTATGAAGTTGATGCATATGTTCTTTCTTATAAGCTCCAGAATAAACGTATTGCAAAGCTTAACTGACAAAATTTGCATAATTAGTATTTTGGCATGAACCTACTTACAAACTCATTTTTATAAGCCAAATTCGACATTTGCCTCGGCCAAGACTCAACTGAAATTAACCCCCAGTTTGGGGCCTGCCATTTTTTGACTGAAACTGACTAGTTTTCGTGTTTTTCACTAGTTTGAGCTGAAATTTACCAAAACAGCCCATAAACATGTTTCCTGGTCATTTTTTTGGTGCCTAATGTTATGTTCTGATTTTTTTTTTTTTTTTTAAAAAATATATTTTAGTACGTAGACCATTAAATATCAATTTTCAATGATTTCAAAGATGGAGATAGAGGATAAACATCATCCTTGATGGGTTGATACCTCTGAGAAGGCCCCTTATTATAATACTTTATAAATAATATTAGAACTAAATGCAAGATGTTTCATAGCCATAGCATATTTTTTTATATAAAAGAAAAAACCCTACAATTGCATGCATTTGATTAAGTAGCCACTTAACCTAAGAAATATGTGAGAAATATCAAAGTCTAACATACTTGTGGATTTTATTTAGGTGAATAAAATGAAAAGCTTCAGTAATAATTTTTTGAACAGTTAAAGTTCAGGAGGCAAATGATATTTATTCACAGTACAAAATACAGCGTATTTAATGTATTTACTTATAAGTAATGTATGTTTTTTTTGTGTGTGTGTGTATATATATATTGTGAAATAGGATGGAAGAAATCCTGGCCGAAATCTGGGTGAGGGTAGGACTTGAACCCAGGTCCTTGGTGCTAACCTCCTAAGTCTTTACCAGGTGCACTAGTTGGCACCGTCTCACTTATAGGTAATACTAGCTTTAGCTTAAAATTGACAAAACTACACAAACAAAGAATCCATATAATGAAAGACTTAAATGTTGTGCATTAATTTTTCTTGGCTTCTTTTTTTTTCTTTCCTTTTTTAAAACTATAAAAAAAACCAAGACTCCAGAACTTGTAGCAAAACTTTTGAAACTCTCAAAATTGCTGAAACCAACACTGCACAAACCCTGTCGAAATTGAAAGCAAAACCATGTTTTTGAACGTTGTTATGAGCTATTCCTCAATTAACCTTATCTACCTTTCAATCTCCCCCAAATGGGCCATTTGTTCCCATCTATTATCAATGTCTTTAAGCCTAAGTTATCTTTATCTTTATCTTGTAGTTATGCATGCCAAGGTCAAATGGGGAATTTAGTGCAGCATTGCAACCATCATAATAGTGTACCTTAACCTGCTAAGCATGTCTTACCTATGCCCTTTCCAATCTTATAATGGCTGGTACCAACATGACTAAGCCCAGCCCTGTCATTTGCATGCCTTGTTGTAGTATCTTATCTAACCACTTCTTGTATGTTGATTAGTTGTTTCATCTTTTATCTCAATCCATTCTCAGTGGATCTTCATCATGAAGGACATGCTTAAGTGAATCACTGAGGTGATGCAAATGTTCTTGTGGACCACCTAACTTCCTAGTGTGAAGAATACTTTGTTGAATGCTGTCCTGTTGCACAAAAGGGGACAAAATGTAAATGGATTAACTTAATTATGAAGTTCAAGAAAGATGGCATGGATGTGAAAAGATTATGGATTTTGATGAATAGCTAGTTTGGAAAGTACAGGTGAGGGTGCAGGGAAGCGGATGTCTTAGAAACGCATTTAGTGAGGAATTGTTTAGGAAACAGGTGCCTGTTCTAGTGTTATGTGTAGCTCTAATCTGTGTTGGATGCATATCCTGGTTGGGCATGCATCGGATGCTTGGATGCTTATGGAGTTGTTTGGTAGCCATTTTTGAAGATTGAAGAGAGTTGAACTCTTCCAACAATGAGTCAGTTGAACTCTTCCCGAGTAGTTCTTTTTTGAGATTTGTAAAGGATGTAGGTATTTGAACAACTTTGCAAAAAATTATCTTGCTATCATATTAAATTTGATTGGGAGGTTTAAATGAGAAATATATATATTTCAAAGATCTTAACAAACAATATCTTTTTTAACATTTTCTTTTTAATGCTTAAATAGATAGGGTCTAAAGGTACAAGTATGTATGTCATCCTACATGTCCCTGTTTCTCTCTTTTTCCCTCTTGTTGAGTCAGACACTTGGATAAATGTTGGAATCTGATTCTCGTGTCTGTATCCATGCAACGGTGGTCTGTTCGAGATTCTGAACCTGGTGAGATTTCCGTAGGTAAAAGATTTCTGCTACTAAGTTGGGGATCAATGGAAGGATGGGGGATCCTATTTTTTGTTGCATTTGTGATATAAGAACTGGTTTGACTCAAGACCAAAGCTGTGATTTTCGCTAGGTGAGAGAGCTAAAACAATGAGGATCTATAAATTTGTAACCAGAAGTATAGTAATGACACAATTATAAATAAGATTATTAGGAGTGTTCTCATTTTTGACAATAACTTTGGCAATGCCTAGATTACTGAACCTCAATTTTGTGAAAATTGTTTATGCACACCCACACCCCCCACCCAAAAAAAAAAAAAAAAAAGGCCAACAAAATACAGAGAGAGAGAGAGAGAGAGAGAGAGAGAGAGAGGTTTGGGTTTCAGCAAATTCAGATACCCTGAGTTACATTATTCCTTCCATTTAGTGGTGCTTGGTAAGCTGTCTCAAAATCGAATTTTAGCTGGAGTTCTTTGACCGCTATGTTGTCAATGATACGCATACTAATTGAGGATTTCAATCGGTGAACTCATTTTGAGTTTTAGAGGACCTACCTTGAGGTCCTTTTAGGCAAATCATCTATTGTCCAGGCTTTGGTTTTGCACAAAACTGTGGTAGGATAGGATGATGTTGTAAATTCTGCTGTATCTGTCTTTCATTCTGAAGAACTTTGCTGGTCTGTATGGTGTACAAATGATCTGCCATAGCTTTATGGGTTTTACTGGTATAACGGCTTTTTCCTGACAGTGATAATATGATTGGTTAGGGTTCGATAATGCAAATGTCTATGTTTCTTTTCCTCAAAAGTGGTTCAGCATGCAATTATATGTCTAATTATATTTCTTTATCTCAAAAAGGTGGCAGGTTTGATTCCAGAAACAATGGTGGCGGTCGAGATGGTCATCCTAGTGGGCTTCCTCGGCCAGGGCGTGGCCGTGGGCGTGGTAGAGGTAACCACTTTGCTGGTGGCTCTGATTTTGGTTCTGCAAAATGGGGCTCAGGTTCAAAGGATGAAGATGATGGCTTGAACAGCTTTCCTGGTGCCAAAGTTCAAAATTCACCTGGGAGGGAAAGGTTCCCTGGCGGTTGGGGAGGTGGAGGGAGTGGTGGTTCAGGTGGATGGGGTGGTAGCAGCCGCAGTGGTAATGATGGTGATGATTGGGGAAGCAGTAGTGCTGCAGGTAGTGGTGGAGGTGGTGGCTGGAATGGTGGTGGCAGAGACGGTGGCACTGGTGGTTGGAGTGGAGGTGCTAGTGCTGGTGGAGGATGGGGTGAGGGTGGGAACAGTGGTAGCAGCGGAGGCAGTGGCTGGGGAGGAGGTGGCCATGGTGGTGGTGGTGCAGCAGTGGATGGGGGTTAGCTGCCAATAGTAGCGGTGGTGGCAGTAATGGCAGGGGTACTTCAGGTAATGGTGGTGGCAACCGGGGGGCATCTGGGAATGGTGGTGGTGGTTCTGGCTGGGGGGGGCGGCGGCGGTGGTGTTGGGTGGGTTTCTGGTGGTAGTGGCAGTTCCGGCGGTGGCGGCGGAGGTGGCTGGGGTGGTGAAGCAGCAGCCTCTAAAGGTCCAGGTGGGTCAGACTCTGGTTTTGGTGCAGGCAATCCGGGGTGGGGGGACTCTAAGAGAGTGGTTCCACCACAGGCAGATGCTACAAGTGGGTGGTCTGGGGGGAGCGGGGGCGGCGGTTGGTAAGGGAGCATCGGTGGAGTTTTTGCTTGTGAGAAAAGGAGATTACGTTGATCCTCCATTTTTATGGTCGGGCTGTTTTGGATGCAGAAAGAAGCTTACCCTATTTCTAGCAGCCTTTTTTTATCCCTGCACTCCATTTGTCCTCTAATTTTTGGGTTGTATAGTCTAACTGAGGCGGTATGCCTATCATCAGTTTCTTGTGGAAACTGGATATTACCCGTAGAGGTAGATAACTTGATTAGAACATTTGTCTTATCCAGAAGGTGCACTTGCATTTCCAATCAGATACATGGCAAGAGTATTCTTATGGAGCAAGTTATAATCTAACAGTAATTTACCGGCAATGATGTTCAATGTGGTTTCAGTTACAATTTTCACTGCACGAGCTCCCGAAGTGGGAGTAATAAATGGTAATATGAGATGGTATTGCTGCAACACGCACGTGTGTACGGATGCTTGAACTCATGGTTTTGGGTGCAACAATTTGATAGGGGATTGGGAAATTTGCTGTACTTCTGGGATTCCGAAAATTGTGGTCTGAATCATTGAGTGCACTGCGTGTTGAGGCCATAATTTTGCGCGATGCCAGACTATGTTATCAATACGCATGCACGTATTCAGGGTTGAGACCCAGGAGGATGAACCTAAGGGCCAGTTGCCATTTTAGGTAGGGGTAATTTTTTCTGCACGGTGCTGTATAGAAAATCAGGCATGGGGGTAATTTTTTCTACACGGCAATTAGACATGGCGTGAAGAAAATGAAGATGGAGAATTTCATCACATGTAATAATTTATTTTTTAAATTTAATATGATAAAAATATTTTTTTAAAAAATAAAATATTTTTATTATTTTATAGTTTTTTTTTTCTTCTTTCATTTTTTGAGTATCGAATGTTGTATTTTTTTTTTATTTTTTAAATATTTGGATGTCTAAGTTTTAGTTAGATCAGGCTTGGCCAATAGGGAAAGCGAGCTGAGATAGTTTTTAAACTTTTCAAATGCATTTTTCGTAGTCCAATAGAATTTTAAGGATCTGAAAAAAGAGCATGCATCGTTCGGTCGATTTTGAGATAAAGCGATTCAAAGATGCTATCTATTCAGTTAGGCACTAAACTTTTTTTATTGATTTTGGGATTGTATGGTTTGGATATTTTTTAAGTTAGTTTCGATATTGCATCTTGACATCATGAATCCTAAGAATTTTTCTGAGGCTACCCCAAATGCGCATTTGGTCGAATTTAGCTTTAAGATTGTTGATTTTTTATTATTCTATCCAACCAACGTGTTCCATTCATCAGGAAGTAAAATATCGTTTGTAGATTTTTTCTAAATTTTTTTTATAATTTTTTTATTATTAAATAAAATTAATACGTTAGGTATGTTCAAATAATTTTTTTTTTTAGTTTTGAAAGTTAATGTCATATAAAATAAGTCATGATGTCATGATTTTTATGCAGAATAGTTTTTGATGTATTATAATGACATACAAGATCAAAAATATAGTATCAAATTATGAGATTATAGATCAAAATTATGATATTTAATTAGTAAAATATCTTTTGAAGAAAATTTTAATATATTCTGTATCAAGATTATGATATTTTATATTAATATAATGAATAAAACATCTCCTAGATGTCGGTTTTGATATTGTTATAACATGCTAGATCAAAATTATAACACCGTAGATTAAAATTATGATATCATATTGGTAAAAGATCTTCCAAAGATAGTTTTGACAATATTATGGTATCATGTATCAAAATTATAATATTATATATTAATATTATAATAAAAATACCATCCAGGATTGGATCTGATATTTTTATAATATCCTAGGTCAAAATCATGATATTGTATATCAAAATTATGACATCCTATTGATAAAACGTCTTTCCGAAAGTAGTTTTGATGATATTAAAATATCTTGTATCAAGATTATGATATTTTATGTTAATATAATAAATAAAATATTTTTCAGGTATCAGTTTTGATGTTTTCATGACATCCTAAGTCAAAATTATGATTTGTAGGTAAAAATTATAACATCCTATTTGATAGAAGGCCTTTCGAAGATCCTTTTGATAATATTAGGATATCCTGTGTCAAAATTATAACATGATATATTAATATTATGAACAAAAATACCATCAAGGTTTTGATTTTTACATTTTTATTACATCTTAGGTCAAACTTATGACATTATAGATTAAAATTATGATATTCTGTTGGTATAAAATCTTTCGAAGGTTGACAATATTATGATATTCTATTTCAAAATTATGATATGATATATTAATATTATGAACAAAAATATCATTCATATATTAGTTTTGATGTTTTTATGATATCCTAGATCAAAATTATAATATCATAGATCAAAATTATGACATTATATGTTAATATTATAACAAAAATACCATCTATGATTGGATTCTAATATTTTTATGACATCCTAGTTTCAAATTATGACATCGTAGGTCAGAATTATGACATCATATTAGTAAAATATTTTCTGAAGGTAGTTTTGATAATATTAGAACATCCTGTATCAAGATTATAATATTTTATGATAATATAATGAACAAAACATCTTTTAGGTATCAGTTTTGATATTTTTATTACATTCTAAATCAAAATTATGACATCGTAGGTCAAAATTAGAATATCATATTGGTAAAAGATCTACCGAAGGTAGTTTTGATAATATTATAATATCTTATTTTAAAATTATAATATTATATATTAATATTATAATAAAAATATCTCTAAGAAGATGATTTTGATATTTTTATGATATTCTAGATCCAAATCATGACATTGTAGGTCACTTTTTTTGGTAAAAAGCCTTCCGAATGTTATTTTGATAAAACTATGATATTATATTTTAAAATTATGATATTATACGTTAATATTATGATGAAAATACTATCGAGGTATCGATTTTGATATTTTTATAATATTTCAGATCAAAATTTTGACATCGTAGGTTAAAATTATGATATCCTATTTGTAAAAGATCTTTCAAAGATTGTTTATAATATTAGGACATCCTATATCAAAATTATGATATAATATATTAATATTATGAACAAAAATACCATTCAGGCTTGGGTTTCGATGTTTTATTATATTCTAGGTCAAACTTATAACATCGCAAGTCAAAATTATAACATCTTGTTGGTAAAAAACTTCCTAAAGATTGTTTTAATAATATTATGATATTTTATTTCAAAATTATGATATAATATATTAATATTATAAATAAAAATATCATCCATGTATCGGTTTTAATATTTTTATTACATCCTAGGTCAAAATTATAGCATTCTACTAGTGAAATGCCTCTCGAAGAAAGTTTTGATAATATTATAACATTCCGTATCAAAATTATGATATGATATGTTAATATTATGATATGATATATTCATATCTTCAAAGAACTTTATATTTATGACTTTCATATGTATTTTCTGATTTTAAAAAATCTTCTGTACATCTTCTATAGATATTTCTGCAAATTATCAGATGGATGAGCCTTTATGTGGTGGTTGTCTTGAGAATCCACTTTCTAATGCACTGCATGCAGATTAGGATAATGTAGATCCTCATGCTGGCATGAAATTCAATTCAGTAATATATGTAGATAATTTCTACAATGGTTATGCAAAAAAAGTTGATTTTGAAATCACAACCTTATGCAGTAAATCCAATAAAATATATGTTGCTTCAAACATTTAGCATGCTGGAGGATAGGAAAATCTAAGAAATTAGATAATTCTATGAATCTTAGAAATATCAGCAAAATTGATTGCAAGGCATCAATAAAAGTCAAATTTGATTCCAAGACTGATAAGTAAAGATTGGATAACGTTATTCTAGAACATAATCATAAGCTGTCCATATCAATTGTTCATTTTCTATGGTCCCATAAGAAGATCAGCACATCAGAAAAAGTAAAGATTAGCAACATGCATATCGTGAATATACTTACAACTCAAATATACTCTGCCATCACAAGAAGAAAAAGAGAGAAGGCAATTGAAATTCATGGAGAAGGATGCTCATAATTACATTTATCGAAAACGTCAAAGTCAGCTGAAAGAAGGAGATGCATAGTCAATGGTTGTCCATTTCGTTGCATATGCTGTGAAGTCATTTGAGAGATTTGAAGTTAGCGAAATTGAGAAGAAAATTATCAAAAACTATACTATTTCATGGTCCAACAAATTAAAAGAAGTGAAATGTCAGTGCCAATTATTTGAGTTTAGAGGATACTTGTGTCGGCATGCCTTATTGGGTCTCCATCAAAATGAAGTGTTTTGCATTCCTAAAAAATATTTTCTCAACAAATGGTGCAAGGACATGAAATATTGATTCGATAATTCAGATTATGATGTTCAATTCTATTATGAAAGTATAAAAAAATCTAGGTAACTCATCTTATAATTGAATTATGATGTCATAACTATAATCTGTTCCAGCATATGGATATCTTATCATAACTATAATTATTATATAGGTATGCTTTGATAAGTCATTGGATGATGAAGCTTGCAGAGATTGCCTCCATGTCTGAAGATGCTTTTGACCTAGTGATGGCTGATCTGACTATTATTCGGAAGAGCAATAGATGTTAATTGTTCAGTACAACCTCGTTTAGAACTTTTAATCTGAGATCTGGTTAATATTATCACAAAGAGATGGCCAAGAGAGAGGAGAATAAACAGTGGAGTCGAAAAGAAGTTGAAAAGATCAAAAAAGTCAAAGAAAGTTAAAAACAAAACACAAAAAAATTTATTTGCCGAAGGAAATGGTAAAAGGTCTGCTAAAAGATAATGAACGACTTCACATGAAGTTGTGGAGGTCCTATAATAAACAACCTCTATCAATTATCCATCCTCCGATCTATTTTTAGAAGAATTTGATGCTTACTATCTAGCCAACTAACACAAGAGACCGAGATAATTTTGTTATACTGTAGGTCAAAAATATAACATTATACGTTAAAAGTTAAATTTTATGGACCTTCAGTAAAGTTCATTCTATGCTTGATTTCAAAATATTGATACAGGATGTCATATTTCTATAGATAAAGTATTTAAGAAAATTTTTTATACCATGATATCATAAATTTAATCTTAAATATTATAATTTTGATATAAAATATTATGATTCTATATTTAGGGATGTTTCTGTATCCTAATGTCATAATTTTGATGCTTGATAAAGTTAAATTTGATACATGATGTCAAAATTCTGAGTTTGGAAAAGTTTTTTTGTCAAATATCATAATTTGACATAGGATATCATAATTTTGCATTCAAAAATATTTCTATGCAAGGATGTCATAATTTTGATCATTAATATCATAATTTTGATACAGAATATAGTGAGACAAACAAGAATAGTACATATACATAGTTGACTCATAGAGGGATGTCAATAACTTGTTTGATAATTAAGATCATCGAGATTTGTATTGAATGGCACGTTAATCATTGAACATAACTTACTCAATGTTATAAGAGGTGGAAAGGGTAATGACTCGCTTCATTGTCATTATCTTTATTTTGTAATTGATGTATTTAATGTCAATTTAATATACGTTGGATATGTGTATCTTATGAAACCACAAATCAGAAGCCTTTGATAAATTATTAGAGTGAATAATTAAAAAGGTATATGTGTTCTGATAAAACAAATATCTCTTGGAGCTAATTGGTAGTTTAGACTTAATCTATAGACATAAGGTCCACTGTCTTGAAAATCTACTATTTAGGGAGAGCGGAGAATACTTATTATATGGAGTTTTATTTCTAGATGCTCAAATATTATGAAGTTGAAATGTGGACTTTCTACTTGCTGTACATAGGAACACAACTTTAATGTACTCTTTATTTAATGTCAATTTTCCATTCACACTCTCAATAGTGTGTATATTCTCTAAAAGATCTAGATAATTAGACCACAAAGTTTACGCATATGTAATTAGTGTTTTAGCAGTTGTGTCTTCACTCGGATTGTTGAACACTGCTAGGACCTGATTGACCAATAATATGTTACACTTCTCGTCGAGGGTCATGCTCTGGAGACTGTCAAATCTCCTCCACTATCTTGAATGAGTCTGTCCGTATGCGTAATATCTATAGTCCTATGTTAATAAAAAGCCGATAAGGTGGTAACACATGGCATATAATGTGGGTTAAGTCCGTATCTGGAGATAACCCATATGGAGAGGGGATAACATCTTTAAGTCACTTATAGTTGTTAATAAAGATATTGTGGAAATTAAAGTACCAGACTTTATGTCTGTAAGAAATAGTCGACGCTATAGTAACTATAGGTGGAAGTAGAAGAGGAACGAGATGATATTTATAATTGGTATATATAAAACACACTTCCATATAATCAGTAATAGGTGGCTTAGAGTGGATATTGAGCTCTCATACGCGCTCATCTCGCTCAGTTCAAAGATTGGGAAACAATGGAAGTGTACTTATGTATATGATATGGCTAATATCATTTGCCATTTTCATTTGTGAGAATAATAGAATTTTTATTTTACGTAGAAAATGGACAAATCTAGTCGTCAGACATCATACGTATACTTACAAGTTGATAGATTAAATGCATAAATAAATATGCAAATTTCGTACAATATACTCATTTTATGATTAAGATTCAATTAGTAGAATGATATAGAAAGTTCATGAAATCGTAATAGCATTAACTCTCTTATTCCCATAGGATCTACAATAGAGTATGACAATACTCATCTGTGAATGGATAATGAATGAGTTCTGTTATATTAATTAAGAAGCACTTAAAATACCTGTATGTATCGCAAGTGAAGGTTCATATGAAAATGACTACAGACCTCACTTGCCACGTATGATCGAAATACAATGTCTTCAATTCTCGAAAAAATGTAAATTGTTGATCGTATCACGATTAACCACAAATGGCTAGAATGTACTAGATCATTTGCAAAAAACTCTCATATAACTGGTATATCCATTTGCTAAATAACAATGATAAAGTATGTGACTTATTTTCGGATTGGTAATCAATTAGCACTATCTAAGAGATGTGATATATAAAACGCACTATTGGAATAGAGAAGTTGTTCCCACTAGTTGACAGGAATTAATTTGTCAATAAAAATAAAAGAAATTAGGGGCCTAGATATTGTGTTCTAAACATAGTAGAAACCTTATAAGGCGCAAAATTGGTGGCTAGGATTTTAGGCAAAACTGGGTTGATTATGATAAAAACTTTTTCACGCTTATTGCTATGGCTCAAAATCTATTCTGGTATTATGCCTTGCTATAGCAGCAATACCACAATTATTGAATAATGGCAAATGGATGTAGACATTTAAGAGAGATTGGATTTTTTCTCATAACTCGGTTATTTTGTGTTGTGTGTGACGTAAGAGGATGTGGTTCGTAATTCCGCTAGGAATAGATTTACTAAAAAGTATAAATAATCTTCGATTTGGTGTATAATAAGAGATCTCTCCATACATTTAATGGGGTCAGGACAATGTGCCTATTAAGTATGTAATACTATATAGATATAGAGTTTGGATTAAACAAGCAACGTACCACTTAAAAGTGGAAGTCAAGAGATACATTAAAACGACAATTGAAATGATTGACTAACATAAATTGAGTGGGCGAATAGATAATTCAAGATTATGATGAGATCATACTAGTAGATGACCTAGCTAAATCTTAAAAACTCCTAATTTAACATCTATTCTCCTATCGATGGGCAACCTGAGTTTACCGGGCGATCAATAGTCACGGTGAGAGACTCAGCACATTTTTGCACTTTTGTGACTCGAATTGCACTCCAGATGGACTGCCAAGGGATTAGTCTCTCTGATTAACTACCTCACAATAACTTGTAGTAATAAGAACACTAAGATGTATCAAGGGCCTAACCAAGATGACTTGTTGACTTATTAGAGTAGATGAAGTATACGTAATACTTGTCTATTGGCCCTATAACCGTCGTGAGAGAATGAATACGATATGATTGGTCAAGATCTTATCATTATATATTTGTGCCACATAGTAATGGTTCTCACATAGTATGAGAATTGGTGTTTCATTCCGTAACCCCCTCCAACATCTCTTCGACTGAACTTAGATAAGCTGGGAAGCATCAGAGAGGGTGTTTTATGCACGAACTCACTATCAGCTACTTAGGATTTGGGATGTAGTATTAATCGAAATATATTAATCATTCATTGGTCTCTTCTAACTGTCACACGCATTCATCCGCAGACCAAAAAGCCTGGCTTGTCAGATTTGAGCTGGGGGCTGATATCGATCTGGCAGTCATGGTACGCGATGTTGATAGATAGATAATGTGTGATTGTAGGATTGGGTAGTATAATATGAATGTGAAGAGTTGATAGAAGTGAGGGTGTGACCAAAAAGGAAAGTGATCGATCTCTTAAATTTCCTAAGATAAGACGAAATAGCAAAATTCTCTAATAATTGCCTCAATCAAAGGTATGATGTCAGTGAACACTTCTTATCATATATAGTACAAGTATGGAGGATGATTTAGTAAATTGGATTTTTCTATAATGATAAATACTTTAAATGAAATCATACAAATTCAATGATAGATTGAAACTAGGGAAATAAGAATATAGTTGAATTGAAGGAGTATTGACATCCTGTAAAAATTTGACAATTAATACTTCGCACGCTAGTCGCATATTACGCACTATGTGGATGAAAGATGTTAAGAATGGAAGATTATGGATATGGTTCGTCTTTGACGGTAATTTTTTTTCTCATCTTTTGACGGAATATGATGTATATATCTTTATATGAGGATCATTTATTCATTCAATATACATATGTTTTTACATGCTAATATTTTGTGTAAGACATCCAATTGCCGATATGTTGCTAGAATTTTAACACACTTACAACAATATCGCAATGATATTGCTGATAGGTATTACAAGGTTTATACTTAATAAAAAATAATTTTCATACATGGGATGTATTTATCTAGTTCACCAAGTGGATTATCAAGTAAAGATGTTTCTAAATATTCTACATATAGAATATCAATATTTGTAGAGTGTATGTGCTGGTCTTTTCGCGATAAATTCTCTAAATAATATAGTATGTGCATGATTTTTGAGAATATTCCTCTATACCTAGTGTGTGGAAGTGTAATACTATTGTACGACGTAAGAATACTTCAATACAGCTGAGTTAGGATTGTGAATACTCACACTGAAGAAGATACCAACTAATTATATGATGAATTGATTAAATGTGTTTCTGAACTTGAAAAGTATAGTAAATAACATCCTCAGTGTCCTTTCATATGATAGATTAGAAACTATATGACTTTTGGATGTCACGTTTAATGCGACTATGCAAACCCTACCGACACCTGGTGGTTCTACTCAGCACATGGATTGTCACACTGTTGACCAGCTTTTAAATTCGATGATTGTGGCGCCTAATGTATAAGAATTTCGAAAATCTGAGTGACACGATAACAGTATCATTGGTCTTGACGTCTTTGGAGGAAAATCCTAGAATCTCGAGATTTCCGCTGGATAGCCCTTGAGTAATTCGTAGAGTCACCCCTAAAATCTTTAGCACGGATCGAAAGCAATAATACTTTGTACCGCTATCATTCTGTCTAGAATAGGGAGTCTCTCTCTTATGCGGTCGAGGAATGCAAGAATCCTCTTGATATGCTACGAAGCGACTACTTTGAGCGCTATGGTAATACTGTGATGGGGCAAGTTGGTTCTCCGCCTCTCACATATCTCTGTGGTGACTATGTGTGTACGCAAGATCATTCCGTTATCTAAGGAATTCTTGTCAAAAGCTGTAATTTTAGGTTTTGATGAGCATCTTCGATAGTAGATGGAGAAGATGCAAGAATAGTGGGTGTTTAGAACCAGCGCAAGAAGAGTTCCCTTTCATATTATCTACCTGCAGGCATATTGCAACACTCTAATACAATCATCATTGTATTTTTTACTCATCTCTATAATGACATGCTATGTCCCGCAAAGATGTTTTGTCGGCCAACCAAATAAAGTAGTTCTGGTCACTCTTGCACTACATACACCTAATCAGGGCACTCTCATTGCTGAGCCCATGTACACATGTCTCCTATGCTCTCATCCTCTAGATCTAGATTCGATCCATACATGAATTAGCCTCCTTAAGACTCTCAAATCAGGCCTTAAGATCCTTAGGATCTAATCTCCTAGACGTAAGCTCTCTTGGGACTTCCTAGAACATATATTACAAAGGTACATCCTCCACCCTCGCTTGTACTCGACAGATGACGCGCTCATTCCGTGCACTAAAGTTCGGCCTTTTAAAAGAGGTCCACCATATGTGGGTCGATGGCGCTCATAAGTCTGAAACTACTAATAAGCATGCCACACAAGATCTCTGTGTCCTCGTGAGCATTTAAGGTGGCCAAGCTAAGTTTATTTATTCGTAGACCAAGCTTGTCGCGATCTCTCTTCACTCTATAGAAAATTATGCCTCCTGATGGCTACAGTATAGAATGTAGTACACTCTCGAAGAGGTCGTACTTATATTTATAAGTTGCACTTCGTGCATAACTAAGATCTATGCGATATATTTTAAGAATGGGATAAAAGGCAATAAATTTCTTTATGAATGGAGTCTTGTGATGATTTGCATCTGAGAGAAGCTGTGGTGTTGATGAATTAGCTTTTGCATAAACATCGTTGTGTATATCTAAAGGGTGGGTGAGTCATTCTTCGTTAGAATAGAGGACACCCAAACCAAGCCACTCGTAAAATACCGTATATTATCCAGAGTAAAGACCTCAAGGGTGCGCCTCAACAGTCCGTGAGTGGTGTGAAACCATTATCTTTCTTTCTTACAAGAAGTGATTCTTTTTCGAAACCATATTTTGACTTCCTCTTTCGTCGCTGGCCTTTTCCAATATAGGCTATCGGCATTGCGATCACCTCTATTAAAGCACAACAATCATGAAGATTCATTGGCTTTGTATTTACGAAAAAGCCATTGGGAAAATTCCCCAGGTCCCGGCAAATGACTTTGCACGATCCCAACGTAGATAACATCTTAAGAAGATAACAGGAAACAACGAAAGATAGTATCTAGAGGAGAAGCAACAAAGGCACAGGTGCACATAACCACGGGCTTTTATAGACAAAAAGTGCTGAATATGCCGCCTTATTGCATCTAAAAAATGTTCTATATTAGAAACTCCTTAATTTATCAGCTGTATAATCACAAGTGAGGTCGCTCGCGTTGTAACTCTTGAGGATCATCACGTTTTTTGGGGATCAGACATTGGGAGGGTGAGATCACATGTGTGAAACACGGTTAGATAATGAGAACAAACCTTGATGGGATTGCCTAGCTACAAAGTGGATCCACGTGCGTAATAACATTTAGGGACTCATTTCCTAAGGCATGTATAAGATAGGTGATGGATCTTCTTGCTCCACATGTCTTACCAAATTTTTCTGCTTTTACTAGCTTTATTTTAGTCGCTCTTCCTGTGGGTTAAACCTTGCAATATTTTTGTACCGGCACTTGCTGCAAACCATGACATGGTCTTCTCAGAACTACGCCTATCCTTCTGCACATGTCGCTCCATCTGAAACTGTGCATCACCAACGCTGGTGTTAGAATATCGATCCTCCTACATCCCTCTGCTCTGAACTCATATCAAATTTGTCTCCAATTGTGAAGCCACCTCTCTAGAGCTTATCTATTCCAAAGTCATTTATCCATAGAAGCCAACTAATTTCTCTGAACTCTGTCTGAAAATATAGATAGACTTGACGCAGACCTATCTAATCTAAAATCCAGAGTTACTCAGAGAGCCATCAAACCGCACCAATCCTCACTAAATCCGCACGACACTTGCAGACACTCTTCCTACTTTGATCGTTGTCGAAGGTAACTCATTGCCAAGACGCACTATAGAAAAAGCATGAAGACGTGGGCAATGCACTCGCCAACGGTACCAGGGAGAGGATATCGTACTACTTCGTTGCCTAACAATTAACTATCAGAAAGTTGCAACGAATGACGTGGCTCGCATTGATGGGCGAGCGCTATATCGAAGTAAAAAAGACCATCTAGGTCGGATATCCTGTGCCCACGATACCGCATTGGATGGAATGGGCATACAGTCTTCACTCAAAGGATTATTAACGACGCATCAATTTTGCACTCTAGCGTTTACTAAAATCACTCACATGGTTTGCGACTAAATCCACACACTCTGTCAAAATCTCTCAACAAATTCAAATTTCAAGCATAACACTTAAGTTGTTGCCGACCCCTCTAAGCTAGCTCACATTAATGGCGATCTTTCAATTGCTACCATAGTAGTAAACGACATTTAATTCTACACAACTTTGTAAAAAACTCGCAATAATCTTTTCTATGATTTGGTTTTAACACTCTATTAAAAAAATTAGGCGCTTGGAAAGACCATGCTAATCATTAGTCCATGATGAATACCTTATTAAGCGTATTCCTGAGATAGGCCTTGCTCTGGTCGCTTTCCTTCTTAATGTGCACTAATACGCTCCTACTTGCTCCAATAAACCAATTTTGTGGAGAAATCTGTCATCCATAAATCTTCTAACGTGACGACTAAATTATAGATATAATTCCTCACACACTCTATTAGCTAATAAGATATTAAGCACTTATATTCTGTGTTGCACTGTGACCATTTAGCTTAATCAAATTAAATTTAATTAGTAATCAAATTTACCTAACTAAAAAGCCTAACTCTTTCATGCTCTGGTCCACATTTCTGTTGGAAAAAGCCCTCGACTTGTACTTTAAACATCAATTGTATTGATCGTTTCAACCTTAAGAATAATTCTCGCACGTTTGAGCATCTCCCCCAACCATGGGACTCCTGAACTCCTTCTCTATAACCGACCTCGCATCTCATTGAACCCTATAGGTCCGAATCTAAGTCGGTAGCATAGGAATAAGCCATCAAACTCAAGTTCTACTACTGGCGTCCTACAAAGTAACTCGGATAGCAATGGCTCACCTCCAAATGGATCATTTCCACAATATTCTCTCATCAATCACGCCCAAAGGCTACTAGTATAAAAAATATCGCAAGATCTACGAGATCACGACATCCATACTGGAGACTAAACTACCAACTATCTGCTGCGAAACTCACTAACATTTTCTCTATATATGATACTATCATCTTCTTCTACTTGACCAGATAGCTAACATGTATAAGGACGTCTTATATGACGTTTAATACTATCTTAACTCAGGCATTCAGGGTTTGTTCCATATAAAATCTCATATATATTTCAAAATACAAATCCATTCCGTGGAAATCATCCATTGAGAAAATCTCCTCTTGCGACTAAGAAAATACTGTCCTCGCTCATTCTTAGAGTATGATTAATGTATAGCTGATCTCACTCTGCTCAAGCTTATCAGCTCATACTTTCTTTAGGAGTCGTTCGCTAATCACCCAATCTTGATACTCACGACTTTGCAAGTACTTTGTACCTGATAGCCTCCTCTAAAGCTAACACTCGCAATTCTCTCTCATCGCACTGAAATGTTTAGCGACACATGTCATCAGTTAGTCGATATCAAAGCGCAAACGTGATAGGTGCTTGCCATAGCCTACTGTCGAATTGAGACTCGTACATATCAAAATCTAAGGGACAAATTCTCCCAATTCTTTTAACCTCCATAGATAATCTTCATCAGAGAATCAAGTTCTCCAAAATCAATGAATAAGTTTATCGATACTGAAGGCATAACATGTGTGTTTTGTTGTTCACATTAATGTTCCAACCTCTCAAACCTCTATCGCGATTGTTACAATTCTGCGTATCCATACATCGTCACTTTGTATGCCAATAACCAGTAAAAATTCCCATCTACTCGGCCTTGTGTGTAACAGAGAACTATAACCATAGGCGACACATAAATCGAGACACAAGATAGATTTGAGATATACCATAGAATTCTTGTACAGATTTTTGATTTCATCTTGTACGACTTATCCTTTTCTTTCATGCACAGTACTATGTGCTACTTCCTGAGAAATCTCTGAACATTATATATAGTTAGGGACTAAATATCAATAAATACCTCTCTTTATCAACAGCTAAATTATGTTCCAAGAACATTTTAAATCACAACAATGAAGTTCCATTAGACAGATGTAAATTTTTGTGTTGAAAATAAGTAAACATATATTTTATTTTAGATTAATGAAGTTAAATTATAAGTACAAAGATTGCAACAAGCACCAATAGGCTGACTAATTGTTTTGGGATACACTCTTCATTAAACTCGGCATACACCTCTACATTTGTCTATAACTCGGATACTATGCAAGCACAGTATGAAATGTTTAATCCATCTGATTATCAGCCCTCTAAAAAGCAGCACTGTGGAGTCGTCATCGAACTTCCCTCTCTGATGCATGCTCCACAAAGTTCCGATATCAGAAGCTCTTTACGATACCGAAGTTGCGTGATGGTCCAAATGTTATTGCGATCTAAAGAATATCTCCTGCTGCACTTGTTCTCTCCTGATAAGATTGGAACAGCAAGCGACCATCCGTATCACCCTTCACCCTGGATCTGTGATGGGAATGCCTCCTGCATTGTCTAGGCCATGAATCCTTCTGAGGGAGATGGCCCCAGCTATATCTATGGCTTTGTGTATGTAGTGTCTCGTCAGTTCAAAAGATGCATAGGTAACGGCAACTTCTAGAGAAGAATCGGTAGAAGAAAGAGACGTTTGCTCAGAATAAGTGATGACAGTATCTGATCATTTCTCTTAACCTTCTGAAGCCTCCTCTAATGAAAAGCAAATCTATGGTGCTATATCACATAGCAGTAGCTTATTAGGCCGAGCAAAAACTCTCCGACTAACCCAATACATGAAAGCACTCACCGAGCCCATGTAACCCATATCTCCCATGCTCTCATCCTCTAAATCTGAATCCCCATAATAATTAGTCCCTTAAGATCTCTCAAACCAGGCCTTAAACCCCTAGAATCAACCCAGACCTTAGTGAATGTAGACGATTGCGTATTCTATCCGCACACTGAGCCGTCTCAATCTCAGCACTGAGCCGACTAAGTTCCACTGGATTGGCTTCAGTCTAACAACAATTGAGTTTCCATCATTAGTCGACCATCCTAATGCTCTTAACGTGTCTTCAGTCGTACCCTAGTCTATGTTCATTATTTTGAAAGTGTCTTAAGCAGACCGGTGCTATATTTGGTTGTCCTTGGCTGTGGACACACCTCTTGAGCAGTAGTCCGAGATGCGAGTCCATTTTGGATCTTGAGGCGTGTAGATAAACGCGCTGAATACAGAAAAAAAATATCTCACACTATAATCTGTATAAAAAGTCTAAACATGCTCTTCCTTATTGTACATTCTCACGGTCAAAGTCTTGAATTAGGGAGTTTTAGTTTTAAAGCTTCATCTAGATATAGTATCTTTCTAAGATCTCGACTGATAGATCACAATACAACCCAAAGACCCCCTCGAATCTGGTTCTATGAGCATTTCTTATACTTATGTCATTTCTCAAAGGATGGTGTCTTTGACCAAGGCCACCTTTGGATCGTCTCAACGTAGATTATATATTCTTCTCATATAGGATGATTCGAGTCAATGGTAATTCTTAACCTATAGTAATCATTTTTGATTAGCGTAACTTTTGTCTCATATGTGAGTACACTGAGCCATCTCACTGCATGAGTCATTCGTATCTATTGTCTTTGACTAGAGTTATAGGTCATAAATATTTAGAATAAGGAATTCAGAAATAATCATAATTTCAACTGATCTCCAGCCGAAGCAATATAGGGTATTAAAGTACTTGCTCACTTTTTAGCCGGTGCTCTGGGCTCATGTTCCAATCTCTCTTTATTAGTGAAGTTAATTAGACACTACTACTCTTTTATAATAGAGAAATACAGAAATTTGTGTATTCTCATAATTTTGGCATCTACTCTATTTTTAGATAGTATAGCAACAATCTTTGGGAGATAATTTTACTCCATGTCTGAACTCAGTGTCACTTAATAACTTCATATTGCACTAGCACTTAGGATTTTATCCTACTTAATGTACGCCTGGGACTACGGATAACAAAAAACTGCACTACGCAAATATCCCTATTGAAAGATCTTTCCTATATGAAAATATATTCATATAGTGTTGTAAGGTAGAGAATTTGACTGTCCTTCCTCATAGTCTATATACTAATATAGGGAAGAACATAGGGAAACTCGCATTCAATTGATTACCATTGTATTAATTCACATATATAATTGAAGTGTGACTGTAGAATAGTTTGAGAATATATGATTTACACGTAGTTTATTAGTAGAATTGTAATCAAAATTGTATTACATCCTCTATATAAATAAGAGAATATTATAATCGTAATAGGCATGTAAAATAGTGATTTGAAGATGAAAATTGAATTTAATTCTATTAGAAACACATTCCAACTTTGTCAATTGACCAGGGCGTCACTCCACTCTTTGTTAGTATAGATGTAGGGCTCCTTCTCCACTTCTGAACAAACGCACTCATCATTTCTCTGTGAATTATTAATTTCACCATAGCAATCTCTCAATCATCATACTGGTCACATTTTGTTCCAACTCTGAGATGGATGCTTTAGCTCTCTAGATCTGTGCAATAAGATACCATACAATTCTCTTACTTGAAGTCGAGCTCTCTAATCCTTGGACGTAAGAATAGCAAGATATTATCGATGATTCCCTCTCATATGACAGTTTAGTATATATATCTCCATAATCCAGAGAACCCGAAGGCTAAGAAGGACAGTCTTCATTTTCTTCTATACTCCATTCACTCACTTCTATATTGTCACAATATATGTAGAAAATGGCTCCTAGGATCTTATGTCACTTCTTGGCATTAGCTTATTTTGGCAATTGGCGCTTGTCATCGAGACGTTCTCTCAGACATTCAGAGAGAAATAGACTTTGTTTCTTTCTCGAGAATTCACAATTCCCATAAACCTATCCAGATCTAAGGAGAGTCATGGTTTTGAGTAGAGGCAAGCTATACGATTTTGCGCATGTGTTAGGACTATAATGATCGACTATGAGAAAATATGTAGCACATGCTAAAATGTATTTTTCATTCTTCAGGAAGATAGATTCGATCATCCCTTCGAATACTACCTAAAGTCCATGAATTCTTCCTACACCCTAGCTACAGTATAGCTCATGAAAATGCATTTGTGGTATGCACACTTAATTCCCGTATGACAATTCACTAGATCAGGTGACTTTATCATCGGTCTTCACACGTTCTGTTATACATATCTTGGGCAATACACACACCTTCGATGCCACCTTTTTTGAATGGTAACCACATGTTTACACCCATGGGTTTAACACATCCATTCGGATGGTCAACCCACATAGTCGATTCCACACATCGTTTTCAATTTGTGCACTAAAATCGTTTCATCTGCCATAAAAGTTAACATTTCATGAGTCTCCAAGCCCATCTAGTCTCACTCAAAATAGAGATTATCTGTTATCGATAAATAAGCGTCACACATCTTATGATGTAACAATAAAAGAAATATAAGATAGCAATTCGGTAATACAAGTCTCATCATTCATCTATATCAGACTGACTGAGATTACAGGGAAATCTGTAGAGAGATGATATTATTAAATATCGAGAATATAGAAAACATAATCTGTTATATACTATCTTGATCATCAAGATTATTGATCCCTCACACATAGGTCCTGCGAAAGTAATTAGACCTCTTGATTGCTCTACTGGATATCCTTCACATCTCTTAAGTTGAAGAGCTCGATTCACTCATTTATTTTGGAGAAAATAACATATGATAACAATAAATCAATAGGTTGGGTCTATATTGAGAATGTTACTAAGGTAATCAGATCAATTCCACAGAATGTCATATATAAGTCATTCTAGATAAACACTAAATTTAGTATGTTTCATAGAGATGTTCAAATAACACTTACTTTTATAATGATAAGCTATCCCATACGTTTCACACCTTCTAGAGGCAATCAAAGTTACCTGGTCAACCGCTATTAGGAAAACTTTATTATATTTTATTAGATAGAGAGGGACTCCGTAACGTGCATAGATGTAAGATACCTTTTGTTCGCTAGTTCAGCTCATAAGGTAAAGATAAAAATAAGCGTTAAAAACTATTGTATTTCCATTCTTGGATGCAGTAATGCCGCACTGATCTATCATAAATAATATGTTCAAAATGAAATATAGATGGAAAGAATGAATGTTTTCCTCTTCTTCGGTCTCATCAGATTTTAATTCTAGACTGTATATTATTAAATCTCAGATATATTCGATAGGAGCTCTAGAAAGTGGTGCGACTTCTTTTAAGAGAGTTCGAGCAAGCACTGTCTTTACCCAATGCTTTTACTCTCTGTATGTGTCGGAAAAGCATATGTTTTATAATTTGGATCCTTCTAATGGACGTTTGAGGCGACCCTGGGTTTCATCCTGTGGCGCACTCAGTGCTATTATTTTTGGGAGTTCTCTATGTCACTATTTTATTTCAGACTTACTTGAGATAAGTACCATATTTAAAATATGAGTTATGCTGAAAGTACGCAAATATTCGAACGCCTGCAATAACATCACAGAAGTAGCATGAGATATACTGGAACCAAAAGTTTGATCTTGGGAGTCAATATATTTGGAATCAGGGTGTAATCTGGAACCAATTAGTCTGAGTCAGAATGTCTCCAAGCATATGTTACCCACTTCTTTTCAACAGATATCAGTTTGTGTGGATATGATACTCCATTATGCACCGATGTGTCGTTGATGTTTCCCATGAGAGAGAGGGTGTACTATTGGGCCCATATTGAGAATCTTTCACTTTCTCGCACAATCTCGAGATGAGGATTGCGGATTGAGAAGTCCCTACATGTAAATAGAGGAATATGTCAAATTTCTCATGTCTTCAGACATCGGAATCTGATAATTTCTTAAGAGTGATTCGCACATTCATATACTCTGCCAATTGGAGAATTTTAACCATATTGGATGTTCATAACATTTGCAGATAACTAAATGCATTGTTGGGAACATTTATGTCAAATGTAAAACCCCATCCCTGAAAATGGAGATTGTTATCATACATCAGCAATATAGGATAGTAATAGTTGGTAATCCTTCATAAGACGAGCGAAAGAGAGAGGCAATAGCAAGTATAAATCATAGGGTAAGAGGTACCCTTAGAAATGTTATAGGATGATTGCTCACAATACGAGATGTAACTCTGATATCGAATTGGAAATGTCAACTATACGACTATTGAAAGTATGTAAAACGCTACCATTATATCTTCTTCATAGAAGATGTGCAAATTTTTTGCTCACATCATTCATTCACTCGTTATCACTTATCGCATGTAATGATAAGAGTTGATGCTCCCGCGCTCCATTCTGGACTATTTTTCAATAGGAGAAGATCACCCAGAGAATGTTCAAACGAAGGTTTGGAATGATTCACAATTCACTAATTTCAAGGATATGACTTCGTCTTGGAGATCACCTAAAAATTAAACCTCTACTTTAAACTTGTATAATGGAATGTTTGACACTCAACCAAGAGTAATGTGAGCACCTTAGACATACAATGCCATAAGTACGATATCAGCTGAAAGAATATACTCATCACATCTCTATCTAATCTAGGCGTGCTTGCCAGTTGGAATAGACTACATCATCAAAATAATGAGGATCCTAAGGGATAAAGCAAAGTAACCAAAGCTTCACAAGACGCACTTCACATTTGTTTTTTAATAAAATAGACATTAAAGTAAGCCAATCTCGGTAAGAGAATAATCATGTAAATACAACTGTATTGTTGATGGTTCTCTCTATGATTTAGAGAATGAGACGGATTAGAAAGATCCCTTACATTTATATCTCATATGAGAAATTCATACACATATATGGTCTGGAGACTCGCAGATAAAAGGGTCTATAGGAACATGATTATTAATACCACATAAAATATTGTTGGAATGGGACATTCTCTTAATCGAGAATAACATTTTTGTATTATAAGAAATAAAAATTTGGCTATCATCTCAGTTCTCTATAAAGGATTTAGGTGAAGCATCCTACATTCTAGGGATGAAGATTTATAGGGATAGTTCTAATAGGATGCTTGAGTTATCTCAGTCTACGTATATAGAAACTATGCTGAAGAGATTCGGCATGGAGAATTCCAAGAAGGATTATTTTTTGATAGGCCATGAAATTTCTCTCTCCAAGAAGTATTATCTGATAACTCCTAAAGAGAGAGAGAGTGTATGAGTAGTATCTCATATGCTTCGATAGTAGGATCTATCATGTACGCCATGACATGTATGAGACCAGATGTGGCATACTCACTAAGAGCAGTGAGTACATACCAATCTAATTCAGGAGAGAACTACTGAAACGTGGTGAAAACCATCCTTAAGTATTTGAGAAATACTAAGAATCAGTAGCTAGTTTATGGTGAGTCAGATTTGAAACTTATGGGATTTACAAATTCTAATTTTCAATCTGACCATGATGATAGTAGAAGCATGTTGGTTATATCTTTATCCTAAATAGTGGAGCCATATGCTGGAAGAATTCTAAGCAGTATATTATGGCAGACTCTGTATGCGAGGTGGAGTACATCGCAGCATCAGATGCCATGAAGGAAGCTATATAGCTGATGAAGTTCATCACCGAGCTCGGAGTGTAGGATCTGGTGTAGTGCTCCCAAGCCTTGAGAGGCCACGAGAGGAGCCAGGATGTTGGCTCCGAAAGACTAGGATGGGTGTGATCCTAGGGAGAGTTGTCCTAGGATGAAGGTGGCGTGTAGCCCTGCGCGGACTCGAGATTCAGGTGTGAGAACCTTGAGGGGGGCTTGGTAGGTGCTCCGAAGATCTGGGACACAAGATGGAGTAAAGAACCAAAGTCAGAAGAAGAATCAACTAAGACAAAGGGGCTGACACATAGGCAGACTGGCTCGGATACATAGTCAAGCTGGTTAGGACTGAGATCGAGATGACTCAGGGCGCAGTCGAGCTGATTGTCTCAAACAGATAGAAGATAGAATTTGGATGATACGCAGTTGAGCCAGCTTGGCTCCTGATAGAGTGGGCTCGACGGTGGCGAACAAAACTGGACGAGAATTTTACATTTTGGATCTTAAGACATAGTCCAATAAGGTCTTGAGGTGGCTAACATATGTATGGATCGGATTTAGATCTAGAGGATGAGAGCATGGGAGACATGGATGTATATGGGCTCGGTGAGTGCTTTCATGTATTGGGTTATCCTAGAAAAAATTTGTCAGCTGGAGTTTAGATTTATTAGGATTTATGTGGTATAGCAGAAATCCTAAGGTATATAAACTCATATATTGTAATCTTTATAAGAGAGTGGAATCAATATACAGCTTTTCTTCCTAACTCTCTTCTCTCTTTTTTCTCTGGTTTCAATGCCAAGCCCTAGGTGCTGCCATCAATTTTTTTTCTCTTCATATTTTTGGATTAACATCCAAATTTGTGCAAGAGATCAGATCTACGATTATGATTCTGAGTAGCTGTAGGCATAATAATTAATATCAAATCAGTATCGATTATTCTAATACTTGGTATCAGAGCTAGGTGATGCCATGGTGATGTGCTAACACTTGGTATCAGAGTTCGATTGAGCGTGAAGAAGAAAGAAGATCAAGTTTTAGTAGAGATCAGCAATGAGATTTAGATCTAAGGTTTTCTTCATGCTTCATGGGGAAGGAAGTGATCTAAGGGTTGTTGTCCAGCATTCCTAGTCAAGGTAATTTTTTAGATCTACATGTTGGTTGTTTTTGATTCAGTTTAATCATGGAGAATAGCGGGTTAAAGATAAAATTTAAGAAGTTTGATGGATAGGATAGTTTCACAATATGGAAGGTTAGGATGGAGGATCTATTGATTCAGATGAGGCTAGATTCGGTCTTGGAGGATAAGCCAGAGGAGAGGACAGATAAGAAGTGAAAGTCCTTGGAGAAAAGAGCATGTGCCATGATTAGGGCTTGTCTAGTAAGTCAAGTGCTGTATGACATGTTGGAGGAGAAGACATACAAGGATTTATGGTCAAGATTACATCAGTTGTACATGAAAAAGAATATGTGCAATAAGTTGGTGCTGAAGAAATAATTGTATAGCCTTCGGATGCAAGAAGGCGAGGATGTTGCAGGATATATTCAGCATTTCGATCGGATGAGCATGAACTTACTCAACATTGGGATAGAGCTCGAAGAGGAGGATAAGAATTTATTGCTGCTATATTCACTACCGAAGAGCTTTGATCCATTGCTAACTACACTATTGTATAGTAAGGAGACACTGGTGTATGAGAAGATTGTATCAGTGCTAAGGTCCAATGAGCAGCGAAAATGGATGACGAAAAGGAAGGTCTTCCAGAAGGATCTCATGATGTCAGAGAGGCCCAGACAAGGAAAAAAGAAGGGTCAGCGAAGGGGCAACAAGGAATCCAAGAAGTACTTCAAGTGTGATGAAGCAGAGCTCTTTAAGCGAAAATGTGAAAGAAGTGCAAAGAAGGAGAAAAGTCAAATTTCATCATTTCAATAACTGAAAGTGAAGAGTCGAATGAGTTCTTAATGGTTTCGGAGGAGCCTGTAGGGTGCAGTGTATCCAAGATAATTTTGGAGGGATCCGTAGAGTATGGAGGATCCGAAGGAGCAGCGATTGTGTTCGAGGTACAGCAGCAGGCTCAGCAGTACAATATTAAGAGGTTGGCCTTAAGGGACTCGATTATAGAGTTAGCTTCTGCGGCATCAAGAGGACTTCGATTTTAGGTGGAGCATCGAACAGAGGTGGCTTCATAAGTGGAGAGAGTTCTGATATGAGTTCAAAGTGAAAGAGTGTAGGAGGATCAATATCCTAGCACCAACATCGAAGATGCATAGTTCTAGATGGAGCAGCACGTGTAAAAGGGTAGATGGAATTCTGAGAAGACCATGTTAGGGTATGCAGTGAGCATTGGCATAGGATTGCTACAGATTTTCCATGAAAGTCTAGGATAAATGATGCAGCTGTCAAGCAGAAGGATGCCTACAACTCCAAGGATGGTGCATAGGTGCAAGCTAAGATTTTCAGCGATGGAGGCGGTCATTCCAAAGGCTTCAAAGGAAGCTCAGTAGCTAAAGAAAGATGGCAGTGGCAAGATGTGCACAAGTAGCTATCAGGGCGTGCATCGACTGCGGGATCGTGCAGAAAATATTGCTAGGTATGTCAAGACTTGGATGCACCAAGATGGAGATTGTAGGATCTAGTATGGTGCTCCCAAGTCTTGGTAGGCCATGGTAGGAGCCAGGATGTTGGCTTCGAAAGACTAAGATGGGTGTGGTGCTAGGGCTAGGATAGGAGTTGTCCTAGGGTGAAGGTGGCGTATAGCCCTACACAGACTTGAGATTCATGTGTGAGGACCTTGAGGGGAGATTGGTAGGTGCTCCAGAGATCTGAGACACAAGGTAGAGCAAAGAACAAAAGTCAGGAGAAGAATCAGCCAAGACAAGGGGCTGACACATAGGTGGGCTAGCTCGAATATGCAGTCGAGCCAGCTCGGACTGAGACTGAGCCAACTCAGAATGCAGTCGAGTTGGCTATCTCAGGCAAATAGAAGATAAGGTTTGAGCAATATGCAGTCGAGCTAGCTCGGCTTCTAATAGAGTCGATTTGATGGTGGCGAACAGAACTGGATGGAGATTTTCTATTTGGGATCTTAAGGCATGGTCCAATAAGGCCTTAAGGTAGCTAACACATGTATGAGTCGGATTTAGATTCAGAGGGTGAGAGCATGGGAGACATTGGTGTACATGAGCTCAGTGAGTGCTTTCATGTATTGGATTAGCCTAAGAGAATTTTTCAACTAGAGTTTGGATTTATTAGGATTCGTGTGATATAGTAAAAATCCTAAGGTATATAAATCCAAGTATTGTAATCTTTATAAGAGAGTGGAATCAATATATAGCTTTTCTCCCTAACTTTCTTCTCTCTTTTTTCTCTGATTCTAATGCCAAGCCCTAGGTGCCGCCATCAATTTTTTTTTGCTCTTCTTCATATTTTTGGATTAACACCCAGGTTCGTACAAGAGATCGGATCTATCACTATGATTTCGAGCAGCTATAGGCATAACAATTGATATCAAATCAGTACCGATTGTTCCAATACTTGATATCAGAGCTAGGTGATGCCATGGTGATGCGCTAACACGGAGTAGCACTTTTCCTCGATGGTCCAATCCTGCTCTACTACGACAGTACTGGTGCTATTGCTCAAGCAAAAAAATCAAAAGCACACCAGCAAACGAAGCACATACTTCACCGCTACCACCTAGTCCAAAAGATCGTGGATCGAGGTGACATCGACCTTCAAAAGATCAACGAAAAGAAGAACCTGACCGACCCCTTTACTAAAGCCCTGACGATAAAGGAGTTTAACAACCATAAGTCGAAGATGGATATTAGATACTATACCGAGTAGCTTTAGGATAAGTGAAAGTTGTTGAAAATTATATCTTAAAATCAATCATCAGCTTATTGATGGTTATACTATTTTATAATTATAAATAATTTATTATTAAATAAAATAAATATTTTGGCATTTTCATCATAAAGTCTATATTTTCTGATGAACTTTTTTATTGTGATGAAGTCCTTAAGACTATTTAATTTTGATAAAAAGAGAATTTATCGATTAGTCCTTAAACTGTTCACGACTAAATGATACGTTGTTAATTAGGATGACAAAGTTTATTGAGTATAGGTCATTGCATGCTATATAGATTGATTGTCCTCTTAATCAAGAAGTATGGAGATATTAGTATGGCATATAGGTTAGATGTAAGGGTACATCGTCACTGAACGTGACCAACTTCAGAGCATTCTGCTGTCAAGAATTATTTTGATGGGATATGGATATAAGTGCCCCTTAGACTTGAGATCACCACTATGGCTTGCAAGCAACTCACTGTACTTTGGTGCTGGACTACTTGAATTTTTAATTCAATGATGAAAGATTTCTGAGCACAGTCAAGTACTTGTAAAGTTGGTGAGTGATCAAGATAGGATTAACCACTCCAAGAGTTGGAGAAAATGCATCATTATATTTTAATTTAGTAAAACCTTGGCTAAGATAATCCATTAGATGAATTTGGTATTTTGAAATATAATGTGGATGACCTAATCAAGGTTGACAATTAAACTCTGAGTCATCCTACAAGCATTTAGGTCAAGAAAATGAATTATACGAAAACTATAACCATATAGATCCTAAGAATGTTGCTTTACACATTCAACCTATCCGACCGTCAAGTATCATTGCTAAATGGTCACTTGGATTGGTATAAAAATTTATTTCTATACTATCGACTTAGGTTCGAGCCTATGGAGTCACATATATAAAAGATCTCGATCTGATCGAATGGTTGATCAATCAATATAATTAATGTTTGATCTAGTGCAAGTATTGCAGAAGGATAGATTAGCAATTAGATTGTTAATTAGCTTAATTTGATTAAGTTAGAGGGATGAGATTAAGTCTAAGTGAATATGATTTAATTAGATTTAGTTTGAATTTGATTGGATCAAGTCCAATTGCTTTATTGGATAAGCCAATTGCAAAGAAGAATAAGTCCCTATTTAATTAGGACTTAAATGCACCCAATTTTTTATTTGATTAGAAATTAAATCAGATTTAAATTTGATTTAATCTAATTTAATTAGACTCTTAGTTGGACTAAGATCATCTCTAATTAGATTGCACTAGTTTTGATTTAATTAAGTTTAATTAATAAGTTGGACCAAGTCAAAACTAGAAATCCTAGTATGACTAGGATTTCTCCATCTTGCGCCATCTTGCTTTTCATGCCCCCTCATGCCAATTTTCTTGAATTTTCATAGAAAATTTTATTTCTAGAGAGTATTCATGCCATTTTTATGTCTTCCACCATTTTAGAAGAAAATTAGTTGTGGAATAGGTCAAAACAAATAAGCTGTTTTGACCTAGGTCTCTATTGGATAGAGTTAATTTGATACATCATCTTTCCTTATTTCTTTGAGGCATCAAACCACCTGATTTTTCTCTAAATTTTTAATGAAAAAATAGAAGACTTTTGTGCACATATTTTTTAGAGTCCATAAAAAAAATAAGAAGGGGACGCCCAAGAGTTGGGCGCCTTAATCTTTGCTCAATTTGGACATGCCTTTCTAGGTATTTGACCTAGACAAGGACTCTATCATAACTCTCTATTTAAAGAAAGTTAGGGCATGAGTTTTCTATAGGTTTTAGACTTGAGAGAGAAGTTTGGGACGTAGGAAGCTTGGGTGCAAAGAGGATCTGGGTGTGGTGCTTCATTGAGACAGAAATCGTTGTGTCCTAGTGAGAGAAAAAGAAGGGAGAAGAAAGGGTTCTTCTCTAGGATTTTTCTTGATTCTCTTCTTCCTCTTTTTGTGAGATTTTAGAAAAATGATTCTCTTTCCAAATCCTCTACTTCTTCTTCTGATTATTGAAGGGTCCAAGATTTAGAGAAGGAGGCTTCTGATCAGCCATCAAAGAAGGATCAGCACAGTACTAGCATGCTGTGCTAATTTTCTATCGCAGGACTTTAGATTGACGATCAAGGCTTTGTGTGAACATCCTATAGAGGTCGGATATGTGTGCGGCTCGGAGCGATGACCTTAGCCTCGGATCAGTGAGTTGAAGAACCCAACTTGCAAAGATAAAAGAGATTTGATCTCTTTTTCCTTTCTAGATTAGATCTAGTATTGCTTTGATGTTGATGTGATCAACATCATCTTTGCTTGATTTTTTAATTTCAGATTTAATAGCATGCATAGATCATGAGAGAAAGATCCCAGATCTAGGGTTAATCCATGTATTTTAATAAATTAATATGATTAATTTATTACTTTTGCTGATTTATTTTGAAAAAATTTTGAAATATCTTCATGAAACCCTAGATCTTTCTCTTCATCTTCTCCTCCATTTTTCTTTCTTCCTCCTCCCTCTTCTTCTCCTCTTGCACCTTCTTCTCCTCCTTCCTTTTTCTTTCTTCCTCCACTCTCTTCTTCTTCTTCTTCTTCTTCTTCTCCTCTTGCACCTTTTCCTCTTCCTCCTCCCTTTTTCTTTCTTCATGCTCCTCCTCCTCCTTTTCCTCCTTCTTATTCTCCTCCTCCTTCCTTTTTCTTTCTTCCTCCTCCCTCTTCTTCTTCTTCTTCTTCTTCTTCTTCTTCTTCTTTCCCTCCTCCTTCTTCCTATTCTCCTTCTCCTTTATTTTTCTTTCTTCATCTTTCTTCTTCTTCTTGTCCTCCATTTTTTTCTTTCTTCCTTTTCTTCTCCTCCTTTTCCTTCTCCTTGCTCTGTCTAAATTTTTTTCTTTCCTCCTCCTTCTATTCCTCTTTGTCATCATATTTTTCATCATCTTTCTCCTCTTCAACCCCATTTTCTTCTTCCTCCTTTCATCTTTTATCCTTGACCACTTTCTAATCAAGAAATTCAGTAGCTTATCATGAATGAGGATCTTTTTTTTAAGTTCCTCAATTTCAATCCTTAGTCGTGCACACATGTTATAGCCAATTGGAATAGTCTTCTTCAATTTTGTTTCATTAGTACTATGAGTACTTTTTTCCTCAATAGAACTGAGAAGCTAGTACTCCCGTGGGGTAGGTCAAATAGCATTTTCAACTTGATAATATAAAAAAAATAAAAATAAAAAAATATCATAATTTTAAAGAATGTATTTCGGATGTGTTTTGCCAACATGATATCATAATTTTATTTAAAATATCATAACTTTAATATAGAATATTATAATAATATCAAAAATCATACTCTGCAAAAAAAATTAATATAGATGTCATAATTTTTACCTAAAATATCATAATTATAACATACGATATTATAATAATATCTAAAATTTTTATCCAAAATAATTTTGCATATAGAAAGTTATAATTTAAAATTTAAATATCATAATTTTAATATAGAATATCATAATTTTTTAAAAAAATATTTTTTGAAGATATTTTGACAATACGATGTCATAATTTTATCTAAAATATCATCATTCTGATATAAAATGTCATAATAATGTCACGAAACATATTCGAGAGGTAATTTTATTATAGAATATCATAATTTTTATATGAAATATCATAATTTTAAGATAAGATATCATAATAATATCTAAAATTTTTTTTGAAAGAATTTTGAATAAAAAATCATAATTTTAACCTTAAATGCCATAATTTTGATATTGGACGTCATAATTTTTTTAAAGAATATCTTTTAAAGATATTTTGATAATACGATATCATAATTTTATCTAAAATATTATTATTTTGATATATAATATCATAATAATATCAAAAAATATATTTGAAAGATAATTTTACTTTAGGATGTCATAATTTTTATATGAAATATTATAATTTTGACATAGAATATCATAATAATGTCTAAATTTTTTTTAAAATATTTTTATATAAAAAAATTATAATTTTAATCTTAAATATCATAATTTTGATACAGAATATCATATTTTTTTTAAAGAATATCTTTCACAGATATTTTGACAATATGATGTTATAATTTTATATGAAATATCATCATTATGACTAGAATATCATAATAATGTCTAAAACTTTCTTCCAAAAAAATTTTGTATAAAAAATCATAATTTTAATCTCAAGTATCATAATTTTGAAATATGATGTTATATTTTTTACTAAAAATAACTTTCGAAGATGTTTGACCAATACGATATCATAATTTCATCTAAAAATATTATCATTTTGATATTGAATATCATAATAATGTCAAAAACTATATTCGAAAAGTATCATATGATAGCCTAAAAAATATGACATCCTATGATATTCTATAATAGCTTATTATTGTTAGTTTATTTCATGGGGATAGAAGTTGTTAAAATTTTGATCGTGACTTCTTTTTTTGCAGTCACTCTACTTCAATAATCTTGAAGATATTGAAGAGTCAGATGGGGTTTTGATATTTGTGTGCTCTAGGAACCACACCTGCACATGAGCATTTTGTCAAAACAGACTATAAAAAAATTAAAAAAGATACTGCACTTTGAAAATACTATAATTTAACTTTATCACGAGGGCTGTCAAACAGCCAAGGAGAGTGGGCCGCCTCCTTTTCTTATCAATCCTTTTTGCTTTGCGTGGCTCTCCTGACCTCAGATAGTCAGCAGTCTCTGAAAGAACCTCAACCATCAGGTTCTTGATGAAAATGGCCTATGCAAAAGATCCCAATTGAGATAAGTCATCTAAAAATGGGATCACATCTCTTGGATAAGTCTGATTTGACTTTGAAGTCAAAAAAAGCACAAACATATATGCTATCCAAAGCTTGATCCTCAATATCCTTCTTTCTTTTAAATGATTTTAGCTCACCAATCAAAGACTCTAACCCTTTATATTGTAGCTTCAAACTCTTTCCAAATCTATCAAACAACCTTTCTTTCTTCTTTGGACATTTTTCGATAATTAAAATTTTCATCCTATGACATGGAAGACCCATAATTAGTACCACTTCTTCGATACTAAATGTTATTACTTTTTTAGCAATAATAAATTAATCTCCTCCAATATGACATTTTATTATATCCGAGAGGAGTACCCCATCTACCATAAAAGGCTTCATGTCAACAAATGAGCCGAATGGAGTCTTCTAGATTAGCTCTACATGCACAAAAAAAAAAAGCTAATATTTTGGATATTTTGAACATAGACTCTAGATTTATAGAAGTTCTTAAAAATTGGAGTCCTTCGTTGAAATACTCGAGAGAGAACTTGACTTGACACTACAAGAAAGAATTGGATTGTCAATAATAGGAACTCAAAGTAATAAACAACATGTCATTTAAAGGAATAGCATGTCATAACATTGTCAATATATTAATTTGCATATAGAAAATCATAATAATATCTAACACTTTCTTCCGAAAGAATTTGCATACAAAAGTCATAATTTTAACTTAAAATGTCAGAATTTTAAAATAAAATATCATAATTTTTTTTAAAGAATATCTTATGGAGATGTTTTGCCAATACGATATCATAATTTTAAATAATTTATCATAATTTTATCTAAAATATCATAATTTTAACATAAAATATTATAATAATATCAAAAATCATATTCGAATAAAAATTTGACTAGTAAATATCATAATTTTTACATAAAATATCATAATTTTAACATAAGATGTCATAATAATATCTAAAATATTTTTTTAAAATAATTTTGCATACAAAAATTAAAATTTTAAACTAGAATGTCATAATTTTTATTAAAGAATATCTTATGGAGGTATTTTGCCAATACGATGTCATAATTTTAACTAAAATAAAATAATTTCATCTAAGATATCATAATTTTGATATAAAATATTATAATAATATTAAAAATTATATTCGAATGAAAATTTGACTAGTGGATATCATAATTTTTATTAAAAAATATCATAATTTTGACACAAGATGTCATAATAATATGTAAAACTTTTTTCGAAAGAATTTTGTATACAAAAAATTATAATTTTAATTTATAATATCATAATTTTAATATAGAATATCATAATTTTTATTAAATAATATCTTACGAAGGTGTTTGCCAATATGATGTCATAATTTTAATTAAAATATCATAATTTTATTTAAGATGTCATAACTTTGATATATATTATCATAATAATGTCGAAACTATATTTAGATAAAAATTTGACTAGTAGATATTATAGTTTTTATATGAAATATCATAATTTTGATATAAGATATCATAATAATATCTAAAACTTTCTTTCAAAAAAATTTTATACATAAAAAAATCATAATTTTAATATAGAATATCATAATTTTAATATAAAATATCATATTTTTTTATTAAAGAATATTTTATGAAGATATTTTGCCAATACAATGTCATAATTTTAACTAAAATATTATAATTTTATCTAAGATGTCATAACTTTGATATAAAATATTATAATAATATCAAAAATAATATTGCGATGAAAATTTGACCAATGGATATCATAATTTTTACATAAAATATCATAATAATGTCTAAAACTTTCTTCCAAAAGAATTTTACATATAGAAAGTTATAATTTTAATCTATAATATCATAATTTTGATAAAAAATATCATAATTTTTATTAAAGAATATCTTACGAAAGTATTTTGCAAATATGATGTTATAATTTTAATTAAGATGTCATAATTTTAACTAAAATATTATAATTTTATCTAAAATATCATAACTTTGATATAGAATATCATAATAATGTTAAAAACATATTTGGATAGAAATTTGACTAGTATAAATCATAATTTTTATGTGAAATATTATAATTTTGACACAATATCATAATAATGTCTAAGATTTTTTTTCTAAAGAATGTTGCATACCGAAAATCATAATTTTAATATAAAATATCATAATTTTAATACAAGATGTCATAATTTTTATTAAAAAATATCTTATGAAGATGTTTTGCCAAGATGATATCATAATTTTAATTAAAATATTATAATTTTACTTAAGATATCATAACTTTGATATAGAATATCATAATAATATCAAAAATCATATTCAGATAAAAATTTGATAAGTGAATATCATAATTTTTATATGAAATATCATAATTTTGACATAAGATGTTATAATAATGTCTAAAATTTTTTTTAGAAGAATTTTGTATATAAAAAATCATAATTTTAATCTATAATATTATAATTTTGATACAGAATATCATATTTTTTATTAAAAAATATCTTACAGAGGTATTTTGCCAACACGATGTCATAATTTTAAATAATTTATTATAATTTCATCTAAAAAAATCATAACTTTGATATTGAATATTATAATAATGTCAAAAATCATATTTGGATGAAAATTTGATTAGTGGATATCATAATTTTGAAACAGGATGTCATAATAATGTCTAAAATTTTCTTTCAAAAAAATTTAAATACAAAAAATCATAATTTTAATCTAAAATATCATAATTTTGACACAGGATGTCATAATTTTTATTAAAAAATATCTTACATAGGTGTTTTGCCAATACGATATTATAATTTTAACTAAAATATCATAATTTCACCTAAGATATCATAACTTTAACATAGAATATCATAGTAATGTCAAAAATCATATTTAGATAGAAATTTGACTACATGATGCCATTATTTTTATCTAAAATATCATAATTTTGAAATACGATGTCATAATAATGTATAAAACTTTCTTTCAAAAAAATTTTATAAAACAAAAGTCATAATTTTAACCTAGAATGTCATAATTTTGATACAAAATATCATAATTTTTTTAAAAAATATTTTTCTATGATGTTTTACTAACTAGATATCATAATTTTATCTAAAATTTCATAATTTTGACATAAAATATCATAATAATGTCAAAAATTATATTCAGAAAGTAATTTGACCACAAGATATCATAATTTTTATTTGAAATATCTAAATTTGAATATTTTTATGACATCTTGAGTTAAAATTATAATATTGTAGATTAACATAATGACATCCTGTAGGTAAAATACGTCCTAAGTAAAAATTTTATTTTTTTTATGACATCCCCAATTAGATATATGAGATTCTATATTAATATTATGACATCTTATAGGTAAAATGACTTGCAAAAATAATTTTAGATTTCGAATGTCATGATTTTGATATATGATGTCATAAACTTCATTCAGCATGACATGTATTACTACATGATGTCATAATTTTCATCTACTAGTCAGATGTTTGTTAATGAAAAGAATTATACTCAGTTAATATAAAACCTGAAAGTAAACTGCTCTGGAATGAATCGAGAAAGTAAAACATCTTTAATGGATGCCTTAAACCTTGAAAGGAGTGCCCTAAACCTTATAAAGGGTTTACCTTCTTTTCTTTCCTCCATTTCATGTCTTCCAGAGGTTGTAGGGGCATCCTCTCTCTTGTAAACAACCATTGCTATACTCTTTTTGATCATGTCCTCTTCTTCGTTATCTTCTCCTCGATGCCTTATAAACTCAAACTTTTTAGGGGTCATAATTGAATAAAACGCTCACCCTAGTAGTTATCTGAAAATGCTCCTTCAACCAATAGAATAACTTCCGTAGTATGTCAAAATGCTCACCGCAGAGATTGTCCAATCGAGATACTCTGCTTCTTTCCAAAAAAAGAAACGAGGAAAACATTGATCGCCGGAGTGGAGAAAAAATGAAAAGATATTTTGAGAGAGAAGATGAAGAAATTTTAACCAAATTTTGGCGTCTTTTCTTTGGTAAGCAATAGATGCAAAAGCGACTTTTCATGTATTTAGAAAGATTAGAATTAATGATGTTACAGAGCATGCTGCCATCGTCTGTGAAAAAGTGACAGCCATCATATCGCATCATGAGGATGCCACGTGGTCCAATCAGGTGAGGCAGTGCGCTCCACATCTGATTTTCTATACCGCAAACGGTGTAGGAAGAATTACCCCGGCAAAGAGCATTTTATGTTCAATCCTCACCAGCTTGGCCTGTTTCTGGTATATTGCTAAAATATACTCTGTCATACACCCTCATACACCCTCCAACAGAATCCTCCTGCATTTTTAAGCTTCGAAACATACACACACACACACACACGGACACACATATATATATATAAACCTAATCAAAATTAATGGTTTGAGTCGGTTTTGCTGTTTGATCAGTTTTCTTATACACTCCTACTAAGTGACACGTCCGCAGCCAACCGAAGGGCAATGGTAATAAAGATCCCACAACCAAAGTAAAAGATTACTTTGTTCTTTGGAGAAGGGTTAGCTCCGATGGCAAAGACAAAGGCCTTGGTACAAAGAAGCATCCAGAGAACCAATTAATACAACCACAGACGAGAAAGGTGCAGGCTTGGTCGTCATACTGATACTGGTCTCCTCTTTGTTGTGGTCTTTACCGGCTCCACAAGTTCTTATTCGAGAACAAGCACTTTGGAAGATGCAAAACATTCAAACTTATTATTTGTTAATCAAGCAGGCTCTCTCATCATAGCGGTCTAGGAACGAGGGGAAAACGAGAATAAGAAAAATCACTTAAACTAATATCATAATAGAACAAAGCCAAGGAATGCATCTTTCACTGGTTTTTAGACTTCCGCAAGGGATAGCAAAGACCAGCAAGATCATCTGGCAGAACCAAGCACTCGTGAAAGAAACATATTGTAAAAATCACGTTTTCATTAAGAAAATCCATGTTTAACCTGAAAATGCAAAAGAGCTGAAGCACTCAGAGTATTATAAATTAATCTCCTAGTCATGATTGAAAAAAATCATAGTTCAATAACTAGTAGAAAGGCACGGGTTAACCCACATATTGGAGTCCACGAATATGCTCGCTCCACCTAGTCCTAGCCTGCACCGTGTTGATAACGCACATCTCAGTCTTTCAACTTGCCCGGACTTGTAATGGGCCACAAGTGCTGGGCAAGATGCACACCTGTTTGCATCGTATGAAAAGCAAAGGAACAAACAATAAATGGCACAAACAAGAATACCTTCTTTTGTAACTGCTTCAGGAAAAATCAGCACAAACAAGAAGCAAAATCTAAACATAGGAAGATTATTAGATTTTTTCCTTTTTACTTGTATAAACTATAAACATCATAGCTAAGGCTCTCGTGAACACATTAGACATGCAAAGGCAAAATAAGGTAAACAAAAGCATATTTATCAACCACATTTCATGGTACTAAGCCAACAAGAAGCAAATGCAGCAGAAAAAAACACAGCCACCATTTACACTGAAGACAGGTACGTCACCAGAGACCTGTAAAGTTTTTCATGACCATACAACAAGGGTTTCATACGAAAACATCAATTTCATGTCACAGAAAAAATAAGTAGAATCTACCTGAATACAGAACATGAAACTGCAGAAGTAAACTATGATCATTGACAGGAGAATGACCATAAAACTAGCTGAAGATTGATTTCAATAATCAAAGGGCCACCCAGAATAACTCATCCGGTTAACATCTTCACGAACAGAAGCAGAACTGCTTCATTCCGGTGAGATCTAGAACCAGGGTTCGAGTGGTGGAAAGGCCACAGAAAGGAGAATTGGTTTCGCCTGCCTTGACTTTCTCCACCATTCTTCCTGCTTGTGGAAGATCTGTTATTCTCGCCATCTCTAGCACCAGCGCTTGGATTTTGATTTTGACTGCTTGAACGGTTGTGAACGTTACCACCAGAGCCCTGTGGCAACAACTCATGGTGACAAACAGGGCAGGAATTGTGCTGGATCAACCACGGAACAATGCAATCTGAGTGATATAAATGCTTACGTGGAATTTCCCTTGCTTCAGATCCCAACTCAAATCTGTCCATACATACTGGACAGTGTGAATCACCACGAAGATGCCTCTGGTTTATCTTCACAGTAGGCATGGCATCAATTGCTAACTGTGAAGCAGGTGGCGGGCCACACCGATTATTCCAAGTAAGCTGTTCAATCAGCTCATCCAGATCTGCACCAAAAAGGTAATCCCCCATATTGACGCACCTCAGCCCAATAGCTGGGGCCCCATTCAGAAGGATCTCAATACCTCCATTCTCAGACATACGAACTGGAAGCTGGCCATGGAAGACCAGCAAGGGACCTGGGCCAAATCTCATCCCATGTTCCGCAATCATAGCAGGCCTACCACGAACATCAACATCACCATTCCTTAATCTCATCTGTTGCCTCGTCAAGGCAGACAAGACATCCATAATTCCAAATCAATGGTCATGGTGTTCATCGGTTTCCAGTCCAAAGAAATCAAAAGGGCCGAGGACACCCCCATCTATCTCATTCAGCTCCTGCACAAAGTCTCCATCGCAGTAAGGGCAAATCATGTCCTTCCCATGAGGATGGACTGCTTGCCTGCAAGCATAAAACCAATGTGTGTTTCCACTTGACATTTTCCACGTTCTCTTCCTGCAGAGCCCCCAAAACAAAGTTCTTCGATCAAATTTCATCTCCCACTCCTTACAAACAAAAATTCTACAGCAACAAGGTAGTTTTTAAAGATCCCACAAACAAGTAACTAGAGGGGTGAAGTCATTATTAGACCATCAATTAACATCCGCAGCATGATAAAGAAAATGGCCAAAATCAATTGTGCAGTATTATTTTTTCAGCTGATCACAAGCATCAAGCGGTCTACCTGATAGGACATCTTAGATATTGTCCGGACTATGTCAAAAATGTGGACAGCGGAGGAGCATGGATGCAGTTTTGGATTAAGACTTTCTCCATCAATGATTTTGCATAAACAATGATACACTAGCAATAAAAATTAAGAGCACACAAAACTTCAATCCTTTTCCATAACATACCCAACCTTATTACAAAACCAATTATCAAGAAGGCACAATGATTTTAAGAGAAAGGAATAAGCAATTTTGAGCCAAAAGATTAAAAGGTGAAAAGACTGTTCAGAACATGTATTTGGAGCATAGTGGCATATGGATTCTGCATGAGAGAGAATTTCCCTAGTCCAAATCCAATTAAATATCATCTTAAAAGAAGAAAGAAAATGAAAGCACAAATTCAACCAACCAATCCCTTAACAGCAAAAATATAATCTCTCACCAGCTTACAGGTGCAAAACAGCAAACCCACATTCCGACTATAACAACCATATCTAGTAACAGAAAATTGTGCAAGTTCACAAGGAGCTCGACTACAAGGTGCAATTTAGCACATTTGCAAGCTTGTAATCATTAAAACCTGGCAGATCTTAAGGTAAATCAAGTATCAGGCAACACAGACATCAATTTTACGTTTTTCACAAGCGTCAAGGATGATGTTGTTGAGACTCAAAATACCAGTGAACGTAACGACAAGGTACCATCTTTTGTATCCAGGAATGAAATCTAAAACTCTTATGTTTAATATCATTCCTCCTAGCTACTAAAAATCATTCTTTTATACTGCTACAGAAAAAACTAAATCAAAAATGGATAGAAAGAAAAGAGGGGAAGAAGAATCAATATTTCAGAACAATATAAATAAAATATAGAACTAATTTACAAAGATGCTAATGGATTTCAGTATCTTAGGAATCAGGAATATACGATTGAGAAAGAAACCCCTAAATTAACACATGTTGTCTCATCAGCCGATCCAAAGATCTAAGATAAATATTAGATGTATACCCTAGAAGCCAATCAGGCTGATGCATATATTTATTCTAGGATATAATTTTATATCTGATATTTCTATTATTGGGTTATTTAGTTCATTCATGTTATTTATGTGTCCATGAATCGTCCAAAAAATTAATAAGATGATGGCAGATATTCTGAAGAGTTGATTTGAGGCATGTATTATTAATGATTAATTTCTAAATACTTTCGATCGATGGATCATTATGAGAACGGTAATGGATCTGGATAAATTGGTGCACGGATCGCTTTCTTTTAGGATAGACGAATCTCGAGTTTACAGTGTGAGGACACTGAAGTGAAAGTGCATGTGATTGTTAGAGAACAAAGGTATCGAGTATGACCAATACGAGAAGACACTTGGATGTCTATACATTCATCAGTGACTTACTCGATGCTGCAGTAGTGTGACTAGTTCTTTGACCTGTGGTACCTCGGCTATTCATAATGACATTAATATAGTTTGACCACACATACACTTGGTCTTCTAATCATTTAGATCTTTGCAGTATATATTAGTTATAGTAGGTTCATTGTAGGAATAGAATGTACATCTAGAAGCGATCTATCGATCTTAGTAGATAAGGAGAAGTCCTATGTGATTTATGAGACTGCATTCAGAAGATCTTGGTCAGAGTAGCGTGAATACTGAAAAAGGATTTCTAGCATTTCCATAATAAGAACTCGAGTCGAATAAATTTGATATATGACAGATGATGGGTTCGAAGAGAAATTCTATAACCTCCATCTTGTCGAGACTTATGATAGAATGACTATCTCATGGTAACTGCATCTAGAGGTTCATCCATTCCGTTCTGCTGAAATATCACTACATGCTGCTAGGCATCATTGATGGATTGTAGGATCTACGAGAATTATTTTGATGGTCAATAATTCTTATTTAATGAGTTGAAATTATTCCAATTCATTGAAAGAAGTTTCAATAACATTATTGATGGAGATCATAATATATCTCCCTATCAGATAAAATAGAATCTATGGGGTCACACATAGAGATTGTCTGATCAAATAATGGATTGCGATTTTGAATCGCTTTAGGATCTGATTATTGATGTGATTGATAATGGACTGATTTATAATGGTTACAAATTAGTGATCCTAAAATGCAAAAGTTGCAAGAGAGGACTTACTAACAGTTAGTGAGTTCATAGGAGGACATGTGTAATTGTTGCAATGTTATTTAATTTGCTTTGATCAAATTAAATAATTAAAGTTGAGTTGGAGATTTAATTGGACTGAACTCGGGCTTGGTTGACGAAATCAATTAGGGTTTGTTGGTGCAGAAACTGGTCGTCGCCGGAATCAGCTGAAGTGGAGGTAGATGAGGTCATCGCCGGGACCTGCAAAACAAAGTTCCATTTGGAGTCGGTGGAGGATGGCTCCGGCAGGATCCTCCGATGATCAAGTCAGCTCTGGCCAACAGGAATGGAGTGCTCGGGAATGAGTTCCGCAGAGCTTAGAGAAGGAGAGGAGAGCTTAAAGCTTAGAGATCAGATATTAGAGTTAGCATATCTGAAGGGTCCTTTTATAAGCGGAGCTTGATTGATGGTGACGGCCATATCGTCCGGCCGCGGGCCGCTCAAAGCTGCATGGAGTTCGATACGGAAAGGAATGCGTCATCAGGCGGATAGTGGCAGCCATGCTGATGGGTCATGGGCTGCATGGTGCTGATTACGGAGAGAGTGGTGTCGCCAGTAGTGGTGACCATGTCGTCCGATCACGTTGCCTGTGGCAGACTATAGGCGACAGTTCGTCCAAATTTGATAGCCGTGGCTCTGAGAAAGCGGGCATTGATCGGTGGACTTCGGTGTGTATCCATTTCAGAGAAGTTCGGACTCCTAAAGAAGTTCGACCGAGGGAAGCTCGGAAGGAGTTCGGTCGGAGGAGTGCGGAGAGAGCTCGGCTCTCATAGGCGTCTGGCTGGAAGAGCACGGAGGGAGCTCGGCTCTCGCGGGAGTCCGATTGAAGCTCGGCCATTGGAGAGCTCGGCTGGTTGAAGGAATTCGGCTAAGGTCCGGCCGTTGGAGAGCTCGGCTGGTTGAAGGAATTTGGCTAAAGCCCGGCCGCTGGGAGTCCGAAAAAGCTCGACTGTTGGAAGTCCGAAGGAGCTCGGCCGCAGAGCAGTTCGGCTAAAGTCCGACCGCTGGGAGTCCGAAGGAGCTCGGTCGCAGAGCAACTCGGCCGGTTGTAAGAGTTCGGCTTCTGGAGAAGTCCGGCTGAAGGAAAAGCTTGGAGGAAATTCGGCTAAGATTCGACTGTTGAAGCTCTTTCGTGGCTACCAGTTGCGTTAAGCTGAGCACCGAACTGGACTTCGGCAGGAGCGGGGTTTATCCCCAACAATAGTCCCTCCACTTTCGAGTTCGAAACTCAAAGAAAGGGAGTGTAGAAAAGGCGACTGTCGAAGTTCTCTTCTGGGCTCCGTGCTGGTTCAGGTCAAAGCTCGGGGGGAGATCTCATCTCCAGACGAAGTTGGTGTTGAAATTAAAGCCCGAGGGAGATCTCATCTCCAGCCGAGGTTGATACGGATGCTCGGAAGAGATCTGATCTGCAGCTGGGGTTGACGCGGTCGCTCGGGAGAGATCTCATCTCTGGCCGAGGTTGTCTCCAATCTTATCTCTGGTCGAGGTTGGTTCGAGCGCTCGGAAGAGATCTTATCTCTGGCCGAGATTGTCTCGGTCGCTCAGGCCGAGGTTGTCTCGGTCACTCGGGAGAGATCTCATATCTGATCGAGATTGTCTCAGTCGCTCAGGAGAGATCTCATCTTTGGCTGAGGCTATCTCAGTTGCTCGGGCCGAGGTTGCCGCGGACCCTCGGGGGAGATCTTATTTCCTGCGATTGAGGTTGATGCGGGCGCTCGGAGGAGATCTTATCTCTTGCCGAGGTTGATGAAGATTCTGTCTTCTGTAGACTTCGGAGCTTGGACTTGGACTTTGCTCGCATTAGGATGAGGTTCTCCTGCTTCTAACGGACTGTGGGGGCACCACCTTCGGACCATCGTCCGTGCCTCTCCCCCCGTCTCGTCTAGGGTGAACGAGGCCTTCGACCTTGCTCATGTTAGGACGAGGTTTTCCTCCTGTTCCTAACGGGCTGTGGGGGCACATTCGGATCGTCGTCCGGGGGGACGAGGTTCTCCTCCTGTTCCTAACGGGCTGTGGGGGCACATTCGGACCGTCGTCCGTCTCCTCCCATCTCATCTAAGGTAAACGAGGCATTCGACTTTGCTTGTGTTAGGACGAGATTTCTCCTCCTATTCCTAACGGGCTGTGGGGGTACATACGACCGTCGTCCGCGCCTCTCCTCCCATCTCGTCTAAGATGAACGAGGCCTTCGACTTTGCTCGCGTTAGGACAAGGTTCCTCCTGTTCCTAACGGGCTGTGGGGGCACATACGGACCGTCGTCCACGCCTCTTCCCTCATCTCGTCTAAGGTGAACGAGGCCTTCGACTTTGCTCGCGTTAGGACGAGGTTCTCCTCCTGTTCCTAACGGACTGTGGGGGCACATTCGGACCGTCGTCCGTCTCCCCCCGTCTCGTCTAAGGTGAACGAGGCCTTCGACTTTGCTCGCGTTAGGACGAGGTTCCTCCTCCTGCTCCTAACGGACTGTGGGGGCACATACGGACCGTCGTCCGCACCTCTCCCCCATCTCATCTAAAGTGAATGAGACCTTCGACCTTTCTCGCATTAGGACGAGGTTCTCCTCCTGTTCCTAAAGGACCACTTTTGCTCGTTTCTTTCCTATCATCACATAGTTTTTGCACCCAGAAACAATATTATTGAATGAAAAGAATTTTACCGAGGAAAATTTACTGGCAACACATCCCCGTTTTTGGGTCGTGGGGGCATTGTTCCTCCGAATTCCCTTGGGCAGCAAAGCTCGGGCCGGACGACCTCTTTTATCTCGTGCTGGCCTTCTCAATTTGGAGCAAGCTTCTCTTGGCTTTGTCGCTGGGAGACGACGAATCGTCGATGTACCAAGCTCCTCCTAAGGATAACGTTGATGATGCCGTGAGGCGGCCGACCTTGTCGTTTCTGGCTACGGCAGCGCCCTTGACTGATCTTCTCCTGCTTCAGGCTGGCGTCGGAAGAATTTACCCAGCCGCCCCTTTCTGACGAGCTCCTCAATTTCATCTCGGAGCTGAATGTATTCCTCAGTATCGTGGTCGTGGTCGTGGTCGTGATGGTAGAGGCAGTACTTGCTTCAATCGCGCTTGTTTGAGGGAGATCGTAGTCCTTCTGATCTTGGCACTAGTCTTGGCAGCAGGTCCTTAACTTCCGTAAGAATTTGAGTTTGAGGAGCGTTGAGGGGGGCGTAGTTGCGAAACCTTTCGGGAGGACTTTTTCGTGCCCTTCTGTCGGGGCTTCCTTGATGGCAAGCTCGAGGAGTTCGAGCCTTGCTTGCGCTGGGGAGGCCATGAACGCAGCCGAACTTTCTGTGAAACCTTCTACAGGAGAACTTCACGCCTCTTTGTCAGGGCTTCCTTGATGGCGAGCCCGAGGAAAGTTCGGCCTCGCTTGCGCTGGAGTGGTTGTGAGCGCGGCCGAACTTCATTCCCCTTCTGTGAAATCTTTGTAGGGGCTTCCCTGATGATGGGCTTCGAGGGAGAGTTCAGCCTCGCTTATACTGGGGTGGTTGTAAGCGCGGTCGAACTTCATTCCACGTCTTGTGAAATCTTTGACGGGAGAACTTCATGCCCCTTTGTCGGAGCTTCCTGGATGGCGAGCTCGAGGGGGAGTTCGGCCTCGCTCGCACTGGGGTGGTTGTGAGCGCGGCCGAACTTCATTCCATCGGTGAAATCTTTGTAGGAGCTTCCCTTTGTTGGGGCTTTCATGCTCCCGGGCCCGAGTGAGAGTCCGAGAATGCGGCCGAGCTTCACTCGGCTTTCCTTCATCATCCTTGGCCCTGAAGGGCTCTTCAGCCCGGGCATAACCTTCGACCCGAGCCAACAGATCGGCGAAGTCCCTGGAATACTTCTTCTCTAGGAAGAACAGCAAGTCATTCTTTTGAAGGCCGCCCTTGAGTGTGGCCATCGCAACAGACTGATCCAGATCCCTGACCTCCAATGCCGCGGCATTAAACCGGGTGACATAAGCCCGGATGGATTCTCCCTGCTTTTGTTTGACATTCATCAGAAAATCCGAACTTCGGTGCGGACATCGGCTGCTGATGAAGTGGGCCACGAATTGATGGCTCATCTGATCAAAAGAGAAGATCGCACCCGGCTTCAACATCGAGTACCAGTTTCTAGCTACTTCCTTTAAGGTAGATGCGAAAGCTTGGCACAGTATGGCGTCTAAAGCACCGTAGAGTAGCATCATGGCACGAAAGGCCTCCAGATGATCAACCGGATCAGAAGTTCCATCGTAGCTTTCAAGTTGAGGGAGTTCGAAGTTCGGTGGAACGGGCTCTTGCATAATCTGAAGGAAGAAAGGAAGATCGGTGCGGGCGTCGGCATGATGAACCTAGGCGACGTGGTCGAGCTCTTCAATCCGTCGGTCCATCTTCCACAGTCTGTGATCAAGGGTGTCATCCTGGTTGCTGATCTTAAGGGACTTCCGGCTATAAACAGGAAAGGTGTCCTCCAGAGGAGAATCATGATCCGAACACAGATCCTCGACTCTCTATTTTTCTTTCCAAGGGGAGGTAGGTACGTCGGCCCAAGTACTCTTCCTTGGGGCCAGTTTTCGACATCCGGATGGCTGGTTTTCTGGTGGAGTCACCGTTGGAGGCTGCTGCATAGCCCGCATTGCCTCTGTGAGGCCACGGATCTGCCGAACAAGTAGGTTGAACTGCTCCACATTTACCGTGGGTACAGATAGAATCTGAGCTGCCGGAGCTGAAACAGGAGCAGATGGATCTGGACGGGATCGGACTGCGGAGGCCACCGATCGTCGAGTCGAAGCTCTCCTACGAGGCATTTTCTCTTCGGAAAAGAACTTTAAGAAGAGAGATCTCCGGAGAGGAAAGAGAGAAATCGTCGCCGAGCACTCCTTTAAGAACAAGGAAACCTCAGAGGTTCGTTCCCTTCTTCCAGCGCCAATCTGTTGGTGTAGAAATTAATCATCGTCGGAATCAGCTGGAGCGGAGGTGGACGAGATCGCCACCGGGACCTGCAAAACAAAGTCCCATCCGGAGCCGGTGGGGGGTGGCTCCGACAGAATCCTCTGACGATCAAGTCAGCTCTGGCCAACAGGAATGGAATGCTCGGAAATCAGTTCCGCAGAACTTAGAGATCAGAGATTAGAGTTAGCATATCTGGAGGGTCCTTTTATAGACGGAGCTTGATTGATCGTGACGGCCATATCGTCTGATCGTGGGCCGCTCGGGGCCGCATGAAGTCCGGTACGGAGAGGAAGGCGTCGTCAGGCGGATAGTGGCAGCCATGCTGATGGATCATGGACCGCATGGGACTGATTACGGAGAGAGTGGTGTCGCCAGTAGTGGTGGCCATGTCGTCCGATCACGTTGCCTATGGCAGACTGATGGTGACAGTTCATCCAGATTTGATAGCTGTGGCTCTGAGAAAATGGGCATTGATCGGTGGACTTCGGTGTGTATCCATTCCAGAGGAGTTTGGACCCCTAAAGGAGTTCGACCGAGGGAAGCTCGGAAGAAGTTCGACCGGAGTGCGGAGAGAGCTCGACTCTCATAGGCATCTGGCTAGAAGAGCACGGAGGGAGTTCGACTCTCGTGGGAGTCCGACTGAAGCTCGACCGCTGGAGAGCTCGGTCGGTTGAAGGAATTCGACTAAGGCCCGACCGTTAGGAGTCCGAAGGAGCTCGACCGCTAAGAAGTTTGGCTCAAGTCCGGCCGCTGAGAGTCCAAAAAAGCTCGACCATTGGGAGTTCGAAGGAGCTCGGTCGCAGAGCAGCTCGGCTGATTGTAAGAGTTCGGCTTCTGAAGAAGTTCGACCGAAGAAAAAGCTTGGAGGGAATTCGGCTAAGACCCGGCCGCTGAAGCTCTTCCATGGCTACCAGTTGCGTTAAGCTGAGCACCGAACTGGACTTCGGCAGGAGTAGGGTTTATCCCCAACAGGATTTATAGAAATCCTAAACCAAAGGCAATTGGACTCCTTATGAGATAAGTATTTTGACTTAGTCAAAATCCAAGCCATTGGGGTCTCTATCCATCTAAAGGTGATTATCCTTCTGTGATTAACCTGCAGAAGGACTCCTCGTGGCCAAGTGTTGGCACCACCTTTTCTCACGTAACTTTTCTCATGCCAAGAAATAGTGGGCGCGATAGATTGAGAATCCTTCTCAATCAAGTAATTGACTGGTCAAAGGGTTTGACTGGTCGAAGGCCTATGGAAATTGGACTCTATGCAATAGGTTTAGGTTGGTTATAAGATGAGATAAGATCTCATCTTGCGCCTAAGCTTATCCACGCCCCTTTGGTTTTTACGTGAAAAACCTAGCACCTCATTATTATAACGCCAAGAAAGAGAGCACTTGAATCCTTCTACCTCTTTCTCTCTCTCCCATCTTACGCACAGGAAGGGGAGCATCCCCTATCTCACGCCCCCCTCTCTCTCTCCTCTCTCTCTATGGGATGCCCAAAATGGATTTTACGTGGAAGGAGTTCCACGCCCAAGGAGGTCTTCTGGTGGAAGCAGTTCCACGGCCCAGGGAGAGGCACATGGGAGATGAAAAAAGAGTAAACAAGAATCATAGATTTTGATCAAGGAAGGATTAGGAAAGGTTCTTGATCTGTTCCTCGATGATGCTGGATTTTCTTAAGAAGAAAAACAAGCAAAGATCAGGAAAGGTTTCTAATCCATTCATGTATGGAGAATGATTTGCGAAGAGGAAAGGCTGAAATCCTCGAGAAGGATTTTCAGTAAAGAGGCAAAAAAAATTTATCGTCAAAGAGGATCTCTGTTGGGAAGCTATCACCTCGGTGAGATCAGATTCTTGATCAGATGACGACCTCATGTGGATACCTATAGAGACTGGACGTATATGCGGCTTCAAGAGGATCTTGAAGACAGCACGATCATCAGATTGCAGTATAGATCTACCCGCACAAAGGTGAAGATTCGATCTTCCAAAGTTACTTTTATATCTTGATCTTTAGTATATGATAGATCCTAGAATTATGAGATGTGATCTCATAGATCCATGTTAGATTAGATTTCTTCTGCTGTAATTTTTTTTTTTTAATATTAATCTTGCATGCATGCCAAATAAGATCCTTTAATAAATTCATCAGAAATGTGAAATTAGAGCATCAACACCTACAAAACTCAAGAAAAGAGGAATCAACAACACATAAAATGTAACTCAATAGATAGAGAAATTCAATGAGATCACACTTAGAAAGCATGCATCTAGTGTAAAATTCTTGAAGATCAGTGCAAAAAGGAGTTTCACCTTCCAAAAGGCCAGCTTCCATAGGAGTAGAGGACTGGGGGAGAGAAGTGCAGCCCCAGACCCGATCAAAGGGTTTGGATTAGGGTTGGGAGGAGATAAAGGGGCGGAAATTGGGGGAAGAAAGAATAATAATATGGTTGGGGATGGGGAGAGAGAGATTGAGATGAGACCTCGAGGTGAACTAAAAGGCCTTTTCGCTTTGTCGTGTACACCTATGGGCACACTGTACTAACACATGGGGAACCTATCTATCTCCCTTTATGGATTGTAGTCTCACCCTTGATCAATTAATGGACTGTCTGATCTAGTGGAGCATCTTAGTTTTTTATTTATTTTTATTAAAGAAATAAATTTTATCCATTATTGTGTCATACAGGTTAGTGTCTGGTTACGGTACAAATTTTCTTAATATAGCAATTAATTTTGAGTTCATCTTTTTTTTCTCTCTCTCTCTTTTTTGCCTCTTACAAGAAATCATGAAAAGTGCAGAATTTTTCTCATTTTATCCTAGTTTTCGGATCATCTCACTCTCAACCATTTGCTTAAAAATTGATCCCAATAAGTAACATAATCTTAAATATGATTTGAAATAATTGCTACAATGATTCTAGAGGATCCATCTAGTTATATATCAAAGCTAAATATTTAAGAAAAAATGAATAGTTGAATAATAATTATTATGTTATTTATTATAAAAATAGTTATATAATGGAAATAATAATCATCATTTGTGTATGCACTTTGGAACAATGTCTTTTCAAAATTCAAATTTTGCATTAATTTTTCTTCCACAACAAAGTTTGTGTCACCAAAAAATTATTTTAACTAAGTATTAGACTTGGATGATAGCACCATCGTTCTTCCATTATGATGAGGTAAATATTTCTACCATAAGCATGATAACCATTAAATCTATACTTAACTCATGAGTGTTGTCATATGTTAAAAATGTGACATTACTATTGCCCCATCATATGTGGTAATATGGTAATATGGTATTATCGTTATTGCATCTCAGACCAAAAATTGGGTGTTAATGTTGCCTCATCATATGCTAGAAATATGACATTATCATTACATTGTCACAGACTAGAAATGTGACATCGTAAGTTGCCTTGTTATCGACTAGAATTATGGAACTATTGTTGCCCTGCCATAGGCTGCAAATGAGACCATGAATATCCAAAGTTGAAACTTATTTCTTCTCTCTTATCATATAATTCTTTGAACGATTTTATCGATTGCCATCGTCAAGGGCTTGTTATCTACCCTAATTGATACAATATATAGGTAGTCTTGGCTATCTCAGAAAATACACATCAATGAAGATTAGGATGTATGTTGATGCCCTAATACAATACAACGCCAACTTGTTAGTTGACATTTCCCAATCACCTTTTATCTACTAAGATTGTTTGCTTAGTGAACCCCAAGATGGAATGCTTTCAGCTGACTTAAATTCTTTTACAGGCATTTTCACCTTTTTCTCTAATTTTGATCATATCCAAATTGATTTTTTAATCATATATTTCGATAAATGCATCATTGTATGGGAATAGATAAATATACAACCTAGATCTTTACTTTTCTCTAAACCATCCTAGGAGGACAATCTTTTCTATCCACTGTTTGTTTATAAAACCACCCCATATACTGATGATAACTTGATCTCTATGCATACATCGAAATGATTGTTTAGTCAAATCCCTTAGGTGATCAGCTCTTGCTCTTCCCATGTTGAGGAAAGAAATTAAATGTTCATGATTAAAAATTATTTCATAAGCAAATGGGAAATATGGATGGATGCAACGTGATATAAAAGAAAAACAAATTAAGATAATACAATTAAAATAAAGACAGATTAAAAGTATAAAAAATGATCATGCTGATGACTTTTCTATTATTTTATGGGAAGACTATATTCCTTGACTACCATCTTCAAACTAAGTGAGAATGCAAAGCAGTCATGCATCTGGATGAATTAAAGACAATGGACATTCTTGTAGCTTTCTTCCAATTTTTAAGGGAGAATCTTTATCACATGACAACCAAGCAAAGGTCCATTTCACAATCTCAAAGAAAGAAACATCCCACTGAGATTCCCTTGTCTCATGGCCTCCCCATGTTCGATTACACTTTAAAATTTTTTAAGATGTTCGATTAAGCTTAAAAACCTTTTAATACATACACTTTCTCTCTATAAATTTATATTTTGCACCGGCACCATTTCAAATACAAAATAATGAATAATATGGAAAATTGTTGGAATATAGTTAGAAGGCAAAGGCTTATACATCTAATACCTTAGCTTTAATTTCTTTCAGATAAACTTTTTCCTTGCTTATCTTTTTGTGTAACAGTAAAACTTGTAAATTGATTTGGCTTAAACTAATTCACAATTTGCATATGTTGTTGGCGAATTAGATAATGATGGCTAGATTAATGATTAGGCTGATGAAGGCCTGATAAATTTGGGCAGAATCAGTCTTTATAAGCTTATCTATCAGTATGCCATACACTACAAGGGGAGGTTTCACTTAGTTAGCTACCATGGAGAGATCATGGGGCTCAACATCCCCCTGCTGGCAACAAATCTAATCCAATGCTGAGATGGACATTGCAGGGCATTCTATCTATCAGTATATACAGGGAGACAGCATATTATCGCACAGTAGATATCGGTTTTCCCTATCCATCATTGACATTCACATGTATAACATACCTGTAAAGAGTCATTTGAAATCCATAAATACTTAAATTTCAGCAGAATGATATGAAGATTTGGATAATTAACTTTTCATATCATTGTTACCTTGAAAAGATTTAGGATTATCAAAGTTGCATCTATGACAGGCAGAGGCATGAATGACATGAGAAGCTCCACATGCATGATTTCCATATTTTTAAGAGGCAATTTTCCTAGCAACTCCAGTTAGTCTGCAAATTGCTTTGGTGTACAGCAATTTTCTGAAAGTGACAGATGTGAGATTGTTACAATAATTTGAAGAGAAAAGCTCATTTTCAACCAAAAGGAAATCAAAGTCACAGCTCAACTATCGTTACAGCAATGCTCTTCCTGCTGCTAGCTGCTGATAATACTTATCGATTTTTTTTAAAAAAAATTACTGCCAGTTAAAAGAAAGAAGCTCTGGGACAGTTTCTCCAACCATCCTACTTTCATCTTCCATTCCATTGTGAATTACTCAATTGGTTAAACATAATTGTACTCACAACATTATCTTATCCAAAAGAGAACTTATAGCTTACAACAAGGAGGAGAAGAAAGTTGTGGTTCATAAAACAACAACCAAATGCCCACAAGTTAGTTGTAACCATATGCCAAATAGTGACATCTAAAGACATTTTATAAGAAACCTAGGTAGTACAAGAATTGGCTTGAATGCATGTTACTTCTCAACATGATGCAATGCACAATTCTGGGACTGTTCAAGAAAAATTTCTCTGAACACATGATTAGTGGTGATGATGATCAGAAGATTGCATAAGGTTGCAAACAACACAGTCAACCAAGCAATGACTCCATCTCTTATCCAAAAAGAAAAAAAAGGGTAATGGCTCCATCCAAAATCCAAATAATTGACGAATTAACACATTCTAAATTTTCATTATCTGTCATTAGCCAAACCAAATAAAAAATGATCTACCTAAGCAACCACCAATATCTAATTACTTACATATTTTGTGATCATCCCATCAGCTACATGTGCCTATGGTATCATTGGTTATTGGTTAATGATGTTCTGATGTTGATTCATTCAGATAAGTAGGTTGCTTTGGCAGCCTGACATCAAAGTTTTGCATCCTAGTTAAACTTGGAGCTAATTGCATAGGCATCTCAAAACATGCCTACCATGACTCCCTGGCAAATTCAAGGGACTTGTAACTATTATGCCACCTTAACGAAGCAGTCTCTCAGAAATCATCAGCGAAAGACCAAATATGGAAATGTCTTCTACTTCTGTAAGATGGATAAGAAAATGACAACCTCCAAACCTGATTCAGTCGCATACTTGTAATCCCTTTTATGTCCAGTTATTTGGCCCTCATCAAGACTTCCCAGCTGATCCAAATCTCTGTACAAGTAGTTCGCACTGTTGCTGGTAGGTCATTCACACTCCACCGGGGACTATTTAATGATGCATCAGCATTGGACTTGAGTTAAACCTCAATGGTAGGAATAGCATTTAAATTGTAAGTACAGTATGAATGAAAACTCCTCTTGTATTTTATTATTGTCCCAAATCTTCCAGCTGGAAAAATCTTCCTATCCTCAGCCAATCACACCCTACAAAAGCGATAACCAAAAATTGGAGCTGGAACCATTTGTAAGATGGGTGTGTTTTATGAAGAAGTTGAAGAATGGATGTAAATCTTTGAGTAACTTCTTGTGATACTTTTTCTATTTTTCAGTAGTTGTGGTAGTTATGATTTAGATCGTTCAACTCTGCAAAACTAAATGGACACGATGGCAGATATCATTGTTATGTCTTCTTTTCTGTATTTTGTGCACTCCTTCCACAGTTTCACCATCATGGTCATATATTCATAACATAATGAAGAAAGGTAGATTAAGAAATATAAAAAGAAAGGCTATCAATACACTCAATCGAGTGTATCAAAATGAAGATGTGAGCACTATTAATGAGATTGACAGAGAAGTTGGATGAAGTCTTCCCGCACTTTTTATAAATACTAGTTGCTTAATATGCATATTGCTGACTGCGTGAAAGTATACTGATGCTTCCTACAAACAGTCACAAGTTAATTTTCTCGTAAAAATGACCTTCAGAAAGTCCTTCATGATGTGGACAGAAGTTCCGATTTCTAATTCTCTAGAAATGGTTTTGACAGAGAGAGTTGGTGGAAGGAAAATTGAATAGTAAATATGCAAATTGTTATTACTTTTGATCATTAGCAAATATACTTCTTCATGTGCAGGAAGTATCTTAGATGGAAGAATTCGATGGCATGAACCAATCAATCTTGATCGATATGAACTACTATTGAGCAACATATTAGACATATTTGCTGCTCTTAATAATGGTCGGCTACATAATATTAAAAGTCAAATTATCAAAAACAGTTGGACCAACTTTAGTAGAAAAAGGGTTGGTAAGTCTATTAGGCCTGAACTTTCATTAGCTTAGTTGTCAGATCTTCTGCATGAATCATTTTACAGATCCAGCCTAGCTTCTATAAATAACTGCTTGAACAAAGTTCTTGAAATCAGTTCTAGACTTGTTCTTGGAGGATGATAAAATTCAATATGAATATACAGGACTCAATTTTCATAATGATACATAAGGACACTCCAATTTATGCTTAACACATATCTTCCCTCCCTTTTTGCATGTTTTTTGACCATATAGAAAGAATATTGAGTCAATGAAAGTTTTAGTTATCATATCCCATAACTCAATAATTATCTTTATGAAGAAAATTCAGCAGCACATTCATTCACAAGAGAAGCATGAAATGAATCACAAATCATCAAAGTACATTGTATTTGAAAGAAATTCAGTGCATAAAAAGAAAGAATGTCCAGGTTATAAGACAATAAGTGAGAATGATTAAAGTTAAGGAAGAAGAGTTATTGAGAAGCTTCTAAAACGAGTAAAACAGCATGAGAAACACAAACCTTGCATTGAAGAATGAAATCAGGTGTTTGACATCATAACATTCAACATGTTGAAACAACAACTTACCATGTGGCTCCGGTTAGAGGCCGGAAATTGTTCCCCTGTTCTATCTAAATTAGAGCTCACATGTCCCAATGAATCTCATCCATGATTCGAGCAAAACAAAAACAACTCTTCTTTTCTTCTGATAGAAATTATTCTTCAATGAACCCTTTTTCTTATCTTCTCAGAATGATCATTTGGGATTACTGAAGAATCTTCCCATAACCAATCCAAAGACAAAAATAGAAGGACCCTGATGAACAAAAAATTGCAAGAGCCATGTTCGACATTTGTTTAAAAAGTTTTCATCTACGATTCCTCAACTCCCATCTTGCTTCGGTATACATCCCTCACTTCCGGAGCCTCTCTGCTGTATCTGACCACATACCTCTCCAAGAACTCGTTCTCACTACAAGCAAACAACCACGGCCCCAGCTTATTCCTCTTACCATCCCCATCTTTCTTAAGCAGCCCCTTGGATTCCAGCAGACGATATACCCTGAACCTCGGCAAGAGCCTCTTCTCCAGCCCATACATCAGCAGCTTCGGCTGCCGGGCAAGATCCTTGGACGTCAAGCCGACCTCCCTCACGAAGAACCGCACCATCTTCCTCATCTTCTCCTGCGACACAAGCACGAACAGTGGGGCGCGGCGGAACGCGATGGCGATCTCCTCGTCGGACCAGGCGAGGCTGTGGCGGAGGAAGGCGAGGCAGGCGTCCCAGGTGGAATGTCGCATGGCATTGAGCGCGCGGATGGCGTGGACGAACATGGCGGTCTCGGGGCGGAGGCCGAAGCGGGCGGCTGCGTCGACGGCGGTGGCAAAACGGGCGTGGGGGAGGGTAAGGACGCGGGGTTGAGCGGCGAAGAGGGCGGAGATGTGGCGAGCGGGGACGCCGCGGGAGAGGAGGAGGTGGACGTTGGGGGCGACGGTGGAGGGGAAGTTGAAGGAGAGGCGGGGGAAGCGGCGGACGGCGAGGAGAAGGGAGTCGGGGGAGGGGAGGAAGAGGCGGAGGAGGGAGAAGGAGGGATGATGTGGGATTCGAGGCTGCAGGAGAGGAGGGAGGAGAGGAGGAGAGGAGGAGGGGGAGATGGAGGGGGGTAGGGAGGAGGAGAGGAAGGAAGAGCTTGGGGGAGAGGGTAAGGTCGGGGCGGGAGCGGAGGACAGAGGGGCGGACGGAGACGATGCGGGCGATGTGGGAGGGGGAGAGGCCGTGAGAGCGGAGAAGGGAGAGGACGGCCAGGGAGTTAGGGGCGGAGGAGGGATCGAGGCGGAGGCGGCGGGCGGTGGAGAGGGCGGAGGGTAAGGAGAGGCCGCAGGAGGAGACCAGGAATTGGACGGTGAAAGAGGAGGGGGGAGGGGAATGGTCGGTGGACAGAGATTTTCTGGAGAATATGTTTGGAGGGCAGTAATGGAACGAGAGGATTCGTTTGAAGAAGAGAGAAGACATTGGAGAATCGAGAGGTATAGAGAGGGAGTGAGAAGAAGATGGATGTTTTGGGGATTCAAAGCGCGAAGTGGGAAGGAGAGGGGAGACTGATGAGGGAAGAATTTAGGCATGCACATGGGGTGGATCTGTTTTTAAATTTGGATACGAGGGCTGGATTACGTACGGTCGGGTCTGAAGTGGAGCCATTTTAACCCAATCCTTGGACTAACAAGCTCAAAACTTAATCAAAATATTAGATGATTGCATAATATAGTCCAGCCCAACTCAACCTAATAAGTTATGATTTGAATACCATTATTATTAAATTTTGCTTCCGTCGAAGTCCAGTCTGATGCTTAGCCTAATGCAACTGATAATCACGAAAGAGCTTCGATCGGGAATACTCCCTTCAACGATCAAATCTCTTTCGAACTCCTACAGCGGTCATACTCCATCCGGACTTCTTCATTAGTTGGACTCCTTCTGTACTTCTCCATCAGTCGAACTCTTCCCAGACTTCTCCTTCGATCGAACTTCTCCATCAGTCGGACTCCTCCTGGACTTCTTCTTCAATCGGATTCCTTCAAGAGCCAAACTCCTTCTGGACCTCTCCTTCAATCGAATTCCTACAGGAGCCAAACTCCTTTTGGACTTCTCCTTTAGTCAAACTTCATCTGGATTCCTTCAGTGAATTACTTCTAGATTTCAAGTAGTATTTCTTCCGGATGATCCTCTCTAGCCGTATTTCCTTTAGGAGTCCGAACTCCTCTGGAATTAATATATGTCAAAGTTCTTCATCAACCAATGCCTACTTCCTCCGAATTTTGACTATTAAATCTCAACGGATAGGCGACCCTACTACCAGACAGTTATGACTATAATTTATTAGTCTGCTACAAGCGATCCCACTACCAGACGGTTATGACTGTCATTATCAGTCTATTACGAGCGGCATCTCTCTCCGTAATAAATTCCACATGGCCTCGAGCAGTCAACTACCGGACGATTACGACAAGCTCCATCTATAAAAAGGGATCCTCCAGATACATTTTCTCTAAGCTTTCTTCTTCTTTCCAAAATTTTGCTAAATTCTTACATGAGCACTCCATTTCTGTTGGCTAGAAGAGCTGACTTGATCATCGGAGGGTCCTGTCGGAGCCACCACTACCGACTCTGGACAGGACTTTATTTTGTAGGTCACCGATGGTGACCTATTTTTCTCTAACTTCAGCTCGATTCAGCGTCAACCAGATTCTGCACCAACAGGATTGGCGCTAGAAGAAAGGCCACCTCTTTTCTGAGATTCCTTCATTCTTAAAAGAGTGCTCAGCAACGATCTCTCTTTTTTCTCTCTAGAGTTCTTTCCAAAAAAAAAAATAATGCCTCCCAGGAAAGCTTCAACTCGGCGATCAACGGCCTCTGTAGCCAGATCCCATTCAGATCCATCCGTTCCCACTTCAGCTTCGGCAATTCAAGCTCCACCTGCAGCCATAGTGGATGCGGAGCAATTCAACCTGCTAGTCCAGCAAGTTTGCGGTCTCACGGAGGTAGTGCAGGCCATACATCGGTAGGCTCCGACGCCAATTCAGCTTGAGCGGGCTTTTCTGGAAACCCATGATCCGATCAAAGGATGCCCGACTCGGGCTAGCCGGCTGGTGACCTCTGAAAAGGGGAAACAAAGGGCGAAGAGCCATTGCTCGGATCATGATTCGACCCTGGGGGAAGCTTTGCCCCCATTCCATCAGAAAACTCTGAAGATCAATGATCGTGAAGATCTCCTAAATCAAAGGCTCCAGAAAATGAGCCGACAAATTGAAGAGCTCCGTTATACTCCCTCCTCACACAGTAATAATATTTGCACTGATCCTTTTTATTCTCAGAGGATTATGCAAGAGCCCATTCCGCCAAACTTTAAGCTTTTCCAATTTAAAAGCTACGATGGAATCTCTGATCCGGTCGATTACCTAGAGGCCTTCCAGACCATGATGCTGCTCCATGGTGCACCAAACGCTATCTTATGCCAGGCTTTTTCATCTACCTTAAACGGAGCAGTAAGAAATTGGTACTCGACGTTGAAGCCGGATACGATCTTTTTTTTTATCAGATGAGCCATCAGTTTGTGGCTCACTTCGTCAGCAACCGACGTCCACGCCGAAGTTCGGATTTCTTAATACATATCAAGCAGAAAGAGGAAAAATCTATCCGGGCTTATGTCATCCGATTTAATACCACTGCATTGAAAGTCCAAAATTTGGATCAGTCTATTACAATGGCCGCACTTAAGGATGGCCTTCAAAAGAATAATTTGTTATTCTTCCTGAAAAAGAAATACCCCAGAAACTTTGCCGATCTGCTAGCTCGGGCAGAAGGATATGTCCGAGCTGAAGAAACCTTCAAATTGAAGGATGAGAAAGCTGCAGGAGAATGGTAGGCAGGCGAGTCTAATAAATCCGTAGCTGATGGAGGACCGAATGAAGTTCGGCCATGCTCATGGACTTCCCTCGAGCGCAAGCGAGCCCGAACTCCTTCTCGAGCTCATCGTCAAAGAAGCCCCGACAGAAGGGTATGACGAAGTTCTCCCCCCAGAAGGTTTCATAACTACGTCCCCTCTCAATATTCCACAGACACTTGCTTGAAGCAAGAGAAGATCGATTGAAGGCACTGCCGCAGCTAGAACCACTAAGGAGGAAGGAACAACAAGAAGATCGGCCGCTTTTTGGCATCATAAACACTATCTCTGGGGGACCTAGTGCTTCGACAAGCCGTCATCTCTCAGCCTCAGAGCTAGAAGAAGCTTGCTCCAAATTGGGAAGATCCATATGAAATAGAGGAGGTCGTCTGGTCCGAAACTTATCGTCTGAAGGAGCTTGGAGGAATAACGCTCCTATGATTTTAGAATTCAGAAAATCTGAGGATGTACTACCAGCAATTTTTCTTTAATAAAACTTTCTCCATTTCAATATTATGGTTTCTTGATGCAAAAACTATGTGATGACAGAAAAGAAGTAATCAATAGTGGCCGTATTAGGAATAGGAGGAGAACCTTGTCCTAACATGAGCAAGTCGAAGGCCTCGTTCATTTTAGACGAGATGAGGAGAGAGGTCCTAACAACAGCCCTTATGTGCCCCTACAGTCTATTAGGAACAGGAGGAGAACCTCATTCCTAACGTGAGCAAAGTCGAAGGCCTCATTCATTTTAGACGAGATGAGGAGAGAGACCCTGATAATGGCCCTTATGTGTCTCTACAGTTCATTAGGAACAGGAGGAGAACCTCATCCTAACGTGAGTAAAGTCGAAGGCCTTGTTCATTTTAGACAAGATGAGAGGAGAGGCCCTGACAACGGCCCTAATGTGCCCTTACAATCCATTAGGAACAGGAAGAGAACCTCGTCCTACCATGAGCAAAGTCGAAGGCCTCGTTCATTTTAGACGAGATGAGGGAAGAGGCTCTGACAACGATCCTTATGTGCCCCTACAATCCATTAGGAATAGAAGGAGAATTTCGTCCTAACATGAGCAAAGTCGAAGGCCTCGTTCATTTTAGATGAGGTAAGAAGAGAGACTCCGACTCGGTTGAAGACAAGATCTCTCTTGAGCTTCAACTTCAACGTCAACAGGAGATAAGATCTCCTTTAACCTCGGCTGGAGATAAAATCTCCTCCGAGCTTCAACTTCAATGTCAATAAGAGATAAGATCTTCTTCAACCTCGGCTGAAGATAAGATCTCCTCCGAGCTTTAACGTCAACCTCAACAGGAGATAAGATCTTCTCCGAGCTTCAAATTCAACCTCAATAGGAGATAAGATCTCCTTCAACCTCGGCAGGAGATAAGATCTCATCCGAACTTCAAATTCAACCTCAATAGGAAATAAGATCTCCTTCAACCTTGGTAAGAGATAAGATCTTTCTCGAGCTTCAACCTCAATGGATGTAGAGCCCGAAAAAGGACTTCGATAGTCGTCATTTTGTACTTCCTTCTTTTGAATTTTGAACTCGAAAGTGGGAGGACTATTGTTGGGGATAAATTTCGCTCCTGCCGAAGTCCAGCCTGATGCTTAGCTTAATGCAACTGATAATCACAGAAGAGCTTCGATCGAGAATACTCCCTCTAGCGGTCGAACCCCAGTCGAACTCCTTCAGTGGTCGAACCTCTTTCGAACTCCTACAGCGGCCGAACTCCATTCGGACTTCTCCATCAGTCAAACTCTTCCCAGACTTCTCATTCAACCGGACTTCTTCATCAGTCAAACTCCTTCCGGACTTTTCCTTCAGTCAGATTCCTCCAAGAGTCGAACTCTTTTCAGACCTCTTCTTTAGTCGGATTCCTACAGGAGCCGAACTCCTTCCGGACTTCTCCTTCAGTCAAACTTCATCTAGATTCCTCCGGCAGATTACTTTCAGATTTTAAGTAGTATTCCTCCCGGATGATCCCCTCTAGCCGTATTTTCTTTAGGAGTCCGAACTCCTCTGGAATTGATATATGTCAAAGTTCTTCACCAACCAACACCTACTTCCTCCGGACTTCGACTATTAAATCTCAACGGACAGGCGACCCCACTATCGAACGGTTATAACTGTTATTTATTAGTTTACTACAGACGATACCACTACCGAATGATTACGATTGTCATTATCAGTTTATTATGAGCGACACCTCTCTCCATAATAAATTTCACGTGACCTCGAGTGGCCTACTATCAGACGATTACGACAGGCTCTGTTTATAAAAAGGGATTATCTAAATACGTTTTCTTTAAGCTCTCTTCTCCTTCTCAAAATTCTGCTAAATTCTTACCTGAGCACTCCATTTCTGTTGGCTAGAAGAGCTGACTTGATCGTTGAAGGATCCTGCCGGAGCCACCACCACCAACTCCGAATGGAACTTTATTTTGTAGATAACTGATGGTGACCTCTTCTTTTTCGACTTCAGTTCGATCCGGCGTCAATCAGATTCTACACCAACAATCATGATCCATGAAATCTCATTTTTTGAAACATTTCAGTTTATCATAAGTAAATTTAGGAACAATAATATATTGTGTGAAAATTTTATCTTCTCTCTTATTTATTTTATAAATATAAATTCAATATTGAACAATGTACGTGAAGAAACCGTCCTCCACCCTCTTTATTTGATAAGATCTTCTCTCAAGCCTTTCTCACCCTTCCAATTAGGAGAATTGGAGTGTGGCATGTGTGAGACGCATATACGAAAAAAGAGAGACCCATTCATATAGATAAGAAATGCTAAAGGCATGCAGCAACAAGTATACCTTCCTTAAAATTTTTCTAAATTCTTTGCGATGTGTTGCACAAGCATGTATGATAATATACCAGGATTACTTATAGCAAAGATAGCCACGGCTGCTGTTAACATATAATGGCAATCTTGATGCAGGGATATTATTCTTTGATCGAACACAATTCACCATTATGTATGATTTTATAATTCCTTATGCACATTGTCCGTTCTCGTGGATCCAAAACCTATCAGTTGGGTTTCAAGGGTAGACATCTCACTAACATAAAACATGTAAATCTTAAGATCTTCAATCAGTAGGTAAGGCGCCGAGGGTTTCATAAAGCCAATGCCAAAGAGCTAGTTTTTGGATCACAGTCGTGTAACTTAATAGGAACTCGTAAACACCATAACTTCTCAGCGTGGCATTGCTCTACATGCAACTTGGCGGTCATGATCCAAATATCTGCTTTACAAGATGATGGTTTCAGCGTCACCGTTTGATGTGCGATACTACTGTCTTTTAAAAATCCAAGGTGAATGCTCCATTCACTGAATGTATTGGTTTATCAACCAAATCAAGGATTATTCAAGATTAATAATAGTAGGTTTCTAAAAATTATTCCATTTAAGTTTGACAGCAGAAAATTTTTCTCAGCAACTCTTAGAATATGGAAAGCTAATAAAACATGGATAGCAAGCAGAATGTGTTATTGGTTATGTGTATATCTATCCATGCAGCAGGTGAGAACTGCAGCGAGAAAACAATTTATTGATGTCATGCCCATAATTTTAGGCACACAAGGCACCCTACTAATTTTGCTTCGACAAGAATAAATAATACACGATCAGGAAGCAAAATTTTCAGTGGCTTAAAGAGCATGATGAGCTGCTCTATCTGGAATTAACTTGAAAATTTGCAACACTGGACTTCAGAAAAGAGCCTATCAGGTTCCAAACAGAAATTTTTGATCCAAAAAACCGTACTTGAGCTGATCGTTGTGATCCTTCTCTGACATACTCCAGTTCTCTAGAGATACCATCTTGAACATAATCAGGTTCTTCAAGAAGAGGCAATGCAATAGAGCCTTGGGACTCGAGGTTCTTAATCCATCCACGCAACAAAAAGTTTACAACCTGTTTGACACCAAAGAATCATCCTCCTCATTCCATCTTCTTTCACATGAACTAGATATTCAGGTTTATAAAGTATCAAATAAACACTAGAGTAAATTAAAACTATGTTATTGCACAAATGCAAAAATGCCAGAGTAGATAAGCACTTTCAGCTCATCTGGCAGAACTTGGCATAAAGAAAGAGCAGATATTCTAGCATTTATTGGATGTGAATAAACAGAAGGCAGCAATTTCAATTTAGAGAGAGTGGTGCTCAAAGTAAAGTTTATGTAGCGAGGACAAGGACTAAAAATCAAACTACGTACACAAGTCATCAGATTGTACAACACACACAATATGGAGGGCACAGGTAACCACCAGCCAGTTCAAACAAGGGGCAAAAAAAAGAAGTTACCAAGTAATACTGAGCAGTACAGGGTTGGTACAAGGTGATACAGGTCAGTTAGGGTAGTTCAGGTCGGACAACCTAAAAATGTCATAGAAGTCTAATATCCTAGATAGTAAAACTACTAATCTTATATGATACAACTTAGTCTTCATCGTTATCCTTCTACTTTATTTGTGGAGCACCTTCATATAATAATTTGTAAGAAATAAGCTTTGTGCAAGCGAACTTTTAGTGCTCAAGCTGTTACTTCCTACAAGTCATGTTCCTGAAATATGCATTATGAATCTTCAACAACTATATTTTTTGTTAAATGGGAGCATTACAATGCCCCGGTAAGAACACGTTTGCTCACCAATCTTTAGACAAAATATGCAAATCTTTTTCAATCCACATAACGATGACTTCATCATGAGAACTGCAATGCTGTGACCATTCAATCTACTGAGTATGTACAGCACAGGAGTCTCCTGCAGTAAATAATACCCTACTACCTAGCAGCCTCAGTCAATATCCATTTTTAAGGCCCTATCTGATGGCAGAGCTAGAGTACACCGCTAAGTTAATTGGTAGGCAATAATTGTGAACATTTTTCGATAAGAACTCTCATGTAACTGTTAGATATGCCCAGCAATGCAGCTTGAATGTGCTTGTCAGGTTTATCCGATGATTTCATTAGCAATACCAACAAATTTTCAAGAATAAAGCCCAACCATTCTACAGTTATGAGAGTTGGTGATTGTTTTATTTCTTTGCTTCTCATGAACAAGCTGACCACCTGTCTATCACCGACTCCCCATGGTTATCATGGACCAGTCTGATATAGAATGTGCACCGTGCAACAAACAGCCTCACCAAACCTAGAAAAGGGTGTGTTATTTCGAAAGAGCGCTTTGAACAAACGTCACCAAACCTTTCTTCATTTGCATGCGCTTCATTTTTCCTGTTATTTGAGTGGCAGCAAACTAAATCCTCTCGCTCTCTTTCAGACACAAAAAGAAAAGGTCCTACAATGGATTCTAACTGTTTATCATCCAACCTTCAAATTGAAGTTCACTAAACTTTGGAAATATTGATCAAAACTTCTGTACATTGGCAGCAGTGTAGGAGAAGATTGTTGAACTTTGTGACACATGAGTTTGCATAACAAACATCTTCCAGAATTTCAACAAATTCTGCCTCTTATCAGGTTCTTTTATGATTGCTACCAAAAAAACATGTTGCATAAGAAAGAGGGACACTAGGAGCACATTTGGTGATATACAAAGCATTTTTTTCTTTCATTACCTATCAAAAAAGAATTGCAGAAATCATCCCCCCCACCCCCCTACAAAAATAAAGAAAAGAAAAAGAAATCATAAAGAGGAACCTCAGCCTAACATGATCTTTTCCCTTCACAGATGTATCAAGCAACAGTTCTTAAGATATGCGAATGGGTGTCAAAACACATTCAAGACAAAAGATACTAGCAGAAGAAGACATGCATATGCCATCATAGTAGTGGTTTGAGGGAAAATTGCATCTCAGGACACATGAAAAAGTTGAATCTCAAAGTGGGGCATTGATACTGGCTCTGTTAACTAGCAGGCTAAATGAAAAATGAATATGAAAAATAGCTAGCATGCATTGTCAAGTTGTTCACTGGGAATAGTATATTGAAGAATTGATGTGTGAAGTGGTTGCATGCTCACAACATTTTGGGAGGACCATGCCTTTCTGATCAATGTATGACCCATGACACTAGAATTAGTATTCAATTTCCTCACTGTAACAGAATAAAAGTTAGATCAATATTGTAAAAGGCTGTAATGATGAGTAGGATTCAAATAAATCAGACTTAGCACAAATTTTCCAATTACATCTGACAGAAATTATTGGACAAATCCCAAGATGAAGAAGAGCTTAAGTTACCATTAACATGGAAGACAAGTGATTTTCCTGACAAGGAGCTCTTTGTAGAATATTCCTGGTGTCTATCAGATTATAGGTCTACCGGACATGATTTGGCTACATGCTACAGACAAGAGCCTAGAAAATTTAGCTCGTCACTCTAATCTTGATGAATGTGATCTTGTACATTAAGAGGATTTGTTTTAGATCACTGGAGTGCCAGATGCATGAATTTATGAGTCTAAAAACATTGCTCATTAGAAGATATTATTGAAAATGAAAACTTATAATTTTTACGTACATGAATGGAAATGTTATGTAGGCTTTCGTATGTAACAGTAGTCCTAAAGTAGATTTCCAGTCTGAATCAACAAGTTCTGTATTTGAATTGTTGACAATATAACTGCTATCCAGATGAACTTTCAATATCATAGATTATCTAATTTGTTGTAATCGATTTTATGTGATCTCTCTTTTCTCCTATGCTTCTTTTATTTTTTCTTTGAAATTTCTCTATTCGGTACTTCTTTCTTGCATGCTCCTTAGTTCCCTACTGCTTCAGAAGAGCAAGATGTTATGGCAACAAAAAGAACACCAAGGATGAAACTGGACTTTCACCCAATGAGTAACGGTAGTTTTAACTGCCACCAATATTATATACTAACACATTGATCTCTCCCAACATCAGCGAATGTGTAACAACATTGGAAGCTCTAGAAAGAAAAATTGGATTTTATAATGGTTCAAATGATGTTGCCACTGATGCCAACAATAAAACAACATTGCAAATCACAAAAATCACAACCCAAATCTATTTGGAAATCACTAGAAGATTAGTGCAAGTTGTTATAGTACTAAAACAATAATATCCTAGGAAATTCTTGCAGGAATTCAGTTGTTGTGCTCAGTTTGAAACTAGCTAAAGAAAAATCTTCTTACAGGGCATAGCGGATTACTTATTCAGTCAAATAAATTACAGCTAGGTTACACCAACTAATGTTTTTATTAATTACCAATACTATTTAAAGCAGATATCCAGATAGAACAGTAGAATTGGGGCTGATTTGCTACTGCAATGTTCCTAAACTTGTAAAAAATATGAATTATAAAATCTTTCAAAACATCACGCTTCCCTTCAGTTGAACTTTGATTTAGCGGGGTTTCCAATAATTATAGCTAAATTTAGTTGATTTGCAGTGTTAAATAGTGGCTAGCTATGGGCTATTATTGTAACATGTATTCAGCTGGATCTGGAAAATGTTGCAGGTTCAGCAATGTGACTTTGAAGGTAAAAAGGTAGTTTTTTTGGACTTACCTTTGTCATTTGTCACTCAAGAAACATAGCAAATTAGCAAGATAATCAGTCAAATTACAAATTTCTGTGAAGTCAAACCAAATTAAAAAGTGCTAGATCTAAAACCAAAAATGATATATGGTACATACCTCAGGAACCTCATCATGGGGGCAGTGACCCGCTGGGCTAATCTCATAATATGGTACTTCTGGCAATTGTTTTTTCACTTTAAGGCCCCAGACAGGCCTAACCCAGGGATCTTCTTTGCCATACATGAGACAGATGGGAATGTCTTGCATTTGGCACCTACATCCAGAAGAAAAATTAGAAAAAAAATAGTAAGAAACTTGTGTATGTTAAGGGCATACATGTTACAAGCTTTGAACAATTCTTCTGCATGGGGCATGGAAGATTTCAGTTTGCATATAATAGTTTGGTTCCACTGATACCTCGACAAGGCCTCCTGGAAGGATAGCTGTCCCTTGGGAGCGAACATTATTGAGGCAAATGACGCAGCTGCTGCAGGATGTTGTGCTGTTTCAACTATGCGAGAGAAGACTTTGTCAACCTTTGTAGCAGGGTCAACATAAACTTGCTTTATTAGCTCCAGTATGCTACTGGGGTCACTTATCTTCTGCCATCTAAATCATAGAAAAGACCATCTCACCTCATTCTTATTAAAATGTCAAAATAATGGATTTTTAAATTTATAAGATCTTCTATTATATGACTTGATGATTAGAAAACATCAAATATCAGCATAGAAAATGATTTTTGCTTTTATCCTAAACTGACACTAGTCAAATTTGTAAGATTGCAAAAAATGCAAAATAATTGGGTTTCCACCAGAGTCCAAACTAATATAGACACTAATTGACCCAAATGGTGTAGCAATCCAATGGCTGGATATGAATCTAATTATTAAACTATCTATGGAATCAGGAATCGTGTTGAGATGACCCGCATGGGGCCCAGATAAATGGACTACATCGAATGGTTCCTCTATTGACCTGACCAACTTAATTCATCCTACAGATGATTGAGACCATTTCCAGAATTGTTTCTTAAGCAAGTTAGGAAAGAAAAAAAAATCCCTGATCAAACCTGAGTCATTAGAGAACCCAGAGAGTAAATACATTGTTGAAAAAATTTATGTCATGTACTTCATTAGAAAATCATTCTAATAAGGAACTGACAACAACCATCTGTGGAGAAATCAACTAATATGGATACATACATATGCACAAAAAAACAGAAACTTGCAACTATTTGCAGTCATAAAATGATTAAAAGGTCACACTACGTTACTAATACCTACATGAACTCAGTGAGCTTTCTCACACTTGAAGGTAGAGGAAATGTCCCAGCCCATGGAAACAATCTGGACAGTCTACGTGATCTAGTGGGGTTAGGGAGGAATCCCCAAAATGGTGTTGCATTGAGCAATGTAACTCCTTTTACTAGCTCTGGGTTGTTTGCTGCAAAGTATGTAGCAACAAAGCCTCCTAGAGAGTTCCCAACAACATAAACTGGTTCACCAATAACCTGTAAAATGATATGCCAATATATAAAGCTCAATTTCAATCATGAAGTCAATGAGCTACATATATTAGTGTTACAGAATCAGTAATAAGTGGGTTCAAGTTCCTGTTATTACAAAATGTGTAATATCATATGCAACTCCACTAACTAAACATATAAACCAAAGATAATGACTTCAGTGGTACAGTGTATAGCTTTCCTGATGACGAAATTGGGTACTTTGCAAATTAGGTATTTGCAGACATGAAGATATAAAAGGTTAAATAGATGTTCTAAAAAAGTTCCTGAATGCTCTTATATTAGCTGGTAATTAGAAGAGCAATGAGAGTTAGCAAGTTAAGTAACAATTCCTGATATATCTGTTGAGAGAAGTTAAAGATCATCATTGGCACAGTCTAGCTAAGAGCCTTTTTAACTAAAGAACCCAAAAACAGTTTGATCTAACTAAAATAAAAAATTTGGAACCTGCATAAATAATGAGTCTAGCAAGTATACCTGTTCAATGAAATGCTTAACTTGGTCTTGCCAAAGATCAACAGAGTAGACTAGGTTCTGTGCCCAAGGCTCGGAAACATCTCCAAAACCCCACACCTCATCCCCCTCTTCAGAATTCTCTCTTGGCTTGTCAGAAGGAGCTGGATCTTCAGTTGGCAATGACAGGCCTTGTCCTAGGAAATCCAATGCCCACACTCTATAATCACGGCCCAGATCTCTCAACTGCTTCTCATAGTGAAAAGACCCAACCCCAAAACCTGGAAGAAAGAGCACCTTTGGCGCATGAACATTCTCCAACCCAGCCTTCTCATAATGCACAGACAATTTTGGCTTCCACTCCCAAAAACAGCTAGTGATCGGAGAACCAGGATTGCCCTCAGACTCATCCGGTATACTCGGAATTAAAACCTTCTTGACCTCGTCGACGTTCCTGGGAATATCCCTCAGACCAACTTTTCCGTCCGTCACATAATAATTATAATTTTCTGTTGTGTTCTCAGCAATGGCACAATTCCGGGGGCCTTCGAGCAGACTTAACAATCTAGTCCCTTCTTTCTGATAGGGATTCTCAACTTTACTACTGTCGTTGTGAGAACTCCCTAAATCCCGAGAGGGTTTGGTTGCAACACCGAAAATTCCAGTTTTTCTATGGGGAAGGAGCCTGGAATTCTTCAAACCTAGGCTATTATCTACAACTTTCCAGTTCAGAGTGGCAGAGTGATGGCATGGCACAGAAGTGCAGCTAATAGAAAGCAATTCCATCTCTTGAAGGCTACTTGCCCTGCCAGAATAAATTTATTCTTCCAAGTTTCAACCAACAAGGACAAAACACAGATCAAACTAAGATGATTAAATTGGCAGATGGAATCAAAGAATTATGTGAAGCAAATAGGATCTTAAAATTCAAAGAAAAGGCAAGTTAGTCAGACGAATCCACCGACTCCAAAAGAATACAAACAAATCTGAAGCCCCAAAAGAATAAAATTCATGCTTGATTCTAACTAGAAATTTAGAATACGAGAAAAAGATAAGAACTTGTTGTAAAAATGGATATTAGGCATGCTCGTCTCAGAAAAAGAAAAGAAAAGAAAAATATGAACTCTTTTTTCCTAAACAATCACCGGGCAGTTAGAAGCTTGGTTGGAACGAATTTAAAGAAGGTTTCAGGCATACCTCTAGTTCTTAGGTCGACGGATCAATCAAACTCGTTTTATTCGTTAATTTTCTTCTTCTACTTGTAAAATTTCCGCCTTTGCTTCCAAAGAAAGAGGGAAAAGCTACCTTGAGAGGAGAGCAACAGTACGGAGAATCTGAAGAGAATAAAAAAATATGTACATGATGATCGAACGTTGTGAAGTGAGAGAAGAAACGGGTAAGAGCCGTAATTTCAGTGGGACCCACATGTAGGGGCTTCTGGTTTGTCTGAGAGCCTGTTTGCTGTACCAATCAAGAAGATGCCAGGTGGGCCGGTTCTAACCGTGCGTCCAGCCGATACAGCGGGAGGAGGGAGATTTCCTTCCGTGCACCCGCAACAAGCGGATTTTTTTCCCGCGCCCATTTGTCTGTATCCATCTTCCGCTTTGGCGATGTGGACCGCATTGCTGGTGTGGTCGGCTAGGGTCTGGAATGGGACTGGTCCGGCTAGTTACTTGAAATAAATAGTCAACCGAATCCTGGTGTCCACGTTAGATCACTAAAAATTTTGGACCCGAATAAATAAATTAAACTTATTTTAATAATTAGATCTAAAATTTTATAGAATTTATAGATTGAATTAGTACAACTATTAAAATCAAACTCGATTCAATCTATATTCATGAATACCCAAAGTATCTTTAAAATAGCCCGATCCAAATGCCTTATAGAAAAAAGACCTGCTATGAATTCTTTTCAAGCCTCCGTAGAATTTGTAGAGTCCCTTATTGTGGAGTTTCTCGGAGATATCGGTTGATAGACTCTTTGATGGTGATGAAGTCCCTTGGTAGTAGGATGAGAAAGTTACTAGTTCTTAGTTTAGGCATCATCTTACATTCAATGCTAGTTTAGAATTTAAAATCTTATTTGCTTTGAAAAGTTTATAAATGAAATACTAATTTGCATGCTCCTCTAAAAGATTAAATCATGAAAAATAACCACTTTATGGTTAACCATATAAAAATAACTAATTAAATTGAAAAGATATACTTAATTTAAGTCAAATCAAATATACAAATATGTTCTAATATGTGATCATTTTTATTCTTTCTATGCCATTAAGTCATAAAATAAAGTTTCGTATGCCAAGAATTTAGAAATTGAATGATATATAGATAAAATTAATACCACATGCATGCATATAATAAATCGAGTAAATAGATAGCTTTGGGTTGGGTTGGGTCTGAAAATCTCAAATCAAGACCCAATCCAAAATTTTCAGTTTCTGACTTTGGACCCATCCCAATCCATTCATAGATGGGTCAAGGTCGTGTCCAAGTCAGATACCACGTTGGCATGTTGAGGTGGGTATTTGACACGTAATCATGCATTTGATTAAGAAGAAACTGCAACACGTATTGACTGTAGTTGGGTCTAAAACTCTCAAACTAAGTCCCTACCCAAAATGTTCAGTGAGCCCAACTCTGGATCCATCCCAAGTCATCCATTTATGGGTGAGTGTTGGGGCCCAAGTCAGATACCACGTTGACGTGTTGGGCCAGCTATTCGGAATACATAAGTCGTGTCTAATGGGCCGGTCCTTAGTCAGAGGCAAAAATAGAGTGCAGCACTTGTCGACTTTGGTCTTCTACTTCAACATTGATTTGTGCTTATGAATTTGAGTAATTCTTTCTACACCCCTAGAAAAATTGATGTGGCCCATTGAAATAGGTAGCTATATTTTTTAATAGATATTTAGTATCCTGCAATGCTTGAATTTTTGAAATGATGAAAATATTTTTTTTTTTAAATTATGATACTTATTCACAAAAATTATGCTACTCTTTTACAAAAATTATGATACCCATAGAAATATAGCATTTTATTTAGGATGTCATAATTTTTATAAATAAATAACATAATTTTTATGAAGAAAGATCATAATATTTTTTTATATATATTTATTATTTTTTTTTCCACATCATACTATGACACCTCTTCATAAAAATTTATGACATCCATTCATAAAAATTATAACACCCTAAATAAAATACTATATTTTCTGCAGGAATATCATAATTTTTTTGAATGTATGTCATAATTTTTGTAAATGGACGTTATGATAAGGCATGTAGATAAAAAATAATAAATATGTAATTTCTAAAAATTACAACATTCCTTCATAAAAATTATGGCATCCATTCACAAAAATTATGATACACTAAATAAAATACTATTTTTCCTATAGGATATCATAATTTTTGTGAAGGAATATCATAAATTTTATAAATGGATGTCATAATTTTTTGAAATGGACATTTTTGTTGTTGGGGATAAACCCCGCTCCTGCCGAAATTCAGTTCGATGCTCAGCCTAATACAACCGATAGTCATGAACGAGCCACGAACGAGCTTCAGCGGACGGGCCTTAGCCAAACTCCTCAACAGTCGTGCTCGGGCCGAACTCCCTCAGCTGACCGAACTCCTTAGCGGCCGAGCTTCAATCGGACTCCCGCGAGAGCTGAACTCCCTCTAAGCTTTCCTTTCGGTCGGACTTCTTCAAGAGCCGAACTCCTCCCAGACATCCCCTTCAGCCGTCTGAACTCCCCAGTGACCTAGCCTTAGCCACACTCCCCCAGCCAGACGCCTACGGAAGCCGAACTCCTTCCAAGCTTCCCCTTCAGAAGTCCGAACTCCTTTGGAATCGATATATGCTGAGGTCCATCAACCGACGTCCACTTTCTCAGAGCTACCGTCACTAAATCTGGCCGAATGATCATCATCAGTCTGCCACAGATGATGTTACGGACGGTGCCCCCTCTGTGACTGACTCCTCCAGACCTCGAGCAGCCCACCACTGTCGGACGGTATGGCTGTCACTATCGGCCTGACGATACCATCCTCTCCGCATCAAACCCGATGCAGCCTCGAGCAGCCCGCCACCAGGCAGCTGCAGCTGTCACCATCAAGCTTCGCCTATAAAAAGGATCCTCTAAATACGCTTACTCTGAGCTCTAACCTCTCCTCTCCTTCTCTAAGCTCTGCGGAACTCATTTCCGAGTACTCCATTCCTGTTGGCCAGAGTTGACTTAATCGTCGGAAGGTCCTACCGGAGTCACCCTCCACCGACTCCGAACGGAACTTTATTTTGCAGGTCCCCGACGGCGACCTCGTCCACCTCCACTCTAGCTGGATCCGGCGACGATCAATTTCTGCACCAACAGATTGGCACTAGAAGGAGGGCCCTCTGCCTCCGAGGTTTTCTTATTTTTAAAGGAGTGCTCGACGACGATCTCTCTCTCTCCACTGTAGAGATCTTCCTTCTTCCCCTCTAGAACTCTTTTTCGAGGAAAAATGCCCCCAGGAGAGCTTCGACCTTGCAGTCGGCAACCTTCGTGGCCCGATCTCATTCAGATTCGTTTGCGCCCGCTGCAGCCCCGACAACCCATGTCCCACCTGTAGCTGCGGTGGACGCGGAGCAATTCGACCTGCTCGTTCAGCAGGTTCGCGGCCTCACGGAGGCAATGCAGGCGGTGCAGTCCATGCTTCGGCAGGCCCCAGCACCGTCTTAACCGATGCAGGATTCTCTAGAACTTTATGGTCCGATCCAGGAGCGGCCAACTTGGGCTGCCCGGACTCCGATCTCTAGAAGGGGAAAGCAGAGGATGGAGGCCCCCTGCTCGGACCACGACTCAACCTAGGGAAAGTTTCGCATCCATTCTACCAAAAAAACCTTGGAGATCAAAGATCCTGAAGATCTCCTGGATCAAAGGCTCTTAGAAATGAGCCGACGAATCGAAGAACTTCGTCACACTCCTCACGTGGTAATGACATTTGTACTGACCCTCCTTTTTCGCAAAAAATTATGCAGAAGCCGATCCCACCGAACTTCAAGCTCCCGTAGTTCGAGAGTTACGATGGGACCATCGATCCGATCGACCACTTGGAAGCCTTTCGGATAATGATGTTGCTCCATGGTGCACCAGACGCTATTTTGTGCCAGACTTTTTTCTCTATCCTTAAAGAAGCTGCTAGAAACTGATACTCGACGCTTAAGCCGAGTACCATCTTATCGTTCGACCAGATAAGCCAATAGTTCGCAGCCCACTTCATCAGTAGCTGACGTCCACGCCGAGGTTTGGATTCCTTGATGGCCATTAGACAGAAGGAGGGGAAACTCATCTGGACTTATATCATCCGGTTTAATGCTGCCGCATTAGAGGTCCGAAACCTGGACCAATCAGTCGCCATGGCCGCCCTCAAGGGCGGCCTTCAGAAGAAAAACTTGCTGTTCTCCCTAGAGAAGAAGTATCCTAGGGACTTCGCCGCTCTGCTGGCTCGGACCGAAGGTTATGCCCGGACTGAAGAGGCCTTCAAGGCCAAGGACGATGAAGGAAAGCTGAGTGAAGCTTGACCGTGTTCCCGGACTCCTTCTGGGCGCAGGCGAGCCTGAACTCCCCTTCGAGCTCGAGCATGCGGAAGCCCGGACGAAAGGGCACGTCGAGGTTCTCCCCAGCTCCGAGGTTCTCCCTAACGAAGATTTCACAACTACGCCCCCCTTAACGCCCCGAAAGCCCAAGTGTTGATGGAGATCAAGAAACGACTTTTGAGATCGAAGAGAATGCGTTCTCATCCCAGCAAGCGCAATTCCAACAAGTTCTGCCTTTACCATCGTGACCACGGTCACGACATTGAGGAGTGCATTCAACTCCAAGATGAGATTGAAGAGCTCGTCAAGTGAGGTAGACTTGGCCAATTCCTGCGGAGACGATCTGAAGAGCGGGAAGATCGGCTGAGAGCGTTACCATCAAGTGGAGAGGACCAACAAGAAGATCGGCCGCCTCTTGGCATCATCAATACCATCTCGGAGGAACTTCGGCAGGAAGATCAGTCAAGAGATGGAGGACCAAAGAACCCATGACTTTTGTCGAGGCGGATGCTCAGGGATCCAATTCCCGCATAATGATGCAGTTGTAATCTCTCTGAATGTTGCCGACTATGATGTACGCCGCATATTGGTGGATAATGAAAGTTCGGCCGATATATTGTTTTACGATGTCTACTCGAAAATGTCCTTATCCGATGACCGCCTGAGGCATATGAACTCCCCGCTGATAGGATTCACTGACAATGCCGTGCCAGTTAAGGGCTTAATAACTTTGGCCGTGACTGAAGAGCGACACCCAAAACTGGCTAAGGTGCAGGTCGATTTTCTGGTCGTCAGGACTCTGTCCGTTAGGAATAGGAGGAGAACCTTGTCCTAACGCGAGCAAAGTCGAAGACCTCGTTCATCTAGAATGAGATGGGGGAGAGGCCCTGACAACGGCCCTATGTGCCTCCACAGCCTGTTAAGAACAGGAGAAGAACCTCGACCTAACGCGAGCAAAGTCTAAAATCGAACTTCGAAGTCTGTAGGAGAAAAGATCTCCCCCGAGCGCCTGTATCAACCTCGGTTGTAAGAGATAAGATCTCTCCCGAGCATCCGAGACAACCTCAACTGTAGAAGATAAGATCTCCTCCGAGCGCCTGCATCAACCTCGGCTGCAGGAGATAAGATCTCCCCCGCGATAATCTCAGCTAGAGATAAGATCTCTCCCGAGCTCCCATGACAATCTCGGCTAGAGATCAGATCTCTCTTGAGCGACCGAGACAACCTCGACCGCAGGAGATAAGATCTCTCCCAAGGCAACCTCGGCCGTAGGAGATAAGATCTCCACTGAGGGCCCGGGCCAACTTCGACTGAAGAAGAGATCTTCCTGAGTTTCAACTTCAACAAATGCAGAGCCCGAAAAAGAACTTTGGCGGTTGATTGTTTCGGTACTCCCTTCCTTCAAATTTCAAAATCGGGAGTGGGGGGACTATTGTTGGGGATAAACCCCGCTCCCGTCAAAGTTCAGTCTGATGCTCAGGCTGGTGCAACCGGTAGTCACGGAAGGGCTTCAGCGGACGAGCCTTAATCGAACTCCTTCAACCGACCGAACTCTTTAGAGGCCGAGCTCATTTCGCCAAACTCCACAGCAGCCGAACTCGCCCTCGGCCGAACTCCTCAACAAAGGGGCATGAAATTCTCCCACAGAAGGTTTCATAGGAGGACGGAATGAAGTTCGGCGTATGTGAGGCCGTCGAACTCGCCCTCGGGCTCGCCATCAAGGAAGCCCCGACAAAGGGGTATGAAGTTCGGCCACACTCACGCCGACAAAGGGGCATGAAGTTCTTCTGCAAGTTTCACAAAAGGACGGAATAAAGTTCAACCGCGCTTACGACCTCCCCAACGTAAGCAAGGCCCGAACTTCCCGAGCTCACCACCAAGGAAGCTCCGACAGAAGGGCGCGAAGAAATCCTCCTTCTGAAAGGTTCCGCAACTACGACCCCGCAATGCTCCTCGAACTCAAATTCTCACGGAAGTTAAGAACCAACTATCAAAACCAGAAAAATTATGATCTCCCCCAAACAAGCGCGATCGAAGCAAGTATTGCCTCTACCATCGCAACCACGACTACGACACTGAGGAATGCATTCAGCTCCGAGATGAAATTGAGGAGCTCGTCAGAAAGGGGTGGCTGGATAAATTTCTTCAACGCTAGTCTGAAGCAGGAGAAGATCGATCAAGAGCCCAGAAACGATAAGGAGGTCGGCCGCCTCATGGCATCATCAACGTTGCCCTTGGGAGGAGCTTGGTACTTCGATGATTCGTCATCTCCCAACGTTAAAGCCAAGAGAAACTTGCTCCAAATTGAGAAGGCCAGCATGAGATAGAGGAGGTCGTCCGGCCTGAGACTTACTGTCAGAGAAAATTCGGAGGAACAACGCCCTTACGACCCTGAAACGGGGATGTGCTGCTAGTAACTTCCCCTCGGTAAAATTCTTTCCTTTCAATAACATTGTTTCTAGGTGCAAAAACTATGTGATGAAAGAAAAGAAACGAACAAAAGTGGCCAATTAGGAACAGGAGGAGAACCCCGTCTTAACGCGAGTAAAGTCGAAGGCCTCGTTCATTTAGGATGGAATGAGAGGAGAGGCCCTGATAGCGGTCCTTATGTGCCCTCACAGTCCGTTAAGAATAGGAGGAGAACCTCATCCTAATGCGAGCAAAGTCGAAGGCCTCATTCACCTTAGACGAGATGGGAGAGGCCCTGACAGCGGTCCGTATGTGCCCCCACAGTCCATTATGAATAGGAGGAGAACCTCATCCTAACGCGAGCAAAGTCGAAGGCCTCGTTCACCTTAGATGGGATGGGGGAGAGGCCTTTATGTGCTCCCCACAGTCCGTTAGGAACAGGAGGAGAACCTCGTCCTAACGCGAGCAAAGTCGAAGGCCTCGTTCACCTTAGACGAGATAGAGGGAGAGGCCATGATAGCGGCCCGTATGTGCCCCCACAGTCCGTTAGAAATAGGAGGAGAACCTCATCCTAACGCGAGCAAAGTCGAACGCCTCGTTCACCTTAGACGAGATGGGAGAAGAGGCCCTTATGTACCCCCACAGCCCATTAGGAATAGGAGGAGAACCTCGTCCTAACGCGAGCAAAGTCGAAGGCCTCATTCACCTTAGACGAGATAGGAGGAGAGGTCCTGACAGCGGCCCATATATGCCCACACAGTCCGTTAGGAACAAAAGGAAAACCTCATCCTAATGCGAGTAAAGTCGAAAGCCTCGTTCACCTTAGACGAGATAGGGAGAGAAGCTCTGATAGCGGCCCATATGTGCCCCCACAGCCCATTAGGAACAAGAGAAGAACCTCGTCCTAATGTAAGCAAAGTCCAAGTCCGAGCTCCAAAGTCTACAAAAGATAAGATTTTCATGAACCTCGGCCGGCTATAAGATCTCTTCCGAGCGACCGAGCCAACCTCGGCTAGAGATAAGATCTCTCCCGAGCGACCGCGACAACCTCAGCTAGAGATAAGATCTCTCTCGAGTAACCAACCTCGATTAGAGATAAGATCTCTCTCGAGCGACCGAGCCAACCTCAGCCAGAGATAAGATCTCTCCCGAGCGCCCGCGACAACCTCGACCAGAGATAAGATTTCTTCCGAGCGACTGAGACAACCTCGATCAGAGATAAAATCTTTCTCGAGCGCCAGAGATAAGATCTCTCTCGAGCGAACGAGATAACCTCGATCAGAGATAAGATCGAAGACAACCTCACCCTGAGATCAGATCTCTCCCGAGCTTCCGTATTAACCTCAGCTGTAGAAGATAAGATCCCCTGAGGCAACCTCGACTGCTGGAGATAATATCGCACCCGAGGAGCTCAACCTCCGACCTCGACCGTAGAAGACGAGATCTACTTCAACCTTGACTGGAGATGAGATCTCCCCCGGGCTTCAACTTCGACATCAATTTTGGTTGAAAATGAGATCCCCCCGAGCTTCGATTTGAATCAGCACGAAAGCTCAGAAGAGGACTTCGACAGTTGCCTTTTCTGCACTCCCTTCCTTCGAGTTTCAAACTCGAAAGTAGGAAGAACTATTGTTGGAGATAAACTCCGCTCCTATCGAAGTTCAGTTCGATGCTCAGCCTAATGCAACCGATAGCCACGGACGAGCTTCAGCGAACAGGCCTTAGTCGAACTCCTCAATGACTATGTCCCAACCGAACTCCCTCAACCGACTGAACTCCTCAGCGGTCGAGCTTCAATCGGACTTCCGCGAGAGCTGAACTCCCTCCATGCTTCCCCTTCGGCTGGACTTCTTCAGGAGCCGGACTCCTTCCAGACATCTTCTTCGACCGTCTGAACTTTTCAGTGATCGAGCCTTAGCCGCACTCCCTCAATCAGACACCTACGGGAGCCGAACTCCTTCCGAGCTTTTCCTTCAGGAGTCTGAACTCCTTTAGAATCGATATATGTCAAGGTCCATCAACCGACGTTCGCTTTCTCAGAGCTACCGCCATTAAATCTGACCGAACGGTCACCATCAGTCTGCCATAGGCGACGCTACGGATGGTGCCTCCTCCATGACCGACTCCGCCAGACCTCGAGCAACCCACCACTGTCGAATGATATGGCTGTCACTATCGGCCTGATGATACCATCCTCTCCGCATCAAATCCGGTGCAGCCTCGAGCGATCCGCCATCAGACAGCTGCAGCTGTCACCATCAAGCTCTGCCTATAAAAGGGATCCTCCAGATATGCTTATCTTAAGCTCTAAGCTCTCCTCTCCTTCTCTAAATTCTGCAGAACTCATTCCCAAGCACTCCATTCTTGTTGGCCAGAGCTGACTTGATCGTCGGAAGGTCCTGCCGGAGCCATCCTCCATCGACTCTGAATGAAACTTTATTTTGCAGATCTCCGACGGCGACCTCGTCTACCTTCATTCCAGCTGGATCCGACGATGATCAATTTCTGCACCAACATTCGTCATTCAAAATTTTAAATGCTGCAGGACATTAAATATGCATTAAAAAATGAAGGCTATGTGTTGAAGTGAAATAATTTGGTGCACTCCACGTCAATTTTATTACACCATAAATGGTGTAGGAAGAATTACTCTATGAATTTATATGTGCAGCCCCCAAGGAACATGACTTTTACCAATACGTTGTTAGAGAGATGGAGTTTGAACCAAAACGCTATGTTAGACAATCAAATTGATCTAAAAGATAAACCGCCAACCTCTTCATCTCACTTATGATCTCTATCAAAATTCTCATCAACTTCACATGTTGTCCGAACCATCACTCCCTATGTTGTCTTCAACTCCTCTAGGTCTGAACCACAGCGGATTCCATTAAAGCGACCATTGCTCTGAAGCCGGTTGCATTCGAGTGCATCCTGTGCTCCTTACGGTGCTCCAACTAGGATGCGACACTTCGAGCTATACCATCACAATGCATGCACCCTCGTGAGTCTACCATGCTCGGCCCCACTGGCCTGCGCATTACCATTTTACAAGCCATCGATACCGATGAGCTTCACTATTTTGAGAGTTCTGACCAAGATCACCGCCATTGACAAGACAATTACGTACAGGTCCTGCAAAGATGCTTCAGAAATTTTGATTTGGAGCAGCTTAATCATAGGTGTCGATTTGTCTTAGCACTGAATAAAAAATGTAACATATGCATGGAGAGGTACACTAGTACTTGGAAAATTGCAAGTTGAGCCTAGCGTGTGTGAAAGACTGGAGGGCACGATACTCGAGCTTGGCTAATATATCACTATAAACACATAATTTCTTTCAGAGATGTATCAGCGCATTAATGCTTGGTTTGTTGAAGCTGAGGTTCATCAGAAATAAATAGGTGAAAAAAAAAAAAAAAAAAAAGCAACCTCATGATTGAGCCCTTATTCAAATCTGAAGATCACCAGAGAACAATATTAAAAAGTTGAATTAGAATTAGCTGTGACACCACTTCTACCATTAAACCTTTTGACTTGGATAAAAGAGTTTTGATAAAAAAATTTAAGAACACGCAATATAAAACTTTTCAAAAATTTCATATTAAAATTTATCTAATTAATTCTATTCAGATATGATCAATACTAACATGTATTCAAATTTATTTTACTTAAATTGATTTAAATTTTGATTAAAAATAAATAATTAAAAAAATAATAAAAATATATTTGATAATTATTATAATAAAATTAAATTTTATAAAATCATCATGGATAATGTCATCTCAGATGGATGAGGGATATGTTATAAAGTGATATCCTTCCATAAAAAATATTAGGATTTAAGATTGAAAAATTAAGGTGCTACTCAATAATGATAAAGTGCATCTCTAGCTCGATTTTTTCTTATGACCATAGATAGACTGATTTGGAAGATTCTAGATTGCATTGATGGCTTTTTTTTTTTTATATATATATAAATTTGATAAAATTTTAAAGTATCAGAATCATGTAGGTTATTTAGTTTGAAGATTAATATAAAGATTTCATGGATGTGGATCTAACTAGCCATTCTAGCTGATTAAAGAGGTCATGATTAGAAGTCATTTCTAGATTCCAAGTATATGATTTATTTTATAAATTTAATTATTTATTTTTTAAAAAATATGTTAAAATAAATAAATAAATAAATAAATAAATAATAGGAGAAAAAGATAATTAAAGATGGAAGAAAAGGGTCGATGGTGCTCTGGTTTCCTACCATCGTGCTTTCTCCTCTCATCATGGTGGCTAGACCTTTGGTCTTCCTTTGTCAGCTGCCGGAACTTGTCGATGGCGACTCGCTGGATGTATGTCTTTCGTTCGGATTCAAGAAGAAAAAAAGAGAAGAAAAGGGTAGTAGATCTCTTACAGTCGCCTTTGCCCTCCATTGAGGATGGCAGGGCAGTCATCGCATCAAGTCACCACTTCGGTCCCCCCTTTTCAGCGAGCACCTATCATTCAAATAAAAATACAAAAAAAAAAAGAAGAATGGGGTGAAAATGGAGCTGCTGGATCTCGGTAAATCGGCAATTCCCCCTCCCAATTAAACAGCAGTGGGTGTTGGGGAGATGGTAGCGGGCCATCAATTTGGACTTTTTTTTTGAAGAAGGAGCCACGTTTTCCCCCTCTTTCTCCATAAATCTCTTACCATAGCCGGCAAACCGATGATCGTGATGAGTTTATCGTCGGCCGCCAGTGGTTGGGAAGGGCTTGTGGGCCGCCAGTGAGTCACCGGCGAGAAGGGGATCGTCGACCATGGGGGATTTCCACTCCTTCGGTCGTAATTGGGAAAGTAGGTAAAAGATAAGTGGACGGAATCTGGATTTAGGATTCCATCCAAAATATAAAATCCGATTTCCCCATTTACTTAAAAGAAGATTTTTATAATTTAACCTCTAATAAAATAATTAATTTTATAAAATTTATTATATAAAAACCTTTGAACTATTATTTGATCCATAATAAGTTTATTATACAAAAGATCTTTAGATTATTATTTAGTCCTCATAATAAAATTTATTATATAAAGATTCTCTAATAATTATAATAAGATCTCCGTCATATAATTTTATAATATAAAAATTTATAAATTTACATATTATATGTTTTTTATGTGCTACTTAATTTATTTATATGCAAATAAAATATTACAGGCCTATTATCATGTTCTTGATGATTTATTCATGTCTTGTTTTATATATAAAGCTCATTGATACTATTTATAAGAAATTAAAAATTTTTGATTTAATTATTTCGATGCAATCACCAAAATAAACACGAACTCTTAAAATCAAAAATTTTTATAATAAATAATTTTAGATAAATATAATTAATTTAATAAAATTTTAAATAGTATCATAATTGAATTTAAGCTGCTGTAATGGCGACTCCCAAATGAGCATCTTCATGTTCGATGCTTAGACGAGTAAAATGATGGGATTGTATATTAGATCGAATAATTTTTTCATATCCAAAGGTATGATGTTTGCTTATATCCAATATGCATGTCTTATTAGGTTCACTAGTGATATCGGGTATACTCACTAGAATATTATGCCACTCACCTAAAGAAAAGACAATGATGTAAGTTAAATATCAATAAATTCATTTGCTATGGATAAAATTTTATTATTAATTAATCTCATTATTTGATGATAATATGAGCATATTTTATTTACAATATTAGTTTTCACAATGAACGATAATAGTATAGAAAATTTTTTTCTTAATGTATTAAATTTTTTAGAATAAAAAGAAAGAATAATGCTCATATTAGGATGTACTGATCTTGATCCAGTACTTTGAGTGGATAATCTATACCACTTATAGATGAAAGTATATTAGAATAGAAGAGCTTTTTTTTTTTTTTTTTTGAGAAATGGGAGTGTTCCAATCACCTCAGTCTACTTCTAAAAAAATTTAATATGGTATACTAGGGGATCTATCCCTTCATATCATAAGATATATGATTTCTTGGATATTGTGGAGCAGCAATTTGTAAACACTAATAGGACAAAAGCGGGCATCCATGAGCATATTATGGAGATTAGAAATATTCCAACATAGTTAAATGATATTAAGATTTTTATATTATATGTATTTCTAGTTCATTTTATTCTTACTCCTTTTCTATCAGAGTACGATCTCTTTAAAGCCCATTATAATACACACAATAAGAATTAGATAGTTAATACTGACCAAATATATGCAAGAGGAGAAGGGATTGAGAAAGAAGAAGATAGAGAGCATAAAATTTGTTTCACATCAAGTTAGTGAAAAAGCAGATAATGAAATAGTATATCTAAAGCAAAAGGGAAGAAAATATTTGTTGTGGCATTAGGTGAAGCCAACAATAAGGTTATCAAATACTTCTTTTGTAGAAAGAAGGAATTCCTAAAAAAAAACTACATAAAGTATGAAAACTGACCACAAAAGCAAGATACCCTTTACTTTTATATGTGTCTAATTTAGTAAATATTTCTAATTCTACTTGGTGCATTAATTTTAGTGCATTTATACATATTGCCAATGACTTGCAGGACTTCCTATCAAGAAGGCCTCTGATTAAAAGTGAACAATCCATTATCACTGAAAATCAAACATATTTATTTATTAAAATAGTTGGTAATTATAGGATAGTCTTATATTTCAAAGTAGATTTTCATATTTTTTTTGAAAACTCTTGTATATTATGGCATCAAAGAATATGGCATATCTCTAAAGAAAGAGTCAAGAGACTAATATAGGATAGGATCTTAGGATCATTATACTCCACTAGTTTTGTGACCTATGTTAATTGCATAAAGATAAAAGCATACATACAAATCCAAGGATGCTAGGAGGAGTGAAGAAACTTTAGAAATCATTTACATTGATGTATGTAGATCTTTTCTTCATTTCTAATAGGTGAAAATTATTTTGTCATATTTATTGATGACTATTCACAACATATATGTCTATACCTTTTATTTGATAAGGTTGATATTTTTGAGACATTTAAGAAAGTTAAAATAAAGGTAGAGAGAACAGAAAAAGTGATTAAAATAGTCAGATCCGATAAAAGTGATGAATGTTATGGTAAACATATGGAGATGGAACAAAAGCTAGGACCATTAGCAAAATTCCTAAAGAAATAGATATTGTATTCTAGTAACATGTCAAACACACCAGATCAAAAATGTGTAGCTGAAAGAAGAAATCAAATGCTTAAAGAATTGGTTTGAACTATGATAAATTATTCTATCTTACTTATTCTCTTATGAGATGAGGCTGTATAGACAAGTATGCATATGTTATATAGGGTCTCTACTAAGATAATTCAAAAGATTCCTTATGAGCTATAAACTAGTAAGAAAGTCATTTTGGGATATATGCTTATACGGAGATATCCAGCTGAAGCCAAGGTCTATAATCCATAAGAGAATTACATTTGATCTTAGAACATCCAGTAGTTTTTCATTGGTTGTTCGGATAGGTCTAAAGGGTATAGATTTATTATTCATCTCGTACACCATAAATAGTAGAAATTAATAAAGCTAGATTTCTAGAGGATGTCATATTTAGTAGAAGTGAAGAACCTCGAGATATTATGTTTGAGGAAATACAAGCCTTGAAAAGTGAACTAAAGTGATAATTCCTATTATTATTTCTCGAAATAACATTCAGGAGGGACCACCACTTCATTGAGTTCCATCCCATAAAGATCCTATTGTTGAAGAAGTAATTATTTAACCACCACCATAAGTGGATCAGGAGATAGTTGTATGAAGATCTTCTAGAATAAGAAAATCTACTATCTCCAAATTATGTGGTGTATCTAACTAATATGAGAGAAAATATATAACCCTAAGATATTCTTAAAAGCTATAAAAAGTATAGATTCTTTACAATTATTGGATACCATGAAAGAAGAGTTGGACTCTATGGATAACAACTAAGTTGATTTATTCGAAAGGATGCAACCAATAGGTTGCAAATAGATCTATAAGACCAACATTAATCCTACTAGTAAGGTTAAATGGTATAAAGCCAGACTTGTGATAAAGGGGTTTACATAAATGGAGGGCATTAGCTTTAAAGAGACTTATTCTCCTATTTTATAAAATGACTATTTTATAATTGTTATAACATTAGTAGCTCATTTTGACTTGAAGCTACATCAAATAGATGCAAAAATGGCCTTCCTCAATGATGATTTAGAGAAAAAGGTCTACATGGAACAACCAGAGAGTTTTTGTTGTCATTGGATAAGAGCATATGATTTGCATTAAAGAAATTAATTTATAGACTTAAATAGTTTTCCAAACAATGGTATCTCAAATTTAATGGAATAGTTACTTCTTTGTATTTAAAGAAAATATTGTTGATCAATATATATACTCGAAGGTCCATGAGAGTAAGTTCATGATTTTGGTATTATGTGGATAATATTATACTTGCTAATAATAATTTTGGTCTACTTAAGAAAATCAAATAATTTTTATTTTAAAATTTTAAAATAAAAGATATGAGTGAAGTCGCTTATGTTATCGACATTTAAATTCATAGAGACAGATCCTTAGAATTTTTTCGACTATCTCAAAGGATTTACATCTCTAAAGTATTAGAAACATTTGGATGGAAAAATATTTTCCTAAGATTGCTTCTATTATAAAGGATAATAAACTTAATAAACTTCAATGTCCAAGAAATGAGATAGAGAGAGAAGGAATAAGGTTCATACCTTATGCATTAGTTGTTGGGAGTTTGATTTATGCCTATGTTTGTATACATCTAGGTCTTGCTTTTGCTGCGTCAATGCTTGGACATTATCAACATGATCTAGGAACGAAGCATTAAAAAGCTGCAAAAAAAATCAAACATTACTTATGAGGTATAAAAGTTTATATGCTTATATATAATCAATTAGATCATCATAAAGTAATAAACTATTAAGATTTAGACTTCACTGGATGTACCAATAGTAGAAAGTCTATTACTGGATGTTGGGGATAAACTCCACTCCCATCGAAGTCCAGTCTGATGCTTAGCTTAATGCAGCTATTTATCATGGAAGAGCTTCGATCAAAAATTCTCCTTCAGCGGCCAAATCTTAGCCGAACTCCTTCAGTCGGCCGAACTTCTCAGCGATCGAGCCCTAGCCGAACTCTTCCAACGGTCGAACCCCATCTGAACTTCTTCTACAGTCGGATTTCTACAGGAGCCAAACTCCTTTTGGACTCCTCCTTTAGTTAAATTTCTACAGGAGCCGAACTTCTTCTGGACTCCTCCTTTTGTCAAGATTTCTACAGAAGTCGAACTCCTTTCGGACTCCTCCTTCAGTCGGATTCCTTCAAGAGCCGAACTCCCTCCAAATTCTTCCTTCAGTCGGCCAAACTCCTTTCAGACTCCTCCTTCAGTCAAATTTCTATAGGAGCCGAACTTCTTACGTATCTCTCCTTCAGTCAAATTTCTACAGGAGCCAAACTCCTTTCGAACTTCTTCTTCAGTCGAATTCCTTTAGGAGCCGAACTTTCTTCGGACTCCTCCTTCAATCGGATTTCTATAGAAGCCGAACTTCTTTCGGACTCCTCCTTTAGTCGGATTCATATAGGAGTCGAACTCCTTCCGTATCTCTCCTTCGATCGGATTTCTACAGGAGCCAAACTCCTTTTAGACTTCTCCTTCAGTCAAGTTTCTACAGAAATCAAACTTCTTCCGTATCTCTCCTTCGGTCGGATTTCTACATGAGCCAAACTCCTTTCGAACTCCGTCAGTCGGATTTCTTTAGGAGCCAAACTTCCTTCGAACTTTTTCTTCAGTCGGATTTCTATAGGAGCTGAACTCTTTTCGGACTCCTCCTTCAGTCAAGTTTCTACAAGAGCCAAACTCCTTCTGCATCTCTTCTTCGATCAGATTTCTACAGGAGCCGAATTCCTTTCGGACTCCTTCAGTTGGATTTCTCCAAGAGCCGAACTTCTTTCGGACTTCTCCTTCGATCGAACTCCTTCAGGAGTCGAACTCCTTTCGAACTTCTCCTTCAGTTGGATTCTTCCAACGGATTGCTCTCGGATGATCTCCTCCAGACGTATTTTCTTCAGAAGTCCAAACTCCTCTGAAATTGATATATATCGAAGTTCTTCACCAACCAACGCCTGCTTCCTCTGAACTACGACTATTAAATCTCAACGAACGATCGCTATCAATCTGATGATGCTTCTCTCTCCATAGCAAACCCCACGTGGCCCTGAGCGATCTACTACCGGACGGTATGGTTATCACTATCAACCTGACGATACCTTCCTCTTCGTACCGAATCCCATGCGACCCCAAGCGGCCTACTATCGGATGGTATGGTCGTTACTATCAATCAAGCTCTGTCTATAAAAAGAAACCCTTCAGATACGTTTTTTCTAAGCTCTCTTTTTTTTTTCAAAATTCTATCGAACTCTTTTCTGAGCACTCCATTTTTGTTGATCAGAAGAGCTGACTTGATCGTCGGAGGATCCTATCAGAGCCACCACCGACTCCGAATGAAACTTTATATTACAGATCACCGATGGCAACCTCGTCTTCCTCGGCTCTAGCTCAATCCAGCATCAACCAAATTCTGCAACAATAGAATATAGCGCTAGAGAAAGGACCCTCTATTCCGAGGTACCCTTGTTCTTAAAGGAGTGCTCAATCGATCCTGCCGACCTTCTTCTCTAAGGTTCATCTCCACCTTCTTTCTCGATTTCAAGAAATGCCTCCAAAGAAGGTGACTATCCGGAGATCTATCACTTCCGCCATCAGGTCTGAGTCAGATCCATCTGTTCCTACTCCATTGTCGGTACTTCAACCACCACCTCCACCGACGGCAATGGTAGATTCAGAGCGGTTTAACCCACTAATGCAGTGAATTTAGGATCTCACCAAAATGGTGTAGGCTATGCGGTAGCCTCCGACGTCGATTTCATCAGAAAATCTACAATCAGGATGTCAAGAATCTATCATAAGGAAGAGCATTTGGTCTAGCATATCTATCGCCCTTGGAAAGAAAAAATAGAGAGTAGAGGATCCATGTTCGGATCATGATTCTTTTCTAAAAGAGATCTTTTTCATCTACAGTCGAAAGCCATCCAAGATCTACGATCGAGACGACATCCTCGATCACAAACTGTGGGAGATGTACCGATGGATTGAAGAACTCTGCCACGTCACCTCGACTCCCCATGATGACATCTGCACCGATCCTCCTTTCTCTCTCTGAATTATGCAAGAGCTCATTCTGCTGAACTTCAAGCTTCCCCAACTTGAAAGCTATGATGAAATCTTTGATCCGATTGATCATTTGAAAGCCTTCCGGACCATGATGCTGCTCCATAGCGCACCAGACGCCATATTATGCCGAGCTTTTTCATTTACCTTAAAGAAAGCAGTAAGAAACTGATACTCGGCATTGAAGTCGAGTACGATCTTCTTTTTTGATCAGATGAGCCATCAATTTATGGCTCACTTCGTCAGTAGCCGACGTCCGCATCGAGGTTCGAATTCTCTGATGAATGTCAAGCAAAAAAGAGAAAATCCATCCAGACTTATGTCATCCAGTTTAATGTTGCTGCATTGGAGGTCCAAAATTTGGATCAGTCTATTACAATGGCTGCACTCAAGGGCGGCTTCAGAAAAATGATTTGCTGTTCTTTTTGGAGAAAAAATATCCTAAGAACTTTGCCAATCTACTAGCCTGAGCCGAGAGATATGTCCATGTGGAAGAAGCCTTCAAGTTGAAGGATGAAGAAGCCGTAGGAGAATGATAGGCGGACGAGTTTAGTAAACCTACGGCTGATGGAGGGTCGAATAAAGTTCGACCGTGCTTACGGACTCTCCTCGAGTGCAAGCGAGCTCAATCTCCTCCTCGAGCTCGTCATCAAAGAAGCCCTGATAGAAGGGCACAAAAAAGTCCTCCCTTCGAAAGATTTCGTAACTACGCCTCTCTTAATGCTCCTAAAACTCAAGTTCTGATGAAAATTAAGAATCAGCTACTAAGATCAGAAGAATTATAATCTCCCCCAAACAAGCACGATCGAAGAAAGTACTGTCTCTACCATCGTGACCATGGTCATAATACTGAAGAATGTATTCAGCTTCGAGATGAAATCAAGGAGCTCATCAGAGAAGATCGATTGGATCGATTCCTCAGATGTTGGCCTGAAGCAAGAGAAGATCGATCAAGGACGCTGCCGTAGCCAGAACCATCAATAAGGGAGGAATAACAAGAAGATCGACCATCTCTCGGCATCATCAACCCTATCTCTGAGGAACTTAGTGCTTCGACGAGCCGTCATCTCTCAACCTCAAAGTCAGGGGAAACTTTTTCTAGACTGGGAAGGCTGGTATGAAATAGAGGAGATCATCCGGCATGAAACTTATCATCTAAAGGAGCTCGAAGGAACAACGCTCCCACGACCTTTGAATTCAAAAAATCTGAGGATGTACTATCAGTAATTTTTCTTCAATAAAACTCCTCAATTTCATCTTAGTGCAAAAACTATGTGATGACAGAAAAGAAGCAATCAATAGTTGATCCTATTAGGAACAGGAGGAGAACCTCATCCTAACATGAGCAAGTCGAAGGCCTTCAACCTCGACTGGAGATAAGATCTCCTCCGAGCTTCAACATCTACGTCAACAGGAGATAAGATCTCCTTCAATCTCGATTGGAGATAAGATCTCCCCCGAGCTTCAAAGTCTATGTCAACAGAAGATAAGATCTTCTTCAACCTCGGTTGGAGATAAGATCTCTTCTGAGCTTCAAAGTACGTCAATAGGAGATAAGATCTTCTTCAACCTCGATTGGAGATAAATCTCTCCAGAGCTTCAACATTCAATAGAAGATAAGATCTCCTTTAACCTCGGCTAGAAAGATAAGGTTCTTCCTTTCGAGCTCTATGTCAATAGGAGATAAGAATCTTCTTCAACTTGGCTGGCTTAAGATCTTTCGACTCCTCGAACATCTACGTAATAGGAGATAAGATCTTTCCTTGAGCTTCAATGTCAACCTCAACAGGAGATAAGATCTTCTTCAATCTTAATTGAAGATAAGATCTCTCCCGAGCTTCTACGTCAATAGGAGATAAGATCTCCTTCAACCTCGACTGAAGATAAGAACTCATCCGAGCTTCAAAGTCTATGTTAATAGGAGATAAGGTCTCCTTCAACCTCAGCTGGAGATAAGATCTCCCCCGAGCTTCGATTTCAACGTCAACCTCGATTGAAGACAAGATCTCCTCCGAGTTTCAACTTCAACTTTGGTTGAAGAAAAGATCTCCCCCGAGCTTTAGCTTCAACGTCAACCTTGGCTGGAGATAAGATCTCTCCCGAGCTTCAATCTGAACTGGTTCAGAGCCCTGAAGAGAACTTCGGTAGTTGCCTTTTTTGTACTCCTTTTCTTTGAATTTCGAATTCGAGAGTGGGGGGACTATTATTGGGGATAAATTTTGCTTCTGCCGAAGTCCAGCCTGATGCTTAGTCTAATGCAGCTGTTTATCATGAAAGAGCTTTGATCAAAAATTTTTCTCCAGCGGTCAAATTTTAGCCGAACTCCTTCAGCTAGCCAAACTCCTTAACGGTCGAGCCCTAGCCGAACTCCTCCAGCGGCCGAACCCCATCCAAACTTCTCCCACAGTCGAATTTCTATAAGAGCTAAACTTCTTCCGAACTCCTCCTTCAGTCAAGTTTTTATAGGAGTCGAACTCCTTACGTATCTCTCCTTCGATCAGATTTCTACAGGAGCCGAACTTCTTCCAGACTCCTCCTTCAGTCAAGATTTCTATAGGAGTCGAACTCCTTCTGAACTCCTCCTTCAATCGGATTCCTTCAAGAGCCGAACTTTCTTCGGACTCTTCTTTCAGTCGGATTTCTACAGGAGCCAAACTCTTTCAGAACTCATTCTTTAGTCAAGTTTCTACGAGAGCCGAACTCCTTCCGTATCTCTTCTTTAATCGAATTTTTACAGGAGCCAAACTCCTTTCGGACTCCTCCATCAGTCGGATTCCTTCAGAAGCCAAACTCCCTTCGGACTCTTCCTTCAGTCGGATTTCTACAGGAGCTGAACTCCTTCCGGACTCCTCTTTCAGTCAAATTTCTATGGGAGCTGAACTCCTTCCGTATATCTCCTTCGATCGGATTTCTATAGAAGCCGAACTCCTTTCAGACTCCTTCAATTGGATTCTTCCAAGAGCCGAACTCCCTTCGAACTCTTTCTTCAGTCGAATTTCTATAGGAGCCAAACTCCTTCCGGACTCCTTCAGTCAAGTTTCTATAGAAGCCAAACTTCTTCCGTATCTTTCCTTCAGTTGGCTCCTTCAGTTGGATTCCTTTAGGAGCCAAACTCCTTCCGGACTTCTCCTTCAGTCGGATTCCTCCAGCGATCCTCTTCAAACGTATTCTCTTCAGGAGTTCAAACTCTGAAATTGATATATGTTGAAGTTTTTCATCAACCAACGCTTGCTTCCTTCGAACTATGGCTATTAAATCTCGACGAACGATCGCTATCAGTCTGACAATGTTTCAATCTCCGTAGCAAACCCCACGCGGTTTCGAGCGACCTACTACTGGAGGTATGGCTGTCACTATCAGCCTGACGATACCTTCCTCTTCGTACCAAATTTCATGCGACCTCGAGCGATCCACTATCGAATGGTATGGCCATCACTATCAATCAAGCTTCGTCTATAAAAAGGGACCCTCTAGATATTTTTTCTCTAAGCTCTCTTCTCCTTCCTAAAACTCTGCCGAACTCTTTTCTGAGCATTCCATTTTTGTTGGCCAGAAGAGCTGACTTGATCGTCAGAGGATCCTGCCGGAGCCACCACCAACTCCGAACGAAACTTTATGTTGCAGATCATTAGCGGCGACCTCGTCTTCTTCGGCTCCAGCTCAATCCGACGTCAACCAGATTCTGCAACAACACTAAATATATCTTTTTACTTATAGGAGATGCTATATTATAGATGAGTTTAAAATAAGATCTTGTTCACTACATCTACCATAAAAATAAAGTGTGTAGCCTATTATGAGACTTCCTCATAAGCTATGTGGTTGCAAAATTTTATTACAAGACTTAGAGTTATTAACTCTATTAGCACACCAATAAAGATATACTATGATAATTCTATAGTAATATTCTTCTACAATACGAAGAATATAAATGTTTGCAAGCATATTGGTATAAAATAATTTGCTCTTCATGAAAGAATAAAGAATCTATGGAATATATTAGTACAGATTTAATGATTATAGATCCACCAACTAAAGAATTTATTTACAAAATTTTTAGAAATCATGTGGATCATATGAAACTTATCAACATATTTTATGATTGATATATATTGGACACTATATATAAAATTATCATATTGGATTTTATAATAAAGTTTAATTTATTTTATTTTAATTGATCGGTTTATTTACTATATGATATAAAGATGACCAAGAAATAGACATAAAATTTCGTCTATTCATAAAATAAAATTTCATATAAAGAACTTGATTATGAGGTGTCATTAGATTGTAATTCATAGAAGATCATGGGTTGATTGATAATGTATTTATTGCCATGATTTACATTGATGATTATTTTGTTATCAAGTATATAGTATATATCTTATTGAGAAATTAAATTTTAAATATGATAACATCAGTTTTCTATTATTAAATATGGATAAAATTTTATTAAAATTTTTTGAAATACTTTAAATAATTAAAATAAAAATGCTTGCGTGAGATTGGACTAAGTGAGAAAATACCAAAATTTATCTAATTAATCCTATCCAAATATGGCTTATACTAATATGCATTGAGATTTATTTTATATATTTTAGATTGATTTGAACTCTTATTAAAAAAATAAATCTTCGATAAAATGATAGAGATGTATTTAATGGTTATTACGAGAAAGTCAAGACACTGCTTGATGATAGCAAGGAACACATCCAACTCGATTTTTTTTTGTAGTTGTAGATAAATTGATTCAAGAGATTATGGATGGCATTGATAACTTTTTCTTCGCATAAGTTCTATCATCTTGTAAAGTTCTAACATTTCAATCCTATTTATTTTATTTTTTTTGGTACGTCACCATCATCTATTTTCAAGGGTGCGACTTTGAAGAATCAAACTGACAATCTTTGATATAAAAACATGAAGTGCACCTTTCTAAATGGTATTGCTTGCTTTATGCTGCAATAATTTATAGCTGGTTGATGAATATATTTATAGTATCATGGTTCGGTCGTTATTAATTTATGATAATTTAACTTAAAAGAAATATTTTAAGGCAGATGATAGATGAACTCTAGAATATAATAAGATTACTTTCCAATTGATTGAAGTTGAAACATTCTAATTCAAGATTGCTTGTTACTAGACAAACAAGAAGCAATGCCCAAAAAGACATAGCTTCTTAAATTTTAACTAGCAGTTTTTACTCCTTGCACGTAATAAGGTGAATGATTTTTGATTGTCAAGAGATAATCTGTATTACCTTATAACTGCTTGACACATAATAGGAAAGCTTTTAAGATGACCGGACTCTTCTAAGCTAGGTGGCATGCCTGCTCTATAGTTTCACTCCTAATTCTTCCGCTTAAACTGTGAGAAATAAGAAATAACTTTTCAATCAAATATTTTCTTCTTCCTACATTATTTTCTATAAAAGCCTTCTCTATGGTTTCACTCCTAATTCTTTGGCTTAAACTGTTGCCCATGTTAAGAAATAACTCTTCAATCAAATATTTTTTCTTCTTGCATTATTTTCTATAAATCTGTGGGAATCGTATTCTCCTAAAACCAATTGCTCGTAATGCAAAGCCTATTTTTCTTGTTAATCAATTTTTAAAATCCTCCTATGATGTAAACTATAAAACTAAGCCATCATTAGCATATAGAACGGTGGCAATTTTTTTATAAATGAATACCATAATAAGTGTGTTTTTTTTTCTTTATTTTATATGTTAAATCTTTCCGCATCTTCCCATTTCCTGGATTGATTATCTCACACACACACACACACACACACACACACACACACATATATATATATATATGTGTGTGTGTGTGTGTGTGTGTGATAATCAATCCAGGAAATGGGAAGATGCGGAAAGATTTAACATATAAAATAAAGAAAAAAAACACAGAGAGAGAGAGAGAGAGAGAGAGAGAGAGGTAGATTGAATTCTGGTTGATCGATCACATTTTCAAAACATCGGCCCGTTAATAAAAAAAGGCGTGGAGCATTAAAATACCCCTTTTCTTTTTTTTTCTTTTTCAAGCGGGAGCCTCAAGGCAACTTCAGGTTCCCGCCTAAATTTTTTTTTTTTTTTTTTAAGAAGTCTAAATTTTTTTTTAGTTAATAGGCTCTCTCCTAATTTTTTTTCTTCTTGAAGGTAACTCGAGACTCTCTTAGGGAGCCCATTAACTTAAAAAAAAAAAAAAAAATTCAGACTCCCTGTGAAAAATTTTAGGCTCGAGAGCCTGTTAACTAAAGAAAAAAAATCAGACTCTTAAAGCGTTAACTGAAAAAAAAAAAAAAAAAAAATACAGATGGAAGTCTAAAAGGTGCCTTCAAGAAAAGAAAAAAAAAAATATATATATATATTTTTTTTTTGTTAACAGACTCCAATTGAAGATGCGTGCTAATCCAACGATCGAAAATTCGATCAGATATGGACTGAAATTCGACCGATCCAATAGTCGAAAATTCGATCAAATATGAATTAAAATTCAATCGATCGAAGTTCAATCTACCTATATATATATATATATATATATATATATATATATATATATATATATATATATATATATATGTGTGTGTGTGTTGGTAGGTCGGTATGATTACCTACGTCAAGTATGTCATTATTTTTACCATAACTACTTTAAACATCTATATATCTATATAGTAATTGTGTTATATTAAGCCAATCACGATATTTTATTAATAAAACGTGGTGGCTGGCTTTGACAGAGAAAAAGCTAGTTCTTTCTCCAGCATGGTTACATATTTTTCAGCATCAGATGACACGAGATGAGATGCTACATCATTCACAGAATCAAGGGCATGCCTACAACTGCTTGTGTTACAACATAAAAATATCGATACCAGGAACAATAAAACCATAGATAAATGAAAATAGTACTCGAACTGCCATATAGCATCAAGATTCATTGTCTGTAAAAGAATTGCAGTCCAGCTGCTTTCGAATTAAAGGAATTATGGAGAAATGGTGAGACGAGGGGGAATTAGATGAACTCAGACAGAGTGAAAAAAAGGAAGATCTGACATGATATATGGAAGAGGTTTATGCTTATAAAGAGAAATTGTCAGCTGTAAACATGATCAACAGGGCTTCTCCACAAATTGTAATCAAGACATGCAGCTCACCAGGACCCATAACTAAGCATAATATGTTGTATATTTTATGGGAAATCGACCATTCAAAGGGATGCTTCATGACATAATGATAGAGCGATCATGATCTGAGCAAGAAAGTAAAGCTATCATATCCTCTAAAGCATCATCAGGTATTAGTTCAGTCAATTGAAGCTCCAAACTGCGCAAGTTATTACAAGGAAAATGTGCAGTGTGACATTGCAAAGCCAGGTTGCGGTATCCTGTAATTAAAGTGAAATGAAATGTTATAAATATGCGGCTATAACATGCCTGTTGTTGTTTGTTAGCAGACAAGATCTCTCAGCATTAAAGGTTACCTAATATTGAGTCACTATATTAATGTTTTTTAACAGAAGAAACTATTACTTCCATCACATTACGACTGCATGGTCTGGCCTTATTTTTCTGGTTATATCCATGTTAAAGATCATGAATCAATTAGCATATACATAATTTTATGCATATTTGATTGGCATTATGGTATGTAATATTCACAACAAAATAAAGAAGGTTAAATTTTTTATTCATTTAAGTACACATTTCCTTTATATAGTTTCCTCTTGCTACTTGAACAAATATATAGCAGCTTGTTGTATCAAAAAAAAAAAAGATATAGCAGATCGACACTTCTATCATGAAGAGAATCTGATAAGTTTCTTCATATCAAAAAAAAAAAGAAAAAAAAAAAAAAGTGATTAGTTTCTTTGGCCTAAATTCAGTTTTTATATACAGATAATTTAATGTTTCGTATACAGACACAAGGTAACATATATTATTTATATAATAGTAACCATATAGTTTGCAACAGTATTATGATCAAATTACCTATGATGGTACTGCTGATTAGATAATTCACACATCTTAGCTTGATCTAGCATACATTTTAATTTATATAACTTACCAGTGAGTAAAATGTGAACAATAGCATCTAATTGCATGGTACTATATTGATTTGACAAGTGTCAGCTTGGATGTCTCCAAATATGAGGAACTGAACGAGAGTAGTCCAGGAAGGGTTCTCTTACTATAATAATTCAGGATCTCATGCATATAAGGAACCCTAACAATTGACTAATTGACCAATACCTCCCAACACTCCAAATCATTACAGGGGAAATACATTTTTAACATTCCTGCAGATATATAATAAAGCAGAGAACAGAGCTCTTACACTGATAGCAAGAGCAAATATAATTTCACTATAGTCCATGAGCAATGCCTTTATCTTGAGCCACTTTTATTGAGAATGCTTATAAGCTTGTATCAATTTTACAGACCAAAAAACTATTATTTAAAATAATTAGAGCCGATATTTTCTTTTTCTTCCATTATTCTGTCCTAATACTCTGCAGTCTGTTGTTGAAAAGGTTGAGAGATCATGGTCACAAATCCAGCCATGAAATAGTTTAATTCTTACCATAAGCCTACCGGTGATGTCAAGAACAAATATAACATCATCCAGTCTCTGTCTATTACTACCAGATCTTCCATAACAGATTGTCATATATTAGGACAAATCTTTAGTTAACTTTTTGTTGGTGGCTTCAATCAAAAGAAACTTTTAGTTGGTGGCAAAAAAAAAAAAAGTTGTTTATTGCCAAAGTAATCCAAATATTCCATGTTGCTTTGAAATATCTTTTAAGCAGAGTTTGCCATGGTAAACTACTTTCTCTTGCTTCTAGTTCAATACCCACTCCCCCTCCTTGAATGGCTTTCAGCCTACTTAATACCTGCGAAAGGGACTTTGCTTCTGTTCAAGATGATTCCTATAAACTGGAACAGTAAATTAACTTACACCACCTACTAACCATCTGGTAAACCGAAAGATATTCTGCTTCCTTCCTCGCCTACCAGGGATAGAGCAACAACACAATTCTAAATAATGCAGGAGAAAAATATTGTTAAGTATTTAATAGCTTGCTCCCATAATGACCTAAATTATTGTATAGGACAATATAATAACATAATTCTAAAATAACGCTTGAGAAAGAATTTCTAAAGCATTTAATAGCTTTCTCACATGATGACTTAAATTATTGTTTCAAGTTAATAACCCATTCAGCAACCTCCATGCTATCTAATAAAGCTGCGAGTGTGCCCTCAAAAGCATTTGAAGATTCTACCAAACAAATGCCATACAACCATGGTGAACTCAATGGAGTAAATTACATTTCCAAACATCACCTAACACTAGAGACTTCAACTACTTAAAAACAAAAGTATGATATTCTCTTCCAAAAGAGGGGAAAATCTATAGAATTAGATCCCAATCTTCGATTTATATGACCTATAAGTTCGAAAAGTTCTTCAAAACAATATAGTGTGTTATGTTGGAAGCAAGCATCTTGGGACATATGGGGATGCCTTTTGCAAGTCAAAATTATGAACACAAACTTCTAGCTACCAAAGAGGATTGCACAATATTTAGCTCAGATACTAAACAGATCATATATTATGTCTCAGTATATCTCCAATAGTTGGTAAACATGATAGGGACTTCCCCCACTTGAAATGAAAAATAATATCTCATATAGCTTATAAGACAATAGGTAATATCAATACAGTTCTACAAGATACAACAAGTTGGCAATTTATATTTGAAAAACTAAAGAGTGTTAAAAGTTGAGCACATGATAATACCACTGAACAACTCAGGCAATCAGAATTTCTAAAAAACAGATTTTATTACACGACCACCATGTACATCGACCCCAGAAAAGGACATTAGATTATCATCTATATAAAAAGCTTCCAATTCACATTACAGGCAGGAAGCATGTGCCTTCTGCGGAACATTATTCTTTTAACAGGTCTATCATCCTTTGTTATACTTGGTATCGAAAAATCTTCACTCCCAATGTTATTAACACCAGTGAAAAGCAGTTCAAAAGATAGCTCAGAGATTCTATGAGAACCAAGAAAATAGCAAGATGCCAAGGAGCTCAAACCTTGCGATTTCAGATAAGCAATTCACTCAGCTCGGGAAGCAGACGAGACCAGACCCCCCACAACATCCATCGAATTCACAGCTTCAGCAATCTCCAAGTTCTGCCCGATATCCACATTTGGGTTGATCTGACAATCCACAACTGCGGGTCCGCAGCTCCCTTCCCAACCAGCCACCTCCCCACTCCCACCAAAACATTGTGCTGTGTTCTTGCACCTTAAATCAGCACCACTGCATTGCTTCAGAAAAGGGAAGGTACCCAATTCACCATCAATCTTTGCTCGCAGATCCATAAGAAGGCTTCTCAATCTAACCACTTCAGCCTCAAGCGCTGCTTGCCCCTGCAATCTCTTCAAAAGTTGTTGGTTCAAAAGGCGCAATTTCTTAACCTCCTCCTCCAAATAAGCTGCTTGGGCCTTCTTCTTTTCGCGATACTTCCGAACAGCCTCTCTGTTCCCCAACGGCTTCCGTGATGTCTTCTGCTCTGCCTCTCCTCCCCTCTCTCCATCGGCGGTGGCAAAAACTTGCGTATGCGTGTGGTAGCATGTATGAGTATGCATGGCGGCGGCAGGTCCTGGAGGGTTACAGGTGTGGGTGTGGGTGCATTTCCTAGAGTTCCTAAAGTACTCGTCAAAGCTGTTGGTCATCTCAGAGTTTGGCAATAGGAGGTGGCTTGAAAGGTCAACTTCTCCATCATCCATCCTTACCGCATCTATTGCTCTATTAAGAGAAAACTAAATTTATCTTGACAACTCTTTCAACCTTTTGGGAAGAATTATACCAAACATTTTCCTTGCAAATTTAAGTGAGTTCAGAACCGAAAAACGAACCACCTTTGTCAAATAGAGACTGATCTTATGAGAAATATATGAAACTCTAAACGAAATATCTCCATGAAACCACAAATATTATACCAAAATCCAGTCTCGTATCAATTACGAAGTCCCACAAGATGATCCCTTTCCTATCAATAATTCATCCAAATAAGGGGACTAGCTAAAACCCAGCTCCACAACTACAAATACTAAATTTATTGAATTCAGAACTATAGATTTCAGAAAAGAAATCGAAAGAAAAGTCTGCCCAACTTAAACTAAGCCTTGATCCAAAAATGGATAGAAAGGTCTGCCCATTAAAACTACAACAAACCGCAACCAGAGGAACAGAACCCTAATTTCATCACGGTAGTACTAGTTCCACAACATCTAAACGAAAATAATGGAGCTGTGAGATTGGAGAGATAACCAGATGGGGATTCTCACTGAAGACACGAAATCGAGTATCAAAATGAGACCAGGGCGCAAAAATTTATCGACCGGCTTAGAAGAGGGGAACCATCAAGAAGAGCTTGAAAGTGGAGGGCAACGTCGCAGAGGAGACAAAAGAGTCAACTTTTTCTCCTCACTTTTTATTGCTCTCACGGAAACAGAATCTGGGAAAGAGAAGATGAGAGGTGGAGGTTGGGGGGCTTGATTTGAATGGAACGGAAAGGGAAAGGAGGATTCGGAGGAGATGAAGTTCCCCTCCCGTCTATACTATTTTTGTAGCTTTTCTGGGGTAGATTTCCAGCAAACAGGTCTGTACAAAATCTAGCATCATTAGATTTTGTAATTTTTATATTATTGTTGTTCAGGTTGCACACATATCAAAGCTTTGTTTCTATTCCCTTTATAGCATATGAAACCGATAAACTGACCAACATGTCCTACCATGCTCCAGGAGGTTGTGAAGGATAAAAAGGTCAGTTTGCTTTTCTAAGCATTGGGATCATCAAAAGGGCTTTGGTAACTCAGAGGGCTGACCTGGGAAAGTCACCTGAGATCCGTTGGTTGGAATATATTAGGAAACGGAATAATATGAAAAATTTTAAATTATTTATCAAAAAATATTTTTTATATTTAATTAATAAAAAAAAATTATTGTAAAAAATAATATTAAAAAAATATCTCTAAATTTATATAAAAATATGATTAAATTTTAATTAATTTTTATATAATGACTATAATTTATAGTTCTCTGCATAATATTATTTTTTAACTTAATTTTTTTTAAAAAAATTATTAAATAAATTTATAAAAATATCAAAATAAATTTAATAATAATATAATAATTTTATTAAAAATATTTTTGTCAAATATAAATTATCATTATACAAAAATTTATCAAATATTAATTTTTTAATATTTATTTTATCTTCTTTCTTCAAAAATATATATAAAAAATTTATCATTTTTTTTATTAATATTTTTTAAAAAATTTTTATATCTAACGTGATAGTCTGAAATAATTTTTTCATGATACATTAGAGCTTTTTCATTGCTGTTTTTTATAACTATTTTATGACTGAGAAATATAGTGCTGAGAATGAAAGAAATTATTGAATAAACTTATTTATTTTTTTTATTAATTATTAATTTTAATGAATTATGGTTGACTACGATGAAAAGGAGTCAATTAAAATTTATAAAATATTTTATTCGCGTAGGACGAAACTACCTAGTAGTTTCTTTTGGAACAGCGACGGTTACCTCCATCGAAAGTGATCGAAAACTATTTTTGACCAGAGGTCCAAACCTGGCACCAAGAACAGATTTTTATAGCCACGTGTCATAAGATTGGTGCTTCACACTGGAGACCCACTGAGTTTGTCGCTGGCATCCCCAATTTCCAATTGAAACCAATCCCCTTTTGTCACGTGAGCTCTTTGCTTTTTTTAAAAGAAAAAATTGATGAAAGAGTATTGAGATCTTTTCCGTACTGATGTAAAAATTAAAAAAAAATATTAAATTAATACAGATTTCAATTTAATTATTAAAATAATATAAAAATCTAAAATATTATTTAAGATGATAATTTTTAAGTCAAAAAAATATCATTCTAAATTATGCTTTTCAGACCGACTCACCTATCCATACATCCAGTCAACCATCTACGTGAAACAAAAAAAAAAAAAAAAATGCCATTTGAAATGGCGATTTTAAAATCATCATTTCAAATGCTGATTTTAGAATGCCATAAAAAAAATTTTCTCCTCTTTTCCCCGACTTATAATTTCGACTTCCTTCATCTTCGCCGAAACCTCCTCTCTACCGATCTCCGCTCTCCAGCATCGTCGCCACCTCAGGTATACCCTTCCCTTTCTCTCCCATCCGACCTCCTCTCCCTCCCCCCATTTGGCTGCCCCACCTCCTACTGTCCTCCTCTGCCCCCATCCCCCACCAATGCCCACGACCGTCTTTCCTTTCGACAGCCGCCCCACAACCCCCACCACCCCACCCCCTCTCCCGCACCACCATCGGTCCTTACCCCACCACCACTATCGGCCACCACCACCCCTCACCCCCTCCCCCCACCACCACGGCCCTTTGGCCACCACCACCACCCCACCCCCTCCCCCCCCCCACCAACCCTCCCTCTTTTTTTTAAAAAAATAAATTAATTAATTAGATAATTAGTTAATTAATTAATTTATTTATTTTAAATATTTTTATGTTAATATATGTTAAATAATAAATAAATTAATTAATTTATCTTAAATATATTTTAAAGAATATTTGTATTAGATTTGGTTAGGGATAGTGCGCGGCCCATTTTTATGTTTGCTACATTCTTAGAAATGGATTCAGACGACTTTTTCTAAAGTCATCGGGTCTAAGCCCGATCTGATGCTTGAAAATAATTTTTGGAACCATAGACCCATCTTTTGATTAAATGTACATAATCTGACTGAATTATATACATTGGTCAATTGATTGTCCACTTTAGATAGTTTGAAAATTATAATTAATTCTATACACTACTACAAAAAAGGGCTATGGCAGCAGTTCATAACCGCTGTCATAGCCCAAAAAATCGCTGCCATAGGCTATGGCAGCGGTTATTTAACCGCTACTACTAAAGTCATCGCCGCAGTGGTTGTTATAATGGTTGTTTGAACTGCTGCCATAGATAGCCTATTACAACGGTTTATAAACCGCTGCAATAAATCGACCTATCGCAGCGCCGCTGCCATAGGTTATCTATAACAGCGGTTACATAACTGCTACCATAAGTAATCTATAGCAATGATTTCTTAACCGCTGTCATAGGTCTAATGCAGCAGTTGACATCATTTGCATCAGAAATCTATGGCAGCGGTTGGTATGGATATGATAGCGGTTATAAAACTGCTGCCGTAGATCTTGAATAATTAAAAAAATTAAAATTTTTATTTTTTTTATATATTTTACCTGATAAATACAGATATATAATATGAAAAAATATGATAAATACAAAAATTATTCTAAAATGCTAAAATTTTATTATCGAATAAAATTTACTATAATATTTTTTTAAAAAAAATAAAATACATCAAAAGTCTCCTAAATCTACATCATCGTCATCGTCACCGGGATCTAGAGCCGGAGCTGGAGCTGGAGTCGGAGCTGGAGCTAGAGCTGGTGCCAGAGCTGGAGCTGGAGCTGGAGCTGGTGCCGGAGCTAGGGCTGGAGCTAGAATGTGGGCCAATATATCCTCGAAGCCCATGACTCCAAAATGCATGTTGAACGTCAATATCATGTCTCTCACGATGCCCTCCAGATGAGATGTGTGCTCCTCAGCTCGATCTGCCCGCATCACAACATGATCTGCCCGTGTCAACGCCTCCTCAAGCTCCTCCCAACTAATGACACCGAAAGTCTATGAGGAGACGCTCATCTTGGATCAGTAGCTCATCGGCATGTATCCGAGTCTGCATCGGATCCTCTCAGAGTGCTTAGGCCCCAAGATCTGAGATAGATGGTCATCTAGGCTCTCGCTCGCGAGCACATCTAACTGATCTTATAATTATAAATTAAAATAAAATTTTATAAGAAATACTATAATACTAATCATATATACTGATATATTTAATACTTACAAAAATACGTCTGATCGCGGCGTTCATCGGTCTGCCCATCTTGTCCGTGTGGCTAGATCGGAAGATCTCGCTACAGCTGGGCATCACTCCATCTCTCATCAGCTATAACAAAGAACAAATTTATCAGAAAGATGATAAAAAAATATGAATTTAATTTATCTAGTAAGATTTAAAATTAATTACCTCTCTATGCACACGATTGGCTATAAGCTCGCAGCCTAGAGTGTGCATATACTCCTAGGTTGCACGGTTCTCCCGATTCTGATGAGAGGTAGCCTAATAAGTATTTAAATAAATAATAAATATTTAAAAAATATTTAAATAAAATTTTAAGCATATTGAAAAATTCAAAAGTTAGAAATTTTACCTCGAACTTCTGGCTCCTCCAGTGTCTAACCATCCTCTCCCACTGACTCGAAGGACAGTCCTGTATTTAGGAAACAAGCTCCTCCAGAGTGTCTCGTCGGTGTTCGAGCCATCCTCTATGGAGTTTGATCTTATAACCTCGGTACAACTTCTCGATCTTCCTCAGTTGGGCATCTCGAGCCCTCTTATGATCGAAAAAGTCGTACCTCCTCTGTACAAAGTTATCAAAAGTCAGTTATAAAATTATTTTAATCAAACATATATAGTGTAAACATATAAAATGCAGAAATATAACTAAGATGCGCGTACTTATCCATATCTCCTCCCATACTCGATCTCTGATGGCAGCATCCATCAAACGTCGATCTCTGGGCTCTATAGGAATGATGTCCGACCATCTCATAAGCACTCCAAAAAAGGAATGCATCTCCCATGCGATCTCTCCTATCGGCCTCTCCTCCGCATCATAATAGACCATCACCTGATGCTGGCGGTTTCACACGTGCCATACGTATGGGATCGTAAAATATCCGACTGGATGATGCACCTGTAATACAAATACGTTATGCAAATATATAAGTATACAAATATTATATAAAAAATAAAGTTATGCTAATATAATAAAAACATACACTCAGATGCCTGCGTAGTAGCATGTATCTCAGATATGAGCGATGGTAGAGGCTCAGTTGCCGAAGGAGTAGATGTCGTCGATGGAGTAGATATTGCCAGTGAAGTAGATGTCGATGGTGGAGGTCTCTGAGCAGCCGATGTCGAGGTGGATGAAGTATGCTCTGACTGCTCCTCGGATGCTGAACTGCGCATAATCCGCCAAGGGACAGGGGTGAAAGTTAGATGGCATTTTAGTGCCATCGTGACCTGCAATGTTAATAAACATTAATCAATATAACATGTTGAACAATAATATTAGTATATCATCAATAAATAGTCTCTAATAAGTACACTAATCAATTGACGGGTCTATCGTTATGCAATGCAATAAACAAAAGCAACAAAATATAAACATTCAAAAAATATTATGCAATAAATTTTACAACATGAATTACATTCATAAATAATTAAGGATGAGCAACAGCCGTAGATCTGATCTCTTGCATGAACCTTGGTGTTAATCTAGAAATCTGAAAGAAGAACAAAGTAGATGATGGTGGCACCTTAGGACTTAAAGTTGAAACCTTAGAAAGACATATCAAATTCTATTCGCTCAGAAGTCGAGCAAGCTCCGTACCTAAGATAGCCGGCTCCGTGCCTGAGACATCCGATTTGGGTCCTCCCCCAGTCGGCTCGATCACGGCCCGAGTTGGCTCGGCTGTGTATTTGAGCCGGCTTGGCTGTGTGCCATCCCCTCGATCACTCCCTCTCTCGATCTCTCTTATCGACGACGGCGGCGAGGCCGAATCCCTCCCTTCCAACTTTTTCATCTCTCGATCTTTCTCTCTCCCTCTCTCGATCTCCCTCGTCGGTGAGGTCGGACCCCATCCCTCCCTCTCTCACTCTCTTGATCTCCCTCGTCGGCAAGGCTAGACCCCATCCCTCCTAGTGATGCCGGCGAGGCCAGACCCTCTCCCTCCCTCTCTCGATCTCCCGCTCTCCCTCTCTTGATCTCCCTCATCAACAAGGCCAGACCCCATCCCTCCCAGTGATGCCGGCGAGGTCGGACCCTCTCCCTCCCTCTCTCGATCTCCCACTCTCCCTTTCTCGATCTCCCTCGTCGGCGAGATCGGACCCCCTCCCTCCCAATGATGACGGCGAGGCCAGATCCCTCCCTTCCTCTCTCCCTCTCTCGACCTCCCTCGCCGCAGTCGGCGAGGCTGGACCCCCTTCCTCCCTCCCTCCCTCCTACTCTCGGTCTTCCTTATCGGCAGTCGGCAAGCGACCGGCCCTTCCTCTCTCAATCTGTTGGTCTCCCTCTCAGTCTCTCTATTTCTTAGTTTCGAGTCTCGAAATCGGATCCAACCTTCCGAGATCCATTAGAATTCGAGTCTGGTACTTCAAGTACAGACCCGTCGGGTATTCGAATTTGGATCCGATATCAGTAATTAAAATTGGATCCGGATCTGAATATCCAGATTCTGATCCAAAAACTATAGCATGTAGATAATTATAATATTTATAATAAATATTTATAATATTTATTATAAATATTTTATAAATTATTATAAATATACATGATTAATAAATAATACTATAAAATTAAAAAAAGATTATACCTACGGCTATAGAGAGTGGGTCGCACCGAAAGCTTCGAGGATTGCCGACAACGATGCTAGAAGAGGACGACGGCATTAGAGGTAACCTACGAAATAAAAGTAAGATAGTGAGATAGAGAAGAGAGAGAAAGAGGAAAGAGAGAGAGAGCAGAGGCGGCCAGGGATGGAGGGCAAGAGGAGGGGGGCACAGTGACGAGGAGACCTAGGAGGCACAGTGATGGAAGGGTCGACAGCGATTATCAAACTGCTGCCATAGATCTACGACAGTGGTTATCCAAAATCATTGCCATAGATCTACGACAGCGATTCTATAATTACTGCTGTAGATCTATAGCAGCGATTTTTGATAACCGCTGTCGTAGGTTAAAAATATTTTTTTTTATTTTTTTTTTAAAATATTATATAATTTTAAAATTTAATATCTATTTTCATCATTCATTATTTAAATAATTATTATTAGAGTATCATCACAAAAGATCGCCTCGATTCGATGGCCCTAGCTTCATCGATCAAAAAAATTTGATTTCGATGATCACGAACAATGATGCGATGATCTGATAGATGAAGATCTTCGATGGATCCAAAAATCTGCAATGATGATCTTGATGATATTTGTAGCATACTGTCAAAGTTTTATTTCAATCGGATATCGTTATCATGATCAATTTAGTACGGAATGATTTCGACTGTTAAATTATAAACAAGCGATCAAAGGGTTAAACAACGTTCGATTATGAGATAATTTTTTAGTTAAATGATCTTTGTTATAATTTTAAATATTTTATATGATGATAATAGTAAAATTTAAATTATTTTCGTATAAACTATTCATGTTAAGTAGATATTGCAAAAGCACGAGCATAACAACCAGTGAAGTTTCAGAATGGTTATCAGAAGATGTATAGTTTTAGATCATTCTTCATCTCACGAGTTAAATTTTATAATCACCATCATAAAAAATAATTAAAATAGTAGTCAAAATTATTTATAAAAAAAATTATCTCATAATCGGATACTATTTGGTCCTTTGATCACTTATTTATCATTTAACGGTCGAAACTAATCTATACTAAATTGACCAAGATAACGATATTCAATTGAAGTAAAATTTTGATAGTACACTACAAACATCATCGAGATCATTGTTATAGATTTTTGGATCCATCGGATGTCTCCATCTATCAGATCATCGTATCATCGTTCATGATCGTCGAAATCAAATTTTTTTGATCAACGAAGCTAGGGCCATCGGATCGAGGTGATCTTTTGCGATAATACTCTAATGATAATTATTTAGATAATGAATGATGAAGATGAATATTAAATTTTAAAATTATATAATATTAAAAAATATATATATGGAAGTGGTTATAATTAATCGTTGCCATAAATAAGCTTATAGCAGTGGTTCATACTAACCGTTGCTATAAGTCCGACTTATGACAGTGGTTTCACTAACTACTGCTGTAGGTCTGACCTATAGCAGCGGTTACAATGAACCGCTGCTATAGGTCGACCTATGGCAGTGATTTTTTATAACCGCTACTATAGGTCCGACCTATGACAGCAGTTTTTATTAACCACTACTATATGTCGGACCTATAGCAGTAGTTACAAAAAATATTATCATAGGTCCGACCTATAGTAGTGTTTAATAAAAATCGCTGCCGTAGGATCTATAATAGCAATTTTGAAAATCGCTGTCATAGTATGTGCTGCCATAAATCATTTTTATAGTAGTGATAGATAATTATAGTAATCAAATGATACGCAATATGGATTGAGAAAATTTTGAATAACATTTTTCTTTTATTCTCCTCCCATGTAAGGAGAACTAAACGAAATTGCTGCTGAAATTTTTTTCAATTCGTATTGCGTATCGTTTGATTACCGTAATTATCTATAGAATTAATGTAATTTATGAATGAGATAAGATCTAACTTTACTTACTAGTTGGTAATAGGATACATTTATTATGTAAATTATTTTATTAAAATAATTATTATTATCTTATATTTTGATTTTGATGTTGTCATAGAGTTGACTGAGAAAATGGCCAGTGCTCAAATTCATCTACTATTATATTATGATGGCGTAATAGAAAATGATGAAGATGGCATGCAGTATAGTCAGCCTGCGAGCTAGATGGTTAGGTTGTCTTCATCATTATCACGTCAAGAATTATTGGACCATTTATATAGTAATATTTTTATAGATAGAAAAAAATATGAAATCAAACTAAGGTGCTGATCACCTAATTTATCGGGATAGTTAATGTAGAGCAAATATATCTTAGTTTCAATTGATGATGATAAAGATGTCCAAGAAATATTGATATTTTTTCTAAAATTTTTAGAATGACGATATATTAAATTATATATTGAAAAGAAAGATATACCTTCTAATGAAAATATTACTCAAATGATGGTACCGAGATTTGGATACTTTAGTAGACTTTTAATCCAAGAGGACAATACTCCTGGACCTTCCTCGCTTTTCTTAGGTCCTATGGTGCGAACCGTTGGTGCTGAAGCCATGTTTGCAAAACATTGTAATACTGTTGGCCCTAGTTATCCAAATATTCAAAGTCCTATGGTGACTTCTTCTATGGTAACTTTTCCTACGATGACTTCTCCTCTAGTGATTTCTCCTATGGTGGAAGTAGCAGTAAGTGCGGGATATGACACTCAAATGGGGGATAATAATTGGGTCAGTATTAGAATAAATTCTGATAACCAAGGTTTTGAGTCAAATGAAAATGAAGCTGAAGAAGAATAGCTTGATGAAGATAGTAACAACGATGAAGATGAATATGGTGATCAGGATGATCAGCCCGATATTAATATAGGTGAACTTGAACCTAGGATGCATAAATTCTCATAATTTTTTAGCGACTTAAATTTAGATCATGGTGGTGCTATTAGTGCTGGTCTAAGATTGTCCTTTGACTATCAATTTTGAGACTCTTCGATGACTGAATTTTCTAAAGGTCTGATTTTTCAAAGCAAAGATGATCTAAAGAGAGCTGTTGATCTTTATCATATTCAAAAGCATCAGACATACAATATAGTTTAGTCATATTTAAAGTTGTGGTCCATACGATGTGCATCATTAGATAATGAACAAGAATGTAAATGGAGGCTTCGTGCTGCATTGTTGAAAAAGCATAGATATTTCCAGATCACCAGATACGAGGGTTCACACACTTGCTTGTTTAGGGGGTTGAGTCGAGACCACAAACATGTCAGTGGAAGGATGATTGGCACACTACTTTGGCATATTGTTGAGAAAGATCTAGGTATTAAAGTTGAAGCTATTATGGCAGCCATTAATGAGCAGTTTCAATACATAGTATCATACAGAAAAGCATTGTTAGAAAAATAGATGGCATTGGTTGATATTTATGAAGAATGAGAGTTGTCTTATGCAAAATTATCCTATTATATGGCTGCACTCAAAAATGCAAATCTCGATACTATTGTTTCATGGGATTTTGTACCAACAAAAAAATTCTAATATACGGGTTTTAAATTATATTTTTTGGGCTTTCCAACCATCCATCCAGGGTTTTAGGCATTATCGTCTTATGATCAGTATTGATGGCATATACTTGTATGGAAAGTTTAAAGGTAAGATGATAATAGCACAGGAGTTGATGCAGAGAATGGGGTTTATGTCTTGGCATATGCAATTATGGATGAAGAGAAGACTGCTAGTTGGAGTTGGTTCCTTCTTCGGCTCAGAATATATGTCGCACAAAATAGAGATGGAATATGCTTAATTTCTGATAGACATCCGAGTATATTGAATGTCATTACAAATGAGTCTATTAGATGGAGTCCGCCACGTGCCAATTATCGATACTATTTAAGATATATCTGCAGCAATTTTAACACTCACTTTAAAAATGCACTGCTTAAAAGAGCAATATGGTAAGCAGGGAGCACTCATCAAGTTCGAAAGTTTGATTTTATCATGGACAGGATCAGAACAATGAATGCAGAGGCTTGGAGTTGGTTGTCTGGGTTGAAAAAAGAAAAATAAATATTGGCACATGATGCCGGCACGTGCTATGATATCTTAACTATAAATTTGTCGGAGGTTTTTAATAGTATTTTATGAGGAGCTAGAAATGTATCAATCACTGCTTGTGTTCAAATGACATTTTACCGTCTTGTGAAATACTTCAATACAAGATGTGCCCAAGCCTTAAGATATATGCAAGATAATTCAAATAGTTTTTTTACTCCTCATGTTGCAATTAAGATTGTAGAAGATCAAGTTAAAGCTAATCAGCATAGAGTAACAGTGTTTAATATCCAAAGAAGAATATACGAAGTGCTTACGAGGAGAGCAAGTACAAAATTAAGAGGTGGAGGAAATTCTCATACCGTAACTTTAAATGAAAAAAAATATTTTTGTAGAAAGTGGAGCATCTATAGATATCCCTATTCACATGTATTGGCTGTGTGCCAAGAAATTATCATGTATTTTAGTAGATTCATGGATGATGCATATATAGTTGCGGCATATATGAATGCTTGGAGTGGAGAGTTTTATCCGTTACCACATGAAGACTATTGGATAACCACAGATATGTTTACATGTATTCCCGATCATCATCGTTTAAGACCTAAGCAAAAGGGCAGACCAAAGTCAACAAGGCTGCGAAATAAAATGGATGATAGGCAAATAAGAAGCAAGAATCATTATGGTATTTGTAAGGAATAAGGTCATGATCGTCATCGCTGTCCTAGGTTACTTCCTGGTGCATCAACTTCAGACAGTGGAAGAAATTAAAGGCATCAAAGTTTTGTATAGGATGCTATATATTTTTGATAGTTGAACTTTCTATGTATTTCAGATAGTTGAACTGCTCTATGTATTTCAGAGTTGTTTTATTGTTCTATAAAAGTCTGATAGTTGAACTATTATTGGATATATGTGCAGACCTATTTTATATATGATTTAAATTAATATAGTATTTCTAATGTACTAATAAATCTGGGATGTAGGTCATTATTTTAGATATTATTTTATTATATTATGACTTACAATCCATGGCATCTGGGCCTACGAGATTGTAGTGTTCTTATATTGCAGGAGATACATCGATCACAAGCTATATTAGATGGCACTATAAGCATTTCATTTCTACTTTTATTTTAATAAATTCTTATTAAAATCATATACACGATCTTATTATCTTATTATATTGTAGGAGCCTAGATACCTCTGCTTACGTCGAGCAGGTGCGAATTTATAGAGGACGGAGGATATCCCAGATAAAGTTATGGACTATTTGCAATATCTGGGATTTTATAGAGTATATCAGATTGGAAGGATACAAATGGATGTTGGTTTGATTACTTCATTACTTGAGTGATGGCGTCCAGAGACACACATATTCCATCTTCCATTTGGTTAGGCAACAATCACATTACAAGATGTCAGTGTGCTCACTAGACTTTTAGTTGATAATGATATAGTTATAGAATCTAATCCATAGTTTACCATTCCAGAGTGGCAGGCTATATGTGTTCGGCTACTAGGATTTGGGCCAGATGTCCATTTTTTCGATCATTCACGACTGAGGATGGAGTGTTTGGATGATTGCTATCGACATTTTCATATTGTAGATGATGCACCAGAGAAGATGGTGCGGCAGTAGTCAGAGGTCAAATACTTCGATTGCTAGGAGGTGCCCTTTTGCTCGATACTTCATCTAACAAGGTGAAGTTGATGTTTTTATCACTATTAGAGGATTTAAATTTTGCATGCAGACTTAGTTAGGGTAGTGCAGTATTAGCTTGTTTGTACAGGGCTATGTGCCATGGTTTGTATCATGATCAGACTAAGATTGGTGGTTATCTTGTATTATTGTAGGTATATGGTATATAATTTTAATTTTCAACATTCTATTATAGCTCTTATTAGAGATATCATTGCTAATTTTATTTAAATTAGTAGATTTGGGCATGGAAGAGGATGCCGACTATCAGCCCATTGCGGACATAGTTTCTTGAGATGCCACCAGTACATCAGGATCTCGATGTTCTATTTCGGCTGGACGCACCTTAGGGATATAGGTATAAAATTATTAGTTCCATTATTTAACATGCAATACTATTTTTATTTCACTAAATATCTAATATGAATAAACTATTGTGCAGATTGAACGTTGCATTCAATGTTCACCACATGTCGACGAAGGTGGCACAGATTTATAGGTGCCAACTGGTTGGCTGATACTGATGCACATAGATGGATAATTTTGATTATGTATCCATATTATTTTATAGTATTCATAATCTACTACAAGATGAACTTACTGATCCATTTTTTTTTTAAACCTATCAGTCTTTATGGGAGCCATATACAGACGAGATTATGGCTATATTATCATAGTATTGTACAGCTTCTCGTGATATATGGACTACTAGGGTGCCGCTTATTTATTTTGATGTGGTGGAGTAGCACCTCCCAGATCGTGCGCTGCGGCAGTTTGGCCGCATTCAGGGCATTCCAGAGCATTTTGATACCAGCTAGTGACTTCATCGATTCGATCGACGAGGGAGAGCTCACATTGACTGACGTATCACACATGCAGAGTATATCACCATTTGGAATGCACGACGAGATCATACAATTCATGATGATGATATATTGGGAGGCCATCCATATGCCGAGGACTACATGGCTTGATTTCTTAGTATTACAGTATGGGCCATTAAGCAGCCTCGATATACAATTTTAGGATATGAGGGTGAGAGTTCTACTATGCGGATGTTGGTAAGTCCATTAAAATTAAGCATTATATATTTTATTCAATGTCATATTAAATTTTATGCATGTTGTATATTCTATAATGTATTGCTAATTTTTTTTTTATTATGTAGACTAATCGGATGTCGGGTCTTATGTTGGACACTCATCATGCCCTAGCTATGACTAATGAGGATGAGCGAACCCAGATACTATGGAAGATGAAGAGATCATGTGCGGACATATTGATGGCAATTGGTTATGATCCAAATAGCGGTGCACCTTGGCATGGAGCACCCGATGCACTAGATATGGGATATATACCATCACCACATATTCCGCATATTCCATCACCATATATTCCATAGATGTCATCGTCGCATGTTGCATATATACCACCACCTTCTGATCCACAGATGCGAGGGCCTTCATCTTCCTACGTACCCCAGATGACAGCATCAGGTTCTAGTTGGCATCAGTATGATTCTTTTATTATAGGCACATTTTCGGATCTAGGTGAGGAGGTCACTCAGTTCATAAATGTTCTGACAGCACTCGATATTCCTCATATACATGATCGAGAGACATCTACTAATGTAGGGGAGGCTCCATCACAAGTGATACAGTAGGAGGAGCGATCGTTGAGGACTTTTCTGAGAAGGTCCAAGCGACCACGAGCACCACGACGTCCTTATGGGACTTAGTATTTTTTTGGGCTTATACTATATAATTTTTTTTTGTATTATGTGATTCATTTTTGTAAACTTGGTGTTGGGAAACTTTTATGCCTACCGAAGACATGGGAATGTAGGCTGATTGAAGGTCTTCGGAAGGCTGTAGCCGAGGTCCTATTTAAGGCCGAACTTGAGTTCATCAAGAGATGAAAGCTAGTCACAATATGGGCTGATTGGAGGTCTTCAGAAGGCTGAGGCCGAGTTTCTATCTCTGACCAAACTTGAAGTTACCAAAAGGATGGATCCTTCAGAATGAACTCCTCCATGATGAGCTCCTTCAAGATGAACCCCTCCAGGATGAGCCCCTCCAAGATGAGCTCTTCCGAGATGAATTTCTTCAGGATGAACTCCTCCAGGATGAACTCTCCTAGGACGAGCTCTCCTAGGATGAACTCTCTCAGGATCAACTCCTCAAGATGAACTCCCCTAGGAGGAACTCCTCCAGGATGAACTCCTTCAGGACGAACTCTCCTAGGATGAACTCCTCCAAGATGAGTTCCTCTGAGACAAGCTCCTCCAAGATGAGCTCCTCCAGTATGAACTTCTCCAGGATAAACTCCTTCAGGTTGTCAACTTTCTCTCTATATGCTATGAGGGGACAATACTTGACATGATTCTTAAGAATATTCTAGTGGGCAAACAAAATATCTCTGACAATCCACTGATTTTTCATGACTAACAACCTACAATCCATCCTAACAAACTCCAGACCCTTCTATAAAAAAAGAAAAAGAGGGACCTCAAAGTACGCAACTCTTCTCTTCCAAATGCTCATCTTCTTCCCTCTATTGAACGAAAAACTGACTTGAGCATTGGAGGATCTCCGCCGGAGCCAACTCCGATCGAGGACTTCTCTTGTAGGTATGGTTTCCTCCATTCCATCATCGTCGACTCACCGTCGTCATGCAATTCCAGCAATCTGACCTCGAGATGGATTTCTACTTCAACAGATGGCGCTAGAGGAAGGGTTTTTGAGCTCATTTTGGAAGAAAATGAGCATTCAATGAGAGAAGCTCCATCACGTTGCTCCAATAACGATAATAACGATGGGATTCAGTATCCATCTTCAAACTCTCCCACCCAAGCCTAAACTGGGAGGCTTCGAATGAGGAAAAAATTTTAATCAGAAAAAAAGATCCAAGGAAGGAGACCATGACAAGGATGATCTGAACTAGCGAAAATATCGCAGGATCCAGATAAAAAATATAATTATGCAAATCTCTTTTTAGTCATACTATATTCTTAATTTTTCATCCATTTTCTTGAGTTCTAGATAGAATCAAATATTAGAAAGGAGAGATCTTCATTCGCACTATAATATAGTGAGCAAAATAAAAGCAACCTCTGAAATCCAAAACAAAATAGAGAGACTGGGGTCCTTAAAGAGAGAGAAAAAAATGAAGCGGTATTATAAAAAATTAAAGAAGAACGAAGAGAGACTTTCCTAGGTTGGCAGTCACTTTGGCATTCTACTGTTATACTTATTACATCTTCATTCAAGACTATGATATCATTTCTATTCATTACTCCCATGGGTCATAAATTTTACCTATTTGGATCAAATCAGAGCTATATTTTTCAAGCTAAAAGATGTGCCATTTTCTTAGATACTACTACAACTATTTATTATTTTTCATATGTTGCTCTGTTAAATGGGATATGTAGATCCAAAAACTCAGCTACTATTGTGCACCATCTAGACAGTGGATCATCCTTATCAACTAACTAGAAGTTTTATGGCTCTTCTTCAAATATCGTATATTCATATTGATGACTGATATTTAATTGCTACATACTACTCATAAGTTGGATTTATTATTGGAACTCTACATGCTATTAATTTTGTTTCATCTCTTATTATCTCAAGTGGTTTCCACTCAGTCGTATTTAACACCGAAATCCTATATGCTTTTAATGTTACTCCAATTCTCACTATATGCAATTGCATTTCGCTCTTCTCAATTTTGACTTTTAGAAGAAAGAAAGAGGAGAGGGAATAGTACCTGTAGGCCTCTCTCCAGCCCAGGCGACCCAACTAGCCGATGTTCTTCTCGTGCATGCATTCCACCAATCTCCCTCACGATCCCAGATGGTGCCGACTTCAAAAAGAAGAAGAAGAAGAAGAAGAAGAAGGGAGTTCAATTCCCTATTTTCAAAAAAAAAAAAAAAAATTAGAGGAAATAGAAGGAGGGGTGGGGTCAGCGATCTTTCCTCTTGTGACCTCCCCACATTCGACCTTCTCTCTCACGATCCTGGCAGCTATGACCTCCTTCTCCCTTGCGATCCTAATGGCGTCGGAGTCTCCCGTCGCGATCTTAGGCAGTGCCAACCTCCTCCCACAAAAGAAGAAGGAGGGGAAAAGAAGCAGCCGGCACCTCTCCAGCCGATCTCCCCTCTCCCATGAGTTTGCGCGCATCCGACCAACCTCCCCCACACTCCAAGTGCAGCCGCGATGGCGCCAACGACCTTCGATCGATCTTCATTCTTCCCCATGCGACGACTCCAGTGGATCCCCTCCCTGTGCGATGACCTTCCCTTGATCCTAGATATTGACGACCTCCTCCCACGCACTTCCAGGTGCATCCCATGATGGTAAGGCCTCTCCTCAGCCCCTGCGACTTCGGCCAGCCTCCCTCGCACTCATCGTGCGATCGTCCAGTCTTCCCCATGTCCGTCATGGCCGTCCGACCGACCTTCTCCAACCCATGGCATCCCTCCGGCCTCCTCCGAATCCATGGGACCCCTTCGCCTGCCTCCTCTCGGATGCGCTAATCCCCTCTTACCCTCTCTTGCGACCCCGGCTGACCTCCATGCATTCAAGCTCCTCCGACATATTTTTCCAATGCTCCCAGGCAAAACCCCCATGCGCCCATCGACATCCGATCGACTTTCTCCCTCGTGCTCCCTAGTACGACCCACAATGGCAAGGTCTCTCATCTACACCCATCGCTCCTTCGATCGATATCCAGCTGATTTCTCTCTCCAACCCACAGCAAGGTCCTCCATCACGAGCTCAGGCGATGCCGATCTCTAAAAAAATGCCATAAGAAGAAGGAGAAGCTGGCACACCTACGACCGAGCTTCTCTCCCGCGTGTCTCGTCTCCTCTCTCGCCCACGCCCATCGTAGCTTCAGCTGATCTCCCCTCCGCCCGCAGATCTCCTCTCTCGCCTATGCTCGACGCAACTCTGGCCGGTCTTCTCTTCCATGCACCCGGGTATGATTGGTCTCATCTATCCAATGCCCCTATGGTTGATCTCGTCCATTCGGCCGAGCTCCTTCCCGTGCTCCCAGGCGCAACATGGTGACCACTCTAATCTCCTCCCTTCTGCACATCCAAGCATGCCACCTGAAGTCCTTGTACATGGGCATCGAAGTTGGTGCACTCCCAATACGGTCGAAGTTCTATGCATACATTCGACTTTTCCTGAAGTCCTCCCATGCATATCAAACAACCGAAGCTGACTTGAAATAACCTCAGAACCACTCGAGTGCCCCATGAATTTCACCCAAAGCCAAGTTAATGCAAAAAAAAAAAGAGGAAAAGAAGAAGAAGAAGACAAAGTCTGATCTGAACCAGGGATCAAAAAGAAACCAAGATCTTCCAAACAAAGAACTCATGATAAAAAGCTTCTAAACTTCTATCCATTATTATTTTATTATTTTTTTTCTCTTTCCTTTTTTGTAGGGCTATAGGATACCAAAACCATGGCCGAACCCAAAGCTAATTAAGACTTAAGTTCAAGAAACCAAGGCTAAAGTTAAAGTGAAAATAAATGCTAAAACTAAAGTTGAAATCCAGACCCATCCGAGGTCAAGTTCAAGACTCATCTGAGGTGCAAGAAAAATAAATCCAAGGTAAAAATCATACAAGTCCAAGGCCAACAAAAGTCCAACCCCATTAAGCTGAACTCATTAAAAGATCAATTCGAGGTCAAAACCTAAGCCAAGCTGAAGTCAGATCTCAAACCAATCCAAGGTCAAGTTCATGATTTATCCAAAGTGAAAGTAAAACAAATCTGAGGCAAAGATCATACAAGCCCAAGGTCTATATAGGTTCAAGCTCAAAAGATTGAGGCTAATAGAAATTCAACCTTAGTAAGCTGAGCTCATCAAAAAAAAAAATCTGAGGTTAAAGCTTGAACCGAGCTGAGGTCAAATTTAAGACCAAGCTAAGGTTAGAATTAAGGATAAGCTAAAGCTAAAATCACAACCAAACTGAAGTTAAAATTACAACCAAGCTGAAGTTAAAATCACAATCGAGCTAGAGTCAAAATCATGACCAAGGCCGAACTACCAAGCCCAAATTTAAGCTAAGAAAAATCAAGGCCAAGGAAGCAGACTTAACAAGAACATCAACCAAACGAAGACCCCATTAACCTAAGACGGGATAAGGAGAGAGGCCCTTTCAACGGCCCTTATGTACCCCTACAGCCATATTAGGAATAGGAGGAGAACCTCATCCTAACATGAGCAAAGTGAAGATCTCGTTGATCTAAGATGAGATGAGGAGAGAGGCCCTTTCAACGATCCTAATATGTCCCTACAGCCATGTTAGGAACAAGAGGAGAACCTCGTCATAACGTCACAAAGTCGAAAGCCTCATTAATCTAAGACGAGATGAGGAGAGAGGCCCTTTCAATGGTCCTAATGTGTCCCTACAGCCACGTTAGAACAGAAGAAAAATCTCATCCTAACATGAGCAAAACCGAAGGCCTCGTTAATCTAAGATGAGATGAGGAGAGAGGCCCTTCTAACAGCCCTAATATGCTCATACAGTCATGTTAGAAATAGGAGAAAAACCTCGACCTAACATGAGCAAAGTCGAAGACCTCGTTAATCTAAAATGAGATGAGAAAAGAGGCCCTTCCAGCAGTCCTAATATGTCCCTATAGTCCTGTTAGGAATAAGAGAAGAACCTCATCTTAACATGAGCAAAGTGAAGATCTCGTTAATCTTAGATGAGATGAAGAGAGAGACCCCTCAGCAGTCCTAATGTGCCCCTACAGTCTTGTTAGGAATAGGAGGAGAACCTCATCCTAACATGAGCAAAGTGAAGACCTCATTAATCTTAGACGAGATGAGAGGAGAGATCCCTCCAGCGGCCCCAATGCATCCCTACAGTCACGTTAGGAACAAAAGGAGAACCTTATCCTAATATGAAGAAAGCGAAGATCTCGTTGATCTAAGACGAGATGTCGGAAGAGGCCCTTTCAATAGTCCAGGTATTTTCCTACAGTTGTGTCAAGGATAAGAGAAGGAGCTCATCCTGACATAGAGAGAAATCCTCTGGTTATTTAAAATAGGAGGATAACCTCATCCTAGTGAGAGTGAAAACCTCCAATTTCTAAATACGAGATAAAGATCTACAGAAATCGAAACTCCAAATATCAATATTTGTAGGAATCCAACCTTAGAAGACAAAGATCTATAGAAATCCAAACTCTAAATATCAATATTTACAGGAATCCAACCTTAGAAGACAAAGACCTGCAGAAATCCAAACTCTAAATATCAATATTTTCAGGAATTCGATCTTAGAAGACAAAGACCTACACAAATTCGAGCTTCAAATATCAATATTTGTAGAAATCCAACCTTAGAAGGCAAAAATCTATAGAAATTCGAGCTCAGAAGGTCAACATGTATAGAAATTCAACCTTAGAAAATAGAGGTTAGCAGAATTCTAAGCTCAAAAAGCTGAGGATAAAATTGAAGACCTTCAAATAATTTCAATAAAAAATCTAAAGATCTTAAATTTAAATGATAAAAAAGATATGTCTTCGGCAAGTCTGATTTAGTGTACTTCCTTCGTCCAAACTAAGGCTCAGACTCGAAAGTAGAGGGCTATTGTTGGGAGACTTTTATGCCTGCCGAAGATATGGAAATGTAGGCTGATTGAAGGCCTTCAGAAGGCTGTGGTTGAGATCCTAAGTCAGGCCGAGCTTGATATCATCAAAGGAGGGAAGCTAGGGTCACAATATAGGTTAGTTGAAGGCCACTGAAGGCTGAGTCCGAGGTTCCATCTCAGGTCGAGCTTAAAGTTATCAAAAGAGGAGAGCCAAGCTCTTCGAAAGGTCGAATTGAAGGCAATTGAAGGCGGAGACTGAGGTCTCATCTCAGGCTGAGTTTAAAGTTATCAAAAGATAGAAGCCAAAGTCATGATGAAAACTGATTGAAGGTCTTTGGAAGACTGTGGTCGAGGTCCTATTTAAGGTCGAACTTGAGTTCATCAAGAGATGGAAGTCAGTCATAATATGGGCTGATTGAAGATCTTCAGAAGACTGAGATCGAGTTTCTATCTCAGGCCAAACTTGAAGTTACCGAAAGGATGGACCCTCCAGGATGAACTCCTCCATGATGAGCTCCTTCAGGATGAACCCTTCCAGAATGAATCCCTCCAGGATGAGCTCCCCCAGGATGAGCTCTCCCAGGATGAACTCCCCTCGAATGAACTCCTCCAAGACGAACTCCTCCAGGATGAACTCTCCCAGATGAGCTCCCCCAGGATGAACTCCTCCAAGATGAACTCTTCAGGATGAACTCTCCTAGGATGAACTCCCCAAGATGAACTCTCCCAAGATGAACTCCTCCAGGACGAACTCCTCCAAGACAAGCTCCTCTAGGAGGAGCTCCTCTAGGATGAACTCCTCTGGGTTGTCAACTTTTCCTCTACATGCCATGAGGGGACAATACCTGACATGATTTCTGAGAATATTCTGATGGGCAAAGAAAATATCTCTGATAATCTACGGATCTTCCATGACTAACAACCTACAATCCATTCTAACAAACTTCAGACCCTTCTAATAAAGAAAAAAAAGAGGGACCCCAAGGTACACAACTCTTCTCTCTTAAATGCTCATCTTTTTTCCTATGTTGAACGAAAAACTGACTTGAGCATCGAAGGATCCCCACCAGAGCCAACTTCGATCGAGGACTTCTCTTGCAGGTATGATCGCCTCCATCCCGTCGCTGTCGACTCATCGTCGTCGCACAACTCCAGCGATCCGACCTCGAGATGGATTTCTGCATCAACACTTGGCATTCCAAATCGAAGATTATTTTATATATTTGATTTCTTTATTTTAAAGTGTTATGATGTTATGGTTTGTAGATATGGATACAGATCTTGAAATTATTATATGACTTATCGTACCTTATCATACTATCACATACCATATCGTACCACTTTCGTATCAGATCGTATCATATCCTTCCGTATCATACCATATGATACCCATATTAGACCATACTGTATCGTACCTGTTGCCCAGCTATGCAATCTAAGAGGGGGGGTGAATTAAATTTTTAAAATTTTAAAGCTAATTTAGAGTTACAAAGATTATGTGATGATATGCAAGTGATATGTGATAGGTGTTTTAAGTGTAGAGAATAAGTGAATATCAAGAGAGCAAAAATATAATAATGTAAAGATAGAGAGAGTAAGCACACCATAAATAAATAAGATTTATAGTAGTTCGATGCCAACCTTGCACCTATATCTACTCTCCAAGCTCCTATTTAAAAATTTAAATCCACTAAACGTATTCAAACTGAATACAACGTTGAAAACTTCCAACCCTAGCTATCCCAAGCTAGAACACTTGTATCCTCTATGATGGCTGGAGAAAAATAGATCTAATTTGTAGCCATTGGAGATCCATTTTGGAGCATTAAATGCAGTTGAAAAGGACTGAAAAATAGCTGTTGTAAATTTTTTTCCATCGCAGGGTTCGACCCCCAGGTCGATCCCTGTGCAGGGGTCGCACAAGGATCGACCTCTGTGATAGAGCCGAAAAACTCATGTTCTATAAAATTTATCTTTGGAACAGCAGAGGTCAACCTAGGAGTCGACCCCTGGCACAGGGGACGACCTAGGGGTCAACCCCTTTGGTGTGCCAGCCAAAGAAAGTCATGCCATTCAGCCTCTTTTGATAGGAATCAATCTAAGGGTCGACCTTTTTCTTAAAAATTAATTTTTCTCAAAATATAAATTTAAAAAATATGAAATTACCTCCAATAGATCATAAATCTTCTGTTCTTGCTCTTGAGGCTTTTGAATCAAAACTTGATAAAATTATGATTTTGCCCTAAAAATATAATAAATCTTTTTTCAAGCCAAAATCATTAGCAATCTCCTCAAATATTTTATAATCATCAAAATTAATTCTTAGAGCAATAATACCACTTTCTTATCAAACCGTATCATATCCTCTCGTATCGTACCATATAATATCCGTATCGTACTGTCCCATACCGTATAATACCGAGCATCTGGTACTATATCACATCGAATACCATACCATATCGGCCACGTACGATACCATCTCGTATCATGTACCGTATCGTGTATCGCCGCATGATAATTTGAAAAGCTATCATTTCCCTTGGTAATCCAAATTATCTCTAATGAGCTCTAATGAGGTAATCTAGATTACCTAGCAATCTGTATTACCAACTTAAAAAATATACCAAATTTTCATGAGTATGTTCACGGCCTCTCAACCAATTACGAGGGTTATATGTAATACATAATCTCCGAGTTCTCCTGTTTGGAAGTAGGATGTTCGCCACCCATGCACGAGATGTTATATGGCTGCAATCAAAATACCGTTCTTGACAATCAGCAACAAATTTGAGAAAATATTCAGCTCGGCACTTCTTATGCGATCGTTTTGATCTCATGCTCCATGAATAATAGTGCAATGCATCGAAAAGCTTCTGACCAAATGGCACCGATCCAGCAGGCTATGCCCTAGCACCGGTATCTCTTATGACCGTTGGATCTCTCTTCTGAGATATCTGTAAGAACATGAAAAGCATCTCAGAAGTTCAAAATTAAGCCATTGCCAAAAATATGTACATGTGGATCAAATATAAAAAAATTTATTGTAAATGATAAACATCGTTAACTTTGTAGATAGAAACTTAATTTAACCAAATGGCATGCCAAAGTGAAAATGATGCAAATGGCATGCTAAAAAAAAGTGCAAAAAAAAAAAAAGGAATGCTCGAGAAACGCCATTGTGAATGGCGCTTTTAAAAGCGTCATTCAGAATGGCGTTTTTAGAAGCGTCATTCAGAATGGCGTTTTTAAAAATGCCATTCACAATGATGTTTTTTTTTTTTTTTTTTTTTTGCTGTTCCACGTAGAGCTGATTGGGTGGCTGACTGGGTGGTTAGGGAGGTGATTGGATCTGAAAAACGTCATTATTAATGACATTTTTTGGATATAAAACCGTCATTGTGAATGATGCTTTTAATTTTTGTATTATTTTGATAATTAAGTTAAAGCTTATATTAATTAAATAAATAATTTTTAAATTTATATTAGTATGAAAAAGAGCTCAAAGAGTATTGCTATTTATATTACCAGAAATTGAAAGTAAATGTCACGAAGAATCTGATACAGCCCAAAAGCCTGAGAGAGTAAACAGAGGTGCGTAGAACATGGTGGTGGAAGAAATATAAAAAAAAGTAGAAAGTAATGCAAAGAAAGAGCGAACAAAAACTGAAGCTGTGGACGACAAGACTTGCTACCAGTATCCCAATCTGGTAGGTGAAACGGTAACCTGTCGCGGCTGAAAAGCGGAATATACAGTGTATCAAAATGCAAAGGAACCCAGATAATAAACGGTGCAAACGTAGCAGTAAAATGAACAATGAGGCCACCCAGCAGCATTGGGTGTTTTGAACGGGGATACCTGCAGAAAAATAATGAAACAACCTGAGAACGTAGCACCATTGAGAAATGAGGAGATCTCTTATCTATAAAAATACTCTGTAACCATGAACCAAAGGTACTGAAACAGCAACGAGAGGAGACAAAGCATATTGTGATGACCCAATCCGAAGGGAACTGGATCTTATCCATTTGACCGCCGCCCTAGAAACCTAGTTCAAGCCCAAAATAGAAAATAAAAATTAAAAAATTAAAAGAAAATTAAAAGAAGACTCTCAATGACAATCTTTTTCTCGATAGACTTATGATTGGAGTAGAAAATCATAGGAAAAAGGCCTCCCCTCCAGCTCTATTTAAATAGAAGAGGATTTCTCCATCTTCCTCATCGAGGTTCTGCCCCAAGGTGAAGGAAATTGCCATTGGTTTGTCTTCGCTGGACACAAGCCACCACCATTGCGGGCAATACATCATCGAAGGCAAGGTATGAAGCTTCAATCCCTTTTTGTTCTTCTTCCTTGATCTACCTCCTATTCTTTCAACCCATCATTAGCCAAAACCTAGCGTGCTACCGCTGGATTTTTCTTAAAAGTTAGAAATCCTGTTTTCCCTAGTTTCCATCCATTTTCTTTTGATTTTTTCAATACCATTCATCATTGGTAATCGCCGATTGGGTTGCCACCGACTATACCTGTAGCCTCTGTTTTGGGGAAAGAACAGGAGAATATGAGTCTCCTGTTCCACCAAGAAGAAAAGACAAGGGAAAAAAAAAAAAAAGTGTTTCTCTCTCTTTCTTCTTTCCTTTTTTGTCCACTTACTCTCTAGTTTTTTTTTTCTAAATTATTTATCTTTTTCAAAAGTTTTTAGATCTTTGAAAAGACTCTCTTAATGATTTTGCTTGAACTTAATAAAAGGTTATAACTCATGATCTGTCGGACAACATGCCAGCACCTATCCTAACCAAGACTAGATACTATTAGATTTGATTATCCATAATTTTTATTAAACTATCTGTACATTAGTTCAATCACGATTTGATAAAATTATTTTGATTTTGACCGGGATATCGATCGCTACTATCTAGGCTTTGTTAGATACCACTAGATTTGATTGTCTTTGATCTTTATGAAGCCAATTATACCTTATTTTGATATAAAGCTAGATGACCAGATCAATTCTAAAATTATTTAGATTTATTAGAGTATGTGCGAGATAAGTAATATAATTATTTTTTTAGATTTATCGATAAATTATATAGTATTTATATCATTGAATTTTCAATCGTATTATTTATGATTTATGAATATAAAATATGATATTTATTATAGAATATTATTTAATACATGATCGATGGTATAATTTCATTATGGATTATGATTAATTGATTTCGATTTCGGATCATTTTGTATATTGTTCGATTGAAATATGAAACTGATTTTATCGAAAAAGAGATTTGAATTGAAATAAATTTTGATTCGTAATCCGATCATGTATTGAAACCCTACGAGTAGGAAGGTTATATATTGGCATATCGACATCTTATTAGTGAATTTATGCTCTGATATATTGATATCCTGTCAGTAGATATTATATACTAGTATATTGATATTCTATCAGTAGAGATTATATATTGGTATATCGATATCCTAATAGTACTGAAGATTGTATACTAGTACATTGATACCTTACCAGTGGGGGTTATATGTTGTTATTTTAACTTTAACTATTTTGAGCTTATTCTAACTTAGTTATAGGGTATAAATATGATCATAATTTATGGTTATCGAGGTGAACTAGATATTTTTAAAAAAAATAATTTATGAATAAAAATAAATTTTAAAAAGATTGAATTTGCATGCATCTTATTTTAAAAATATCGTATATTTTAAAATAAATTTTGAATTAATATGCTCTACATGTTTATTTTTAGTATATTTTTATTATTTGATTAATCTAGCTAAAGTGTCATTGCTTATCGAACTATCAAGTACATTATTCTCTTCTTTTTTTTTTTTTTTCAGATTCAGATGCTTAGTTTTGGATATAGATACTACTTAGGAGTAAAATTAGAAGTGAGATTTAGCAATATCAGCATTATTTAGATTTAAATTTATTATTATTAATTAAAATTTATTAGTTGAGATTTATTTGATGTAAAGACCTTTAAATATATTCATTAGTTAGACTTATTAATTGAATTTTAACTTTTAGTTATTTAAATTAATTCTATCATTACTTTATGATATCATGAAGAGATATCTTACATATTTGTGGAAAGAGTTCTCCAAAAGTATATAACGGTTGTCATGACACTATTTTGGATTAGAGGCGTGATGCATATAAAACTAGAAAATACTATATTTCTATCTATTGATAAACAATTGAAACACCAAGGAAGGAAACATAATGGATAAATGAGATTAACCATGTCTGCAAAATGATATTATTAAAGCTTATAGCCAGTATACGAGCCAAGGAGAAATGAATTGCTATGCTAAAAATACGACATCATCCTTTAGAGATGTTTAGCTACCCAATCAGCAACTTGATTCCCTTCCTATGTAATAAAGAGGTACCTCAAAAGCTTTGAATGAATCCTTCCTATTCAAGATAACCTTTAGTAAGGGAGAGCAACATGCATTGCAGTGAGAGGAGCTAATCCAAGCCAAAATTACACCAAAATCATCGTGCAACCACCCCTCTTACAAGTGACATCTAGTAATAAGAAAAGAAAATCCAAGCAAGGCTCCCACTACCTCAGCATAAGGTACTAAGCAATAGGATAACCTTTTGCCACTTGCAAAAAGCATACCACCCTCAAAATTTCTAATGACAAACCTTATAGCTAAGACTTGATTCTTCTTTGCTCTATCAAAGTTGACTAACAAAACTCCAAAAGAAAGGGGTACCCATGAGATATAATTAGAGGAATATGAGGATTTGTGCGGTGTGTATTTAATTATATATCGATTGTTTATTCAAAAGATCTTGAGTACTTATATAAAGCTAAAAAACTCAAATAATATTTTTCAACCAATCTTTTTGGATGAAGTTTTGAATCACATAAATGGTATCAAAGTTGATCCAATCTACCGTCTATGTAGACTAGAAGATACTGCAATATTATAGATTTATTAGAGCTAAACACAGGCTGATTGTGATGTTTATGATGGATACATGGATTTAGACTCTTATCCTGGAAAGAACATTAGGCCTTAAAGGAGGAGAGTATATGAGGATTCATGTGGATGTGTTTCTAGTCTCATATTTATTATTCACCGAAAAGATCTTGAATATTTATACAATACCAAAAAATTAAAATAATATTTTTTAATTAGTTTTTTTGGATGAGTTCTTAGGTCATTATAAGGTGGGGGTTGATGAATCAGCTGAGAAGTATCCTAGCTCTTCGATCGAGTGTCGATCATAGGAGAAATGAAATTGGTGAAGAGAACATATCCTAATAGAAAATGTGGCAAAGTACTACCAAGCTCTTTAGTGTACTGTATTGATGCAGAAATTCTGAAAATTCTAAATAAGATAAAACATGTAAGCAGTCACCACTTGAACCGGCATGTTCAGCACAAAGATCATAGCGTAGAAGCTATGGAGGAAGGATGCCCCGGGAAACCAACTTGTGTTTAGAAGGAAGCCTTTTTATAATACCCAGTCCAAAAAGGCCTGATATTGAACTAGACGTGGTCCACTTAACCGACCTAGCTATCAAGAAAAGGAGCCTGAAAGGATAATGCATGAATTTTAACTTAGACTAGTCGGAACGTTGGTCATTACTGTTTGACTCTTGTCAGATACTACTAAATTTGACCATCTTTAATTTTTATGAAGCCAATTATATCATAGTTTGTTCTTCATCGAATAAAGTTATTACGATCCAATCGATCTAGATCATTGGATGCGATTATCTGTTAATCCTATCTTTCTTAATTATTCATATTTTTTTTAAATTATTAGATCCAATTCTATATGGGGATATATAATCTTCTTAACAAGATTTTCAGTAGTGGGATACTATGATATGATATATTAATTAAAATTTAAAAAAAAATTATGACATTATTTTGATTTATTATAGTACGTGTGAGAAAAATAATGCTTCAATTTTTTTACATTTATCAATAAATTATAAAATATTTTTGGTCATAATTTATGAAATTGATGCATTATGATTTTGATATCACATGGTTTTACAAATATTCGATTTGAATTATGAAATATGTCTTTGAAAAGATATTTTGGTTTGAAACGAATTTTGGCTTATAGCCAGTGGGATGATTAGATGCTGGTACTATGATATCCTACCATTAAGGGTTATGTAGTGCCATTTTGATTGAATTCATAGCAGTCGAGATACTATGATGTTTTGTAACAATATAGGACCTCATCCAAAAAAGCTTGCTGGAAAGTATTATTTGGGTTTTCTGACTCTGTATAAGTATCCAAGATTTTTTCAATGAATAACTGATGCGGAACTAAATACATACCTATATGGATCGTCACATACTATCTTTCTTTAAGCCCTGGCATTCTTGCCATGCTAAGGGTCCAAATCTATACTTTCATTTACAAACACCATGATTGATCTGTGCTAGCTAGTCTAATGAATCCATGCTGCAATATCTTCTAGTTCATAAGCTATTGACTGGATCGGCTCTGATACTATTTATAATAACTCAGGACCACATCCAAAAAGGCTAGCTGAAATATATTATTTGAATTTTTTATTCCTATATAAGTATCTAAAATTTTTTCAATGAATAATCAATATAGGACTAAATATACGCTTGCACAATTTCTCACATATTTTGAAAAAAATTAATTTATGAATAATATTTGAATCCTGAAAGGATTGGATCTGCATGTTTATTGATTTGAAAGTACCGTATATTTTGAATTGAATTTTGAATTAATGCACCATGCATGTTTATTTTTATTATAGTATTATTATTTGATTTATCTAAATAAAGTGTTTATTTTTTTAGGCTATTTAACTCATTATTATGTATATTACTATTTTTATAGACCTCGAGAAATAAAATAATATGAAAATATATTTGAAAAAATATTTAAAAATAAAATTTTGATATTTTTGTTTTATATTAAAAATTTTAGTAAAGTATGATGTAAGAGCTTTTAAATACCGTTGAATTTATTAGGATATTAAAATTAAATTTTAGTTAATTAAATTTAAATTTAATTTGTTAATTTATTATTATTTTATGATATTATAAAAAGATTTTTTTTTTTTTGTATGTTTATAGAAAGTTATTTATAATGACCGCTGCGATCTCTGATTCTGTGATGGTGTGACACCTTTGTTGATTAAACACCATTGCCGTTGAAGCTTCCAACAAAAAGACAAATACGCGCTGACACGGGCAAAGGCTGAACATAAAATCTCAGATGAGACGGTAAAAGGCAGTTCAACAAAATTGCATGAGACACATCCTCGGGATGATCCTTTGTTTTCCTTTTTTGAAAGTTATAGGATGACTCTCCCAGGTTGGTCATCCCCAGACCAGATCCTAGGGTTTCGGTGAAGCCCGCTCTGGCTGAATGGATGTCAGGGGCCACTGCTGTTGCATGGCCTGTACTGCTTCAATGAGGCTCCTAATCTGCTAGATCAGCAGGTTGAACTGTTCTGCATCCACCGTCACTGCAAGTAGAGTCCACGATGCTGGTGAGGAGACAGGGACGAGCAGATCTGGATGAGATCTGGTCATAGAGGTGGTTGATCGTTGAGTTAAAGCTTTCTTGGGAGGCATCTTCACGAGATCAGTCGAAGAAGATGAAGAACTTTGGAGGGGAAAAGGACTTCTGCCGAGTACTCCTTTTAGAACAAGAAAACCCTATGAGTACCCTTTCTCTAGTGTCAATTCTGTTAGTACAAAATCTGGTTAATGCTGAAATCGATACTAAAGTCGGAGAAGACAAGATCGCCGCCGTCGACCTGCAAAACAAGTCTTGTTCGGAGTTGGAGTTGGTGGCTCCGGAAAGATCCTCCGATGATCAAGTCAGCTCTTTCGGCCAACAGAAATGGAGTACTCAAAAAAAATTTTAGTAGAGTTTCAAGTAGAAGATGAGAGCTTTCGAAAGAAAGCATATCTAGAGGATCTCTTATATAGATGAATCCTATAACAAACTGATGGCGACAGTCGTAATACCTAGTACTAGGCCGTTTAGGGCCACGTGAAGTTTGTTATGGAGGATGAGTGGTCATTTGTCATGGCATCCCAGTTTATTAGGATTTAATAGTTAAAGCCCGGATGAACCATGCCTCAGTGAATCGAGGAAGGTTCGGGATGTCCTCAAGATCAACCATGCATTGTCTGATATTTGTTTTATCTAGGATGGATGCCGAGGTCCTTCCGATGATGGAGAGAAGTTCTTCTGGAATGAGTCCTTTTAGGCAGCTGGAAAGAGTTTGGAAGGAATCCTACTGAAGGAGTCCAGGATGAGTTCAACTTGGAAGGAAAGCCCATCTGAGAAACAAGTCTGGAAGAAGTTCGACTGAGGGAGAAGTCTGAAAGAAGTTCAACCGAAGAAGAAGCTCAGTAAAAATTCGACCGAAGGAGAAGTCTGGAAGAAGCTCGAGTGAAGAAGATATCCAAAAAGGAGAAGCCCAGTGGGAGTTCGACTAAAGGATAAGTTCGAAAGGAGCTCGACTGAAGGAGAAGTCCGAAAGGAGTGAGAAGCCTAGTGGGAGTTCGACTGAAGGAGAAGCCCGATGGAAGTTCGACCAAAGGATAAGTCTGGAAGGAGCTCGACCGAAGGATAAGTTCGGAAGGAGCTCGATCGAAGGAGAAGTCCGGTTGGAGCTCGACTGAAGAAGAAGTTTGGTGGGAGTTCGACTGAAGGAGAAGCCCGGTGGGAGTTCAATCGAAGGAGAAGTCCAGAAGGAGCTTTACCGAAGGATAAGTCTGGAAGGAGCTCAATCGAAGGAGAAGTCCGGTGGGAGCTCGACCGAAGAAGAAGTCTGGGGAGTTTGATCGAAGGAGAAGTCCGATGTGAGTTCGATCGAAGGATAAGTCTGAAAGGAGCTTGATTGAAGGAGAACTCCAAAAGGAGTTCGACCGAAGGAGATGCTCGATGGGAGTTTGACTGAAGGAAAAGCCTGATGGGAGTTCGATCGAAGGAGAAGTCCGAAAGGAGTTCGACCATTTTGGAGATCGTTGAAGCCATGGTTGAAGCTCTTTTGCGATTATAGATATCTTTCTGCTGATTATCAAATCAAACTTCGGCATGAACAGAATTTATTCCAACAGTAAAATTGGTACTTTAAACCAGAGACTCAATGAGTTTGTTGCTGACATCCCAAATTCCCAATTGAAACTAGTCACCTTTTGTGGCATGAGCTCTTTGCCTTGAAATGGATATTGGTAGCCATACCATTATCATGGAATTTTTTTTAAAATATTATTTTTTTAATAGTTATTTTTAAATCCATCTTATTTTTTATTTTATTTTTTAAAATATAGTAGTTGGAATGAAGAAGAGGTGAGGTGGTGAAATCGCATGTTCAACCTGCGATTTCAAGCATGAAAATGCATGTTCAATATGCACTTTCATGCTTACATGAATCACCATAAATAGACAAAAATAAAAAATAAAATTATATATTCAAAAAATAGTTTCAATATGAGATTTTTTTTCCTTCCTCCATGCTTTTTTTTTTTTATTCAACATGAAAGTGCATGTTCAACATGCACTTTCATGCTGACATGCTAAATAGAAAAAAATAAAAAATAAAATTATATATTCAAAATATGATTTCAACATGAATTTTTTTTTCCTTCTCTCGAGCAGAACTGCAAAGGCTCGGTTCACCGAGGCTAGAGGAGAAAAGGAGGGGATGATGGTGGCGCAGGGCTATGGAGGATGGTCGTGCGGGGTGAGGTAGGCATAGGAGGCACCCAGGGCTAGGGAGGGGAGGGAAGCGGGGTTGGTGGCGCCATAACTGGGGGATGCGGGTTTGCTGGGGCCGGTGGAGGGGAGGGGAGGGAGTTTGGTGGTCGCACGGAGCCGGATGCAGCGAGGATGATGGGTGCGGCATGAATGACTGTGGGATGAAAAAAAATTTTCATGTCCCTCCCTAAATATATATATATATATTTTCCTTTCCTTCCTTCTTTCCTTTTCTTTCTTCCTCCCCTAGCACCCCCACCCCCAGGCCAACCACGCATTGCATGGGAACAGGGAAGAAAAAAGGGAATGCCAGCCATGCGATGCAGGAGGAGAGCAAAAAAAAAAAATCATATGTTAAAAAATAATATTTTAAAAAATTATTTTATTTTATTTTTTAAAAAAAATAATATATAATATATTATTATATAAATTTTTCATCTTATTATCATCCATACCACACTCGCCGTCCCCATCGTATCCGACTCTACGTGACTACCAAATCCCCTCCCCTTTTCTGACCCCGGCAAACCTGCATCACCCAGTTCCGACACCATCGATCCCGCTCCCCTCCCCTCTCCGGCCTCCCATGCCTACCACACTCGACATGACTACCCTCCATAGCCCCGTGCCACTGTCATCCCCTCTCCTTCCCCCCTCTGGCTCTGACGAACCTGAGCCTCCACGGCTCTGCACAAGAGGAAGAAAAAAAAGAAAAAAAAATCTCATGTTGAAACCGTATTTTGAATATATAATTTTATTTTTATTTTTTTACCTCAGCATGAAAGTGCATATCAACATGCACTTTCATGCATGTCAAATAAAGAAAAAAAAAATTTAATGTCCGCATGAAAGTGCATATTAAACATGCACTTGAAATCATACGTTCAACATGCAATTTCACCTTATATCATGTTATCCCAACTACTATATTTTGAAAAATAAAATAAAACATAGGATAGATTTGAAAATAAATATTAAAAAAATAATATTTAAAAAAATCTATTAAGTAATTTCATTTTTAAATGAAGATTTTTTTATTCAAGAAAAAAAAAAAGATATTAATGATGGCTTCATGACAAGAATAACTTGGAGTATCAATTAAACTTCAAAAATAGCTCCTGCAACTATTAAGGGAAGATTTTATATGTTAGCTAACGTAGAAGCAAAGAGGAGGCATGTAGCATTGCCACTTTTTTTAAGATCTTGATATTAAAAATATGTTAAATTTTTTTAATTTTAAAATTTAAATAATTTTTTTAAAAAAAATTGAAAAATATTTTGCAATGATTGGCTGATTTTGATTTAAAATTAAGTTTTATTTTTATTTTATTCTTTTATTTTGAAAATATTCAACAGTCAACATGGAGAAAAATACTTTAGACCAATCCATGATGAAAATATTCAACATTCAGCACTAGGATCAGAGCCCAGCACGTCCAAAGACTTCATATCATGACTTACTGTGCTTGCTGGGCCATTAACCGACGTGTTAGGGATGGACGGTCCTTACGCAACGATAGTGGCCTGTGGTCTCCTGTAGGTAGTTCCCTTGGTCTAATTATTACTTCTACCAGGTCCAAATGGACCACGCAAAATCCCACGGTGGATAACACGCCACATTACCCGTTGTATTTCACCAAGTCCGCGTTATCCACCGTGCATATACTCCGAGATTTGCCCGGTCCACTTGGACCTGGCGGATGCAATGATTTCACGTTCCCTTGGGCGCCCTAGGACTGGCGTTGACCAACGCGCACTTTGGGATGCAGGTCTGTTCATGTAGGACTGAGTGGATAAAGGGCCATCGATCAGAAATGATGCAGAGGAAAAGAATTGCATGATAAATTTTTGTGGGGTCGGTGGATTCACCGTGCGATGGAAACCCAAACACCACTAGTTGTGTGATGTATTTGGCAGGGTCATGCATAGTTGTAATCGAAGTCTAGTAGGTTTAGAAAATGTGGGTGATTCTATGGTATTTATTTTGTAATTATATTTTTAGGTAACTGTTTATGTTGTAATTATTTGAACTCTATTTTGTTCGGACGTAAATGCATGCTTAAGATCTAGAATAAGCTTTGCATTGGCCGAATGATTTGGAGAATAAACATAATCCAGGAATAATTATGTTCATAAAACGGACTGTCATAAACAATTTCTTAGCATAAAAGTCTTAGTTTATCATTATCATTATTATTTTTTATGGATTAAAATATTTTATTTGAAAGTTTTTGAAAAATTTGTAGGTAAATAAATATCTTGAAGAGAGGAGAAACATTGCATGGCGTATCTGTGGATATTTCGACGCACCAAGAGCCAATAAGGACCGGCTTATTCTTCTGGAAAAATAATAAAAAAATCTTGCACCGGCTTGCGTTTTTGGAGAGGCTGCTTCCATTTTTCTATGTTAGGGACTCTACTTAGAGATCTAATTTTAGACTGCAATTATAGAAATTTACCCATGAAATTCCACAATGGCTTTTTTGGTTAGGGTATGTTAAATTACAAGGGTAGTCTAACGATTTTTTAAAAAATAATTACATGAGAAAATAAATTTTATTATTTTTAGTTGGTGAAAAACTGACTCTGCAAAGTGCTACCCTAAAAAAGATTATTATATTTAATCAAAAATAATCTTAGATGAATGATTTATTTTTTAGTCAATTTGTTAACCATTTATGACCCTCTTAGATGAAAACTATCAGTATAGACCTTTAGGGGGATATGAATAAATCACGATTGCTTAAGGCATGCTAAAGGTTTCCCATCCTGTTTTCTTGCATCATGCTGGATGAGCAAGGCCACCGGTCAGCAGGCCGATGAGGCCAGCAGGAATTGATGTAGTAGATAGGGTGATCCTTGCGGACCAAGAGGAGGAGAGCTAGGTAGAAGCTTAATTTATCAGGTAAAAAGGAAAAAACGCTAAAGATCAACAGGGATCATCCTTCAAAATGCTCAAGATTATGTAAGCTTATTATTATGTCACCATTAACTGCAAACCAAAACCACGAAAACCTTGAAATTTTTTGCACACTTTCCATTATTATTCATCAGTCTCAAAAAAGTGGTGCCTTAATACTTGTGATGATTCTGTTCATAGTTTGATAAAAATTTGGTAGCACTCTTGATGAAATTATTTTTGTCAAACATCATCATTAAACTTTGCTTGCAAGAGCATGCTTGCGTTAATATAATAAAATACATTAGTATTGTTGAACTTGTTTATTGTTTCTGTTCATAGTTTCATGGGAGCTAGAGTTTCAACCTAACATCTTGAACAACTATTTTGTTACTATTTAAAACCTCAAACTTTACTTTTTTAGATTTTTGAAGAATTACTTAAATATTAAAGCTACAAATTCAAGTTGGTTTTGTTGTTCCACCAAAATGACAAATATTGTTGGCTGATTGAAAATGTGAAGCGGAGTAAGAACCAGGGCAAATCCCTTTAGTCCATCTAAGGTACTCCTTTAATCTTCTTTGAGCAAGCAGGATGCCGCCGAAGTTGGACGCTAAAAAAATCCATCTTGAAAGTAACTGCACGTCTGAAATAGCATGCATCAACACTCTCGTTGCAAATCTAATGCTCAAAGATTAAAAGTTTGAGATGCATAAATTATCATTGATATTACTAGTATCAGACTCTAATAACTCAGGATTTTATTTGGCGTTCAATAAAATCTGCCGAACTATTTTTTTGAGGAGCAATGATGCAAAACACCACAGAAATTTTATTTCCAAACTAACATCGGACAAGTTATTGCTATCAAACTTCAATAACTAATATTAGACTACAGCCAATTACCATTAGCCCCCTCCACTTTTTGTGATCCGGGCTGGGGACCGGCATCGGCAGTGTTAAGCCATAAAAACAACACACATTAAAGACGTACAAAACTGTAGCGCACAAATAAAGCTACAGGAAATATTGAAACAGTACGCGTCCGCTAGGATAATTCCTTCAAGATCTAGCAAGACGATTTTGAAATTTGAATGGCGCATAGCTCACTCCAGCAAAGAAATCATAAGACACTCGTCTGCAAGTTTTTTCTTTTAAGGGACCAATGATGCAAGACACCACAAATTTTATTCAAAATAAAATCTGCAAGTTATTGCCATCAAACTTCAATAACTAATATTAGACTCAAACAAATTGTCACTAGCCCCCTCCACTTCTTGTAATCCGAGCTGGGGACCCGCATCGGCAGTGTTAAGCTATAAAAGCAACACACATTAAAGGCGTACAAAACTGTAGCATTGAAGCAGTACGCAAACAGCAGGATGACGCCGAAGTTAGACGTTCTTTTCAAGATCTGTGAAAAATAACAAAAAGAATGACGACAGACTCAAGAATCCGACGTTAGAATTTTCACACCAATAATGCAGACGGCTAGTCGAAGCCAAGAGCACCTACAAATTAAACAGTGCCACAGAACTGATGTTGAGTAACACCAAAACGTAACCTAACAATTAGCCACAAATCCATGTAGGGACAAAATGAAAGCTCATCAACGATAAGCAAATCTAGATGTTACCTACATTGACACCCTGCCATATACCAAACCCATCAACTAATTGAAAACCAACATCGACAAACCAATGTAAAAGAAGCTAAAGGTCTGTACGTGGTAGTAATAACCATAACGAATGTCATAACTTTGTAAGCCCCTTCAGGCGGATGGACCTTAAACGCTATCTCTTTGCCAACAACATAAATACTAAAAGAATTTAACCTTTCAAATAAAAGCACTAGCACGAAAAAAATCGTATGAACAATCCAAGTATCCAACTATCAAAAGCAAAGAATCATCATCATACAATAAAAAACTAAAACATAAAAAATAAAAAATAATAAAATAAAAATAACATTAAAAAAAACTGTAATCGCCGATATAGATGCTGAAAGAAAATGAAGTCCATGGAACCGAGGTTCACAAACAGTAGGAATCCCAAAAGGCTGCCGACACAGAGATGATTCAGACTTTGGACTGACGCTGGAGAAAAGGCAATTAGAAACATAAACATATATAAACAATAACCACAATATAAAGGACAGACTCTTCCACCTTGGGAAATTGAGCCATACAAACACAAGAATTTCTACAACAGCAGAAATAGTAAATTGATCTTTTAACGGTTAGTGCAAGGAAAAATTAGCATAACAAACTTCACCATCAAACATACGGATAACAAAAATCATATCACTGAACTCCAGTTCTCCATAAGGTCCTCAATTCCTGGATCAGGATACCCTGAAGCAAGATCATCCCTTGGTGCACAAGCTCTCATTCAACGACAAAGATCACAGTCAACCTATCAGACGAACACCACTTTCAGGAAAAACTAGCATAACCAATCCTACAGTTCAGGTTGATGAAAACCATTCATGTGCACCCAAAAAAAAAAAAAAAAAACATTCATCCATACTATTGGAGTGATCAAGGTACTCATCTAAGAAATGAGAAGTCCAACAAGAATAAATGAGATTTTTGAAACAAGAGAATAAAAGACTAACCCAAAACAAAAATGAGTGTTCAGAACCAAGATGAAAGAAAGATCCATATGATACCAGCTACTTAGTTCACTTACCGACATAAGAAAGAATCAAGATACATCAATGCATGAAAAACCATTTCACTCTGATCGCCCATTTTGATCAAATCAAGGTCCAGGTGAAACAAATGAGAGAATTACTAACCCAATGTAGGACAGCAAGGGGATAAACAGTTTAAAGCATAACTCCACCACCCATCTAATTTAGTATCCTGCAGAAATCAATATACAGTGCCGACAACCTTCTGGAGAAGAATAGAAGTAGAAATAAGATAGAATAGTGGAAAGCAGGAAATAAAGAAAGTTAAATAATAGTAGGAGGAGAAGAAAAAGAAGAAGAGATATGGAAAGAAAAAGAGATTAGACATGCCCATCCCGACCAAAAGACATCCCTCCATTCAATCAAGACAAAATCACAAGAAATCACATACAATGCTTTCTCATTCAACCCTAAGAAACCCTTTTGTAGACTTTATATGACTTTTATTCACCATCATACCAATAATTCCAATATTGGTAAACAAGCAATCATGAAGCTAACAGTCCATATCAATATAAAACTAAAACTAAAAATGAATGAAATTTTAAAATATACATGAAACTAAAACTAAATACATCACATCAGCTGCAAATCCACTTGTCAACATAATATCTAGCCATTTCCAACATGCTTTAACTCCTAAACAATTAGTGGAACAAAGTAACCCCTCATGAAAACCCTTTCTTAATTCCAATTTCTGCACAGCCATTACTAATCCAATTGAGTTTCTGATGAAGCAAAAATTGACATGAAAAATTAATGTTAAAAAGGGCAACTAGGGGCATAAGGATATGTAAACAAAAAGTGACATAAACAAGGACAAGTCCTTAGGGCAAATTTGTGACCTACATATGAATAGCAGAAAGAATAAATTAACATGCACACTTCCCCTTGAACAGCTAGCATAAGAGAAATTGTATAACTCCAGTATCAAAAATGAGAAACCTCCTTCCGTAAAAAATCATAGCACTATAATATATTTCCTCCAAACTGTCTTCCACCATTAGATCAAGATGCCCTCAGGCAAGATCATCCAATGTCGCACAAGCTCTTCTGCAACATCAGAAATAGCAAACCAGCCAATGACATGTACTCTAAGCATAAGAGGGGAAAAAAAATGTAATAGAACAAATTCTACAATCAAGGTTGAGGAACCCCCTCCATGAAAAATACATATCATGTTCCAATCCACCCGGACTGTCTTAAGTGCTCAAGGTCCCCACAGTCCCACCGGTATTTAAAACCTCGGTACTGGTCAAACAAATGAGAGGAAGTCACAAGGCCACTGGTGCCACAGGAACTAATGAGGTTTAATAAGATTTTGGAACATAGATAAGAAACATGGTACAGCATATCAGCTGCAACTACACTTGACAACATAGCATCCCTGTTGTTCCCAACATGCTTTGACCCCTAGAGTATCAGCAGAATTGAGGCTCCGTATTGCCTTCCTGATCAAAACAATATTCTGGTGAAGTAAATAGAAAGAATTATTAAGAGATTAACCCGAAGGAATAAAACTAGTGGAAAAAAGGAAACCAGGAACATAAAGGTATCAAACAATTAGTACAACACAAACAAGGACAAACTAGTCAATATGGGCAACTCTCCGTCCTACAGGACAAGCTCATCTGCAACAGAACAAATAATACATTTACTTTCATGATTCCATGTGAACAGCAACAGCAAGGAAAAGCTAGCATAACAAACTTTTCAATCATCACATCAAGATACTCATAAGCAAGATTATCCCATGATGCCCAAGATCTTCTGCAACAGCGGAAATACAAACTGAACTATCACATGAACTCTAGGTGTAAGGAGAAAAATTAATATAACTAATTCTAAGTTAAGGTTATGTAACTCCCTTCATGAAAAAGCATATCATACTTCAATCCACCCAGACTACATTAAGCATCCGAGTTCCTGGTCAAACAAATGAGAGAAAAACATCAAGTTACTAATGCAATGGAAATGAATTAGATTTTGGAACACAGATGAAACTAAGAAACTTAATACAGCAAAGCAGCTGCAAATATTTTAATTGGCAACATTGTCCATCACCTAGATGTTCTCTTACAGCACAAGCTCTTCTGCAATAACAGAAATAATTAATCTTATAAACAACATGGGTAGAGAAAAATTCATATAACCAAATAGTGAAGAACCCCTTCACTAAAAGTCCTCTTTTAGTGCAAGCCTGCCAAATTGCCTTCGCTGGTTCTGGTGAAACAAATGTAAGAATCAATAAGCTAATAACCCAACATATATGATTCACACTATGGAACAAAGATGAAATTACAATAATGTCCATCAAATATTAATTCATTTATCAACTGTTGTTCATTTGGCATTCAAGATGCACCAAAGCCTACTCCCCTGGAGTCGGATACTAGGGCCCATACCATGAAAATGAAACTTGTTACAAGCAACCAAATCCAGAATTCTACAGAATTTGAACAAATGTGTATCAAGAATTAAGTCATTTATCCACTGCAGGATCCATTTTGTTTCCAAGATGCACCAAGTCCTATACAGTAACTAAATGAGTCAAACGTTAGGGCCCACATGAAAATGAAACTAGTTACAAGAGAATTTTACAGAATTTGCCTTGATTCCTAAGGTACATATTCTCTTATTTCGTATTGAACCAACATTGATAAACAGTCAATTAAGAAGACAGAAGTCAACAAACAATAACCACAATATAAACAGTAATGCAGATAGTTTCCCATGACATAAGATATGCAAAAGCAACAGATGTAACAAGTTACCTTATCACATCAACAACCATCCAATTCCCCATATCTCAATAACCAAATCAAGGTACCAGTGAAACCAAGAATTCAAGTCCCGGCGGGACATCCCATAGGATGGGGTACCAACCCATATGTTTGGACAGGACTGTCCCGCCATCATCCCAGCAATCCAATCTGGATATCTTGAAACATCTCGTGTCCCAAGTGTCGGAACCAGGCAAGGCAATGCATCCTGCTCCATGAGAAAATTGGGATAGTCCTATGCAACGAGATTCAAAACCTTGGGTGTATCAAAGTGGAGAAAAAAATTAACCAGTGACCAAAAGAAATTATAGACACCTTAAAACAAATTTAACCCACATATACCTCAATTACATGTAAAATCTACAAAATCACTTATCAACAGTGTCATTCAAAATGTAGCCAAAATGTACTGAATCCCACAATATGTCAGAGATGATAGAGTTCACTAACAAAAACAAATTAGAATTCTCCAGATTTGACTGAATCCAAAACACGAGCCAACCAATCTGTCAACTAATTATAAAGCAGATTCAACAGAAGGCAATAAGGAAGACAATGTTTCATAAACAATGGCCACAAATATAAAGAATGGCTCAACTTAGTAGGTCCCTAGATCCCTTAAGCAAGACTATTCCAAACACTACAAGCCCACCAACAGAAATAATAAATTAATGTTTCACACTACTACTCACACAGGTCAAAGAATTAAAACTTTGACAAACAGCTACAACTGAAAGTTCTGGTCATCACATAAGCTGTTAAAATGAGGACATGATTAGATGATGGAAGAATTCCACAAACCAAAATACAAACCATCCCTTCAAGACTAGAAACAATGAAAACAAGACATAATTATTCTATAAGAAAAGTGATTATAAAGAACCTTGAAGGAGTTACCATAGATCAAGATTGGCAGCTGATGATGTTATTAAACATATAACAAAAATAGCATCTCCACAAGGAAATCTGATAGCAAAAACACCAGATGTAATGGGCCTTGGTAGTGGGTAAAATTGATGAAATGTTGAGTAACAGGTGAATGACAACCAAAAAGTGAAATCTTACTAATCCCAAAGTCATCAAGTCGAAGAAGCAGAGTCCAAACAGAGTATAAGATCAACCTGCAAGCCACTACCATTAGCTCGTCATGAACATGGTCATCACAAGATGCAATGAATATGCAACCAAAAAAAGAAATAAACATTAGCCAACTTGCTATTTACCTCACGAGCAAAATAAGACTTTTGGAGAACCAACCAAAAAGCCAAGAGCAGGTCATCTCAGACAGGACCCTAGTCACTGAATAACAGCAAACGATTAGGATAATGGAGCAAACAACTGATATCTAAAGGAAGAAACAATCAATGCAAATATACGATTTTCTAGCCCTCAGCAATTGCCAAGCTCTTGCAAATACGACAACAAAGAAAACACAATAATACTTCACATCTAGCCCACAGAATATGAATAATTTCAGGTACCAAAGTGTCGCTCTGTCTGCAAAATCATCTCTGCTTTTGCTGTAAGCAGCCATCCCATAGACCGAGAAGCAACAAGAATTGTGAAAGAGATGGTGGGTAAGTCCTATATAATCAATATGTGGTAGCCTGTCCAACAACTCCAACCCCTCGAACATGATGTTCATTACATCCTTACAACTACTACAGCAGCAACAGCAACACTCAATAACACGAACAAATGAATGAGACATCTATAGCTTCTCTTTGCATTGTAAGATAGGAATTGCTCCTCTAAATGCTCTGAATCATGAAAAGAAAACACAATTAATGTCAGTTGACCCTAAATGATCAAATGATGGGATTACGTGAGAAACCCAATCTTGAATTACAGGCTCTGCATCATATTTCTTGAATCCATCATCAAGTAATCACTTGATACTGGTAAAACAAGGTGAATTGAGCAGTATAACCTGAAATGACAACTGAATAAAGAGCACAGTAAATAGATCCTTGTAAACCACAAAGGATGACTGAAGATCAGGTAGCGCAATTTGTTGCCCCAACAGATCCTGCTGCAACCAAATAGAAAGATTTCAATAAACACAAGTGAAAAAATCATCTCACTGATCACATATTGCTTCTCTGAATCAAACCATTTGATCAAATCACATTATCTGAACAAAATAACAACAGATCCTGCTGCAACCAAATAGAAAGATTTCAATAAACACAAGTAGTGAAAATATCATCTCACTGATCACATATTGCTTCTCTGAATCAAACCAATTGATCAAATCACATTATCTGAACAAAATAAAAAATAATCACAGGAAAAGAAACCCACTTCAAAGGGAAAAAAAAACACGGCATCTGCTTTAACATCATCTCTTTGAGTTGAACCTAAGGAAACCATCAAGAATCAAAAACCATGATTAGATTAAGCATCAAAATTAGAAAGCACTGTCACACTGCATAATTATTTTCAGCATCTTCCAGACCAACTAGTCAAACCACCATGTAATAAAGAAACCCCCCTTCCCAAGAAATTCCAGCCATTAAATCATGCCTCTCATGTCCAACATCAGAATACAATACCAAAATAACACCAACTTACAATCAGGAGCATCAACATCAGAAACCGCTTCCACAATGATATCACACTGAAAATATTATTAAAATAAATATTGAAAACTCATAACCCCAGCACCAGTGCTTCAACTGAATACAAGAAAATCATGAGGTAAATCTGAACTCGGACTGTTAGATTGGAGATGCTCAAAAATCAAATCAGAATATACCACAGCTGATTCCTGCAGATTAACGATGGAGCCCTCCCAATTCCATATGAAAGAACCTGAACCACTTGGGTTCTTTTTTATGGAAAAAAAGGAAACTAAATCACAAGAAACCAGATTCAATTGTCAAATTCTCAAACATGAACAAACAGCTCCCAATTCTGCGAACCCTAATAACCAAGTTACAAAAAATGCCTTAATTACTGCAAATCTTCAACCTGAATTTCAGCCTCTGAATCATGCCTATCTTGTCCAACACTGGATGATGGAATCTAAAGTAACATTGAATTGAAATCAGGAACATCTCTTTTGAGCATTAATATCAGAAACATCAGAAACCAGTCATCAGGCTCCAAAATAATGCTTGTGTAATGTTTTGAAACTGAAAATAATATAATTAAAATGAATACCAAAAACTGTAATACTGGCAGCAGGAAAATCATAAGCAAGTCTGATCTGTTGGATTGGAAATATTCAAAAACTGATCAAAAAAAAATTACAACAAATGCCTGTAGATGAACAAAAGAGCTCTTCCGATTCCATTAAAAAAAACAAAAAGAAAAAAACTCAATCCACTTGAATCATTTTCGATATATATATATATCACACGGAACCAGATTGAATTGTCAAATACACAAAGAAGAACAAGCACCTGTAAACCCCAAAACCAAGTCAAAAAGATGGCTGCAAATCTTCAAGAAAATCAATACCTTAATTAATGCAAATCTTCAAGAAATCTACATCTGCTTGCAAGCAACAATAGATTAAAACCATCAATACTTGATACTTAAGATGAAATTAAGGAGCCAACAGTCTGTAAATGATGATTAAAATACAATGAAATGGCACAAGCCAGTGAGAACCTTCATTCATCAGCTGAAATGTCACCTACAGTACTACTCCCATAATTAAAAATTGCTTCTTCCCTTAGATTTCCCCATGGTGCCTTCACTGATCAAAACAAATTTCTGGTGAAGCAAAAGAGATAAATATTTAAATGCTAACCCATATCAGAAGTCAGAGCATTAGGAGCACAGATGAACAGAATAGACCCGGATAAAATGTAACAGATACTAAGTCACTCAGTAGTAGCAGAATATATATCAATTCCCATGCACACCAATGCATGAAAAATCACTGCTCCACTTGTATTGCTCCATGACTCCTTCACCAATCATCAAATCACAATTCTAGTTAGGAAAATGACAGGATTACCAAAGATAAAGAAATATTTGAGTAATTGGAACAAGGATGAAAAAGCAAACCCTGATTAAGTGTAGCAGCCACTAAGTCACTTATCAATAGAAGAACTTAAATCAGTTCTAAGACACACGGTTGCCTACAAAATATAATAGCATGATTATCAATAAAAGAAAAAGTATAGTACAAATCCAACAGGAAGAAAATGAAGCCCATTCCAAATCATAATCCAGCATTTTCCAAAATCTACCAAGGGACCAGATCCATTAAGAGAACACAAGCTGATAATGGAAAAAGGGGACTATTAGGTACACAAATGCACATAAAAATGACTAGGATATAAAGGACAAACTTTGCTCTTCTGCCTTGGAAAAATTGCAACCTACAATATAAGCGCAACAGAAGAATAAAATTACTCTTCCATGTGAATAGTTTGTGAAGGAAAAAAAATATAGTAAACTCCACTAACATACATTGCGATCCCCTTAATAAAAAATCGCAAAATTAAACTCCAATTTTCATATAGCCTTCAAGATCAAGATACCCCTAAGAAAGATTGTTTCCCTGTTGCACTAGCTTTTCTGCAACAACAGAAATAACAAGTTATCCTATCACATAAACTCTAAGTATCAGGAGAAAACAACTATAACTGATTCAGGAGAAAACAACTATAACTGATTCTAAAATCAAGGCTAAGGATGATGCCAATGAAAAAGGTCATATCATACTCCAATTAGTGCATACATCCTATAACGATCAAGAAGCGGGTCAAAGAAATGAGAGATGATCGCCAGCTTACTAGATCAATAAGAATGAATATATTCTGGAACCAAGAGATAAAGCTACAAAGCCACTTAACAAAATAGCCTCCATATTATATGCTTTGGTTCCTAAAGAACTGGCACTGCATAAAGATGAATACGAGCTAGCAGAGAGCTTCAACCCTATGAAAACAAAAAAAAAAAGGATCATCATAGAATAACCAAATCCAGAATCTACTTACCCGCATAACCTATGGTACACAAAAACCATCAACAATCCCATTGATATTCTACTATGTAACACAAACTCCCTCAATGTCCCCATGCATGAGGTATGTTAGACCATTCATGTTTCCCCACCCGTGTTTCCTTACCCTGCTCTATCCCTGTTCCATGTTTGCATTTTCCCTTCAGTGCGGCTGTTACCAACAAGATCAAAAAGTTCGAGTCCCTCCTTATCAAAAAATAATGTGCATCCCATATGCCACATTCTTGATAAACAAGCAATCAAGAAGCTAACAGTCCATAAATTGATAACAATAATACCATAAATAACATACCAAAATGAAATGCTTTCAGCCAAAATGTCGCCCAAAACAGAATTACTTCTGTGATGCAAATACTAGTTAATTATTCTTCAACTCTGTAATGTAACATTGCAGATAGAGAGAGAAACAATAGCACTACCATATTCACATGTAAAATAACTTATTGCTCAGGAAGCCTAAACGAAGATAAGAATCAAAAGGATTGAACTACTAGCTCATTTCGGTGATATCATAGAACACCAAAAGCTGTGGCATCTTATGGGCCAAAATGTCACAACATAAACTGAAAGATCCAAACCTTTCTCTTCGAAGTGGTTCGTGAAAATTTCTTTCTTAACCCTAACCCTCCAAGTTGCCTTCACCGATCAAACTGAGGTGCTCTGAAAAGCAAATAACAGGGTTGCTAACACAGTAACCCAAAAGAAAAATCACAGTACTGAGAATATAGATCGACAGATTCCAAATTAAGATTGAAAATAGAAATTAGGAACACAAGGTTATATAAACAAAAACTATGATATCAATTAGGGACAAACCCTTCCATTGTAATTTGCAGCACAAATTCTGCAACAGAACAAATAATAAAAGAACCTTCTCAGTTTGAACAGCTAGTGCAGGAAAGAACAGAAATATTCACTCCACCATCAAAAAATGACAAACCCCCTTCATCACTTCATTCCTCCAAACTATTTTCCATTATCAGATAAAGAGTACCTTTGAAGATGGCCTGCAATGCACAAGCTGGTCTGCAATGCCAGAAATAACAAATTAACAAGGTTGAGGAAACCCCTCCATAATAAAAACCAGTCCTCTCATTCACCCAAAATGTCTCAAGCGGTCAAGGAAGTCAAACAAATAAGAGAAGCTCACCAGGTCAATAATGCAACGTGAACAAGATCATCAAAAATGGATGAAACTAGGAAACTCCATACAGCATATCCACCGCAAAACTACTAATCAACATGGTATAAATGCTATTTCCAGCATGCTTTGACTCCTAAAGAATTTGTGGAAGCAAGAAAGCACCATCATGAAAAACCCTTTCTTAATCCCAGTTACTCATACTTTCAGTGCTTAGAACAAAGATTGACAAATTATAAATTAATGTTGACTATAAATACGGACAAACCCTTCCAACATGTGCCTGCAGCAGAAGTTAATGCAACAACACAAACCATACAGTAACCTTTGCTAGCATACAAAAAGTTAGTATGATACCTCCACTGTCAAAGATGAGAAAACCCTTCATATCATATCATGACCATCCATTTCCTTCGAACTGTGTTCATTATCAGGTAAAGATGCCCTTGAGCAATATAACCTGATGTTGTGCCAGCTCTCTGTGACATCAGACATAACAATCCTATGACTTGAAAGTTTAAGAACAAATGGGAAATATTATTGATTCTATAATAAAGGTTGAGGAACACCCTCCATCAAAAGCGCATATCATGATCCAATCCACCCAGGTGTCTTGAGAGCTGATGGTTCTAGTTAAAAAAAAAAAAATGAGAGAACGTCACCAGGTTATTAACAACACAAACGAATGAGATTTCTGGAATACAGAAATGAATCTTGAAACAGCATATAAGCAGCAGATCCACTGATCGAGATAGCATCCATGTCAAGCCCCCACGTGCTGTGACCCCTAGATTATCAGGGGAAGTCAGGAGCCCTCATCATGAAAAATCATTTCTTAACCCTAATTCCTTTAGTATTGCCCTTCACTGATCAAATCAAGGTTCTGGTGAAGCAAATAAAAGGATTACTAAAATACTAGCCCAAAAGAAACCCCTCTTGAAATAAAAGGTAACTAGGAACATAAAGGCATCAAATACTAACAATCATACAAGTAAGGATGAGCCCTTCCATATTGGCAAATATGGGGCAAAATTGTATCCTGCAGCACAAGCTAAGCTGCAACAACACAACTAATAAATTAACCTTCATGATTCCACATGAACAGCTACCACACAAAAAAGTGAGCTTAATAAACTCAGCTATCAAGATTAGAAACTCTATTTGTTTAAAAAATAATAAAAAAATTAAATAAAAAAAATCATATCATTGCACTCCATTTCCTCTGAACTTCCTTCAATTATCAGATCAAGATACCCTTCAGCAAGATTGTCCCATGTTGCATAAGCTCTTCTGCAACATCACACAAATAACAAACCAATAAAGACCTGAACTAAAAGCATAAAGGAAGAAAGATGAGCCAATAATAGCACCCAAGAACGAAGAACTGGGAAAGGACTTGGAAGGTGGATGAGTCCTACAAAATCAATAACAAGGGAAAAAAATAGTCCTAACCAATAATCAAAACCTGAAATACCTTGTATCTAGGGAGGCATTGAATGACCCAACCTTTTGAAGATGAAGTCCACCATTCCAAATACTACAGTGACAACAGCAGTAATAGCCACACTCAAAAACACACAAGACCAAAAGAGTAGGACATTTTTTGCTTCTATTTGCAGCGTCCTCTGAATCACGAAAAGCAAATGCACTAAGTTAATATGTCAATAGCCCTGATTGATCAACGTGATGAAATTACACCATAATCAAAATATATATTGGTGAAGAAATCCCATGCGAGATCCATTCTCCAGCCTCTGCATGACCATTAAGTAATGACTCGATAAATTTTATTCTGGTAAACCAAGCTGAACCAGTCAGCAATATAACCTCAAGTAACCACTGAATAAGCAGCAGGATGAGTAGAAATATCATGTTGCCACAATGCTTAACATATGAAATGACAGCATGAAAAGGTAATGGAATTTATCATTCTATCAAACCAGTATATGATAGCTCTGATCAGGTAAAAGAATCAGTGCAAATTTGACACTTCAACAGATAAAACTGCAACCAAACAAAAGGATTTCATCAAAAACAGGAGGTTTAATAAATCAACTTTCCGATCACATATTGCTTCTTAGAATCGAACCAACCATTCAAATCACAATACCCGATAAAAGATAATACTTGAAGGGAAAAGGAACCCCCTTGAAAAGAAACAATCTGAAGTCCTGCCTCCACATCATCTCTTTTGGTTGAATTCAATAACAAGGGCATCCCTTTCATGATGGAACCTAAAGCAACCATCAAGAATCAAGACCCAAAGCAACCGTCAAGAACTAAGAACCATGATCAGGCATGAACATCATCAGATTTCGTTATTCCCTGCACAATAACATTTTCATCATATCCATGTGATATATAAACCCCCTTCACAAGAAATCAATCTGAATTCAAGCCTCTAGATCATGCTTCTATGGCCCGACATCTAGTATTAAACCTGAGGTAGCATTGAATCGGGATCAGGAACTATCAGCACCACAAACATCAGAAACCACCATCTAGCTACAAGATAATGCTTCTGCAATTTTTTCAAACTGACCATAATATATTAAAAAACACTAAAAACTCATAATCCTGCAACAATTCTTCAACCAAATACAAGCAAATCATGAGGCGAGCCTGAACTCATACAGTCGGATTGGCAACAATCCAAATCCAATAAAAACACGCCACTGCTGATTCTGCAGATTAACGAAGAAGCACTTCTAGTTTGATAAGATACCTGAACCACTTAAATTCCTTTTTAAAAAAAAAGAAAACTGTTGGGGATAAATCCCGCTCCCGCCGAAGTCCAACCTGAAGCTTAGCCTAATGCAGCTGGTAATCACAGAAGAGCTTCGATCGAAAATTCTCCTCCAGCGGTCGGACCCCAGCCGAACTCCTCCAGCGGCCAAACCTTAGCCAAACTCCTTCAGCCAGCCGAACTCTTCCAGCGGCCAAACCTTAGTCAAACTTCTTCAGCAGGCCAAACTCCTCAGCGGCCAAGCCCCAGCCGAACTCTTCCAGCGGCCGAACTCCTTCCGGACTTCTCCCTCAGTCGGATTCCTACAGGAGCCGAACTCCTTCCGGACTTCTCCCTCAGTCGAATGTCTACATGAGCCAAACTCCTTCCAGATTTCTCCTTCAGTCAAGTCTCTCCAGGAGCCGAACTCCATCCGGACTTTTTTCTCAGTCGGATGTCTATAGGAGCCGAACTCCTTCCCGATTTCTCCTTCAGTCAAGTCCCTCAAGGAGCCGAACTCCATCCGGACATCTTCCACAGTCAGATTTCTACAGGAGCCGAACTCCTTTCGGATCTCTCCTTCAGTCGGGTGCCTACAGGAGCCAAACTCCTTCTAGATCTCTCCTTCAGACGAATGCCTATAGAAGCCGAACTCCTTCCGGACTTCTCCCTCAATTGGATGTCTACAGGAGCCGAACTCCTTCTAGATCTCTCCTTCAGATGGATGCCTATAAGAGCCGAACTCCTCCCGGACTTCTCCTTCAGTCGAGCGGATTGCTTCCAGATTTCAGCTAGCATTCCTCCCGGATGATCCCCTCCAGACGTATTTCCTTCAGAAGTCCAAACTCCTCTGTAATTGATATATGTCGAAGTTCTTCACCAACCAATGCTCGCTTCCTCCTAACTACGGCTATTAAATCTCGACGAACGGTCGCTATCAGTCTGACGACGCCCTTCTCTCCGTAGCAAATCCATGCGGCCCCGAGCGACCTACTACCGGACGGTTATGGCTGCCGCTATCAGTCTGACGACACCTTTCTCTCCGTACCGAACCCCACGTGGCCCCGAGTGGTCCACTACCAGACGGTATGGCCGTCACTATCAATCAAGCTCCGTCTATAAAAAGAGACTCTTCAGATACGTTTTCTCTAAGCTCTCTTCTTCTTTCCAAAACTCTATCGAACTCTTTCCTGAGCACTCCATTTCTATTGGCCAGAAGAGCTGACTTGATCGTCGGAGGGTCCTGCCAGAGCCACCACCACCACTGACTCCGGACGAAATTTTGTTTTGCAGGTCACCGACGGCGACCTCGTCTTCCTCGACTCCAGCTCGATCCGGTGTCAACCAAATTCTGCATCAACAGAAATCTAGATCGTGAAAAAATGGGCTCAAACCTCATATCGACGAATTCTTAAAGAAGAAATAACTGCTTCTAGTTCTACAAACCCTAAGACCAAACTGCTTCTAGTTCTACAAACCCTAAGATCAAACTGCTTCTAATTCTGCAAATCGTAAGACCATGTCATAGAGAAATACCTTCAAAAAATTCACTACCTTAATTACTGTAATCTTCAAGAAATCTTGAAGAAATTCACTGCAAATCTCCAAGAATTCCCCAGTGCCCTTAATTACTGCAAATCTTCAAGAAATCTCCGGTGAATAGATAGATGATAAGAACCATACAAATCCTAAATCAAAAAAAAAAATAAAAAGCACGAAGAGAAACTTGTACAAAGAAGAAGAAACCCATGAAAGACCACCCGAACGAACAGCAATGGCACCTCCTGCACTTGACGGACGAGAGAGGGGACAGGTGGTCTGCTATTTATAGGTAAGGTGGGGAAGGAGGAACGGAACGGATTGAACGGATTAGAAAGAAACGAGAATCAAATCGGGTACGCATTCTAAAGGTGGTGGAAAGTGGGCCCGTTGGTGGTTTCCTGATCGGTGTTGGGTTTGGACCGTGTCAAAACTATGCTTCCGGAGCCAACCAGTACCGTAAGTAGGGATGAAAATAGGCGAGAGGGTCTGTCAGACCCTGCAGCCTGATCTGCTATCAAGCTGATTTCATCTATTTTATTTATTTAAATAAATTAAATATATTTTTTTCAAAAAAAATATTTAAATAAATAGATCAAGCTTTGGAGCCAATCGGCACTGTAAATAGGGATGGAAATAGGCCAGAGCATCTTTCAGAGCCCTGCAGCTTGATCTGCTATCGACCTGATTTGATCTATTCTATTTATCTAAATAAATCAAATATAAATTTAAAAAAAAAATATTTAAATAAATAAGTCAGGTCTAAAATTTCAAAGTCTAATCTAAAGTCTGCAGGCTAGCATGTATAAGAGTAGTTTGTATTATATTTGATAGAACTTTTGATCTATATTGAGATCTTAAAGATATAGACCTGTTGGTCTATTTAAATGACTTAATATTTATAGGCTTTTAAATAGTCTTTTAGGCTAGGCCACGCTTTTTTATTTTACAAAACAAGCCAGGCCGAGCCTCATTTTAAGTCTGAACCAGTCCAATAAGCCAGGCTCAAGCTAGTATTTTACAATACATGTCTGATCTATTTAAGCCAAAGCCTGACCTGACCTCACCTATTTTCACCCTAACCATAAGTTTTTCTAATTCTAATCCCTAAGAATTTGAATAACAATTAAATTGTTGGCAACCGATTGTCCGCGTGGATGATCAAAAGTATATGAATCAATAGTTATGAATTTAACTCTAATTAAAATATAATAAAATAAGCCTTTTTTTTTTGATAAAACATAGCATTTATATTATGAACACGATCCAAAAAAAATAAAATATAAAATATTACTGAACAATCTAGAAGTCATCATGTTATCTACATCCCCCGAACCTCCTCGAAGATTAACCTGATATTAAACATCCATTAGCAGCCCTAAAATATCCTGTACTAGGGGATGGGTAGCATCCCCTCTCTCCTACCATTGAATCCATCTGACCACCATCCCTTAATAATGAGGTAGTTGGCTTCTAGCATCATCCGTATGTATGCAATCCTAACCCAAACAGCTTGTAACCTCGCTCCTGCAGTAATCGGCTTGAAAAGATGACTTTTGCCAGCGGCCATGAGCCAAGAGTTTGGCCCATGGACCACAAACCCAATGCCTCCTCTCCTATGGATAACAGTGCTGTTGAAGTTAACCTTAAGGTAGGTCGGGGGTGGAGGCATCCAAGAGATGAAAACCCCATAAGTCGCTACATGTGCAGAAGGAGAGTTCCAAATATTCAAGGTTTTCAAGTTCATGTTTGACGACGAAGATGAATGATCTTGGCCATCTGAGTCATAGCTCCCTCTAGAACAAATTCACTAAACACGTTTTGGACTTAAACACGAGGCTATAACTGGTCAACCAAATATAATAAGCGATACAAATAGCTCAAATGCCTACCAGTCTAGTAACCTTGGCCCCAATACTCCACCTCAAGAACTCTAAAAAAGGTCGAGCTGGTGTCTCTAATTGGGTAATCAGTAAAAGGGGGCAGGCTACGTGCCATATTTATCCTACTCTCAAGCATAGGAACAAGATATGCTTCACAATTTCGTCCTCTAATCCACATGATGGATAGATAGATAGAAAAATGATTCCTCTATCCCTCAAAACAGAGTAGGTGGGACTAAGCAACTTGCCACAAAAAATAACTTCACCATCAGGCTCCAATCTTCCAAATCCATGTAGCATTCATATGCCTAGTGGGCTCCATTTGGTACATTCTATAAAGGTCGGCCTTGAAGTACAAGATGACTTTCAGACCTTGACATTATTACTACTATGGATAGGAACCATTAGGGATAGCACCTACTCTCCAAGCTACTCACTGAAGAATCAGATCATCTGAGGGACACCAACCTCTAACATCAGGACAGAATAGATCGTAGGTCCTTATGGAATCCCCTATCTCAGTACTAATAAAAATGAGCCACTGACATAAAGAGAGGTCAACAAGCCACGAATTCCACAGAAAGTCTACAGACCGCCCATCCCCCATTAGCCATCTCACCTAAGCCATCAACATGAACATCCTGTATGCAAATCTCCCTCCATATAAAGGAACCACTCTGACTCACCTAAATGTCGCTAACAACCACGGGCCATATTTGGTCCTCATGACCGGCTCCATAGGCTATCTAGATGGACTAGATGCATGTCTTGTTATCAGGGCCTCACATCTCACCATCAAGGATTGGATGCAGAGTTCCTTCTCTTTGATTGGCTAACATACAATATCCTAGGCCATCAGATGCATGGTTGCACACCACCCGCACCTAGATGGAAACCCTATAAAAACCTCCAGAATTGAAGGAGCCTTTGATTAGCTTTAACTAAGTAGCCTTTGATCAGCTCGGCCTTTAATCGGCCAAACATTTGAAAGAACTTTTGATTGGCTTTAACTAAATGGTCTTTGATCGGCCCAACATTTGAAAGAGTTTTTGGTTGGTTTTAACTAAATGGTCTTTGATCGGCCCAACATTTGAAGGAGCCTTTGATTGACTTTAACTAAATGGCCTTTAATCAGCCCGACTTTTGATCGGCCCAATGTTTGAACATGCCTTTGATCGGCTTTAACTAAATGGCCTTTCATCGGCTTTAACTAAAAAGTCTTTAATTAGCCCAATAAATGGGCGTGTTCGAAGGTTCCTTGCCTCTGGGAGCTGCCTTCTGATTTCCACGAGCACCGGATCCTTGGTGCGTTCAACGAGGCACGTCAATTCCTCCTCTAAGGACTCCCGGGTCGGTTGTTACATGAAGGAATCCCGTTCTTTTGATGGCAGGGAGGGAACCTCGAGCACTGGCGCATTTTTTCCTCCCTCACAAGTGAGTGCTCCTTGTTCAGTTTCTTTTCCTCCCTCTATAACGGAGTTAGCAAGGGCTTCTTCTTCCATGAAGACCTCCCCCATGCGGGCGTTCTTCTCTACCCTAACAAGCATATTGGATAAGTCCTGAGGATAAGTCTTCACCAACGACTTCTTCAAGTCATTCTTCTATACTCTACTCATCAATGTAGACATTGCGACCGACTGATCCAGGTCGCATACTTCGAGAGCCTCCGAGTTAAAACGGCTGACAAATGATCGGATGGTTTTTCTTCTTTTTGTTTTATAGTGTGGAGATGTCCGACTGTTTTTGCTGTCATCGGCTACTGACGAAATGATCAACAAAGGATCAACTCAGTGGTTCGAAGGAGGCTAACTTCAAACTGGAATACGAGTGCCAAGCCATCCCGACTGGATGGAGCCCCACTTTCCCAACCATGGAACTTGGAGAATCTCCAAATATATTACCAATAATGTATTACATAATATGTTTCAATAGAGAGTTTCTTTTATGCTGTAAATCATGTTTTCTTATCTGCTTATAGACTCGAAGGAGCCTTTGATCGGCATTAACTAAATGGCCTTTGATCAGCCCAACCTTTGATCGGCCTAATGTTTGAAGAAGTCTTTTCAAAGGCTTTAACTAGGTGGCCTTTGATCCGCCCGACCTTTAATGGGCCTAACGTATAAAGGAGCCTTTGATCGGTTTTAACTAAGTGGCCTTTGATTGGCCCAACATTTGAAGGAGCCTTTGATCGACTTTTAACTAAATTCCTTTAATCTAATGGCCTTTGATCGGCCCAACCTTTGATCAACCTGGTCTTTGATCCGCCCAACGTTTGAAGGAGCCTTTGATCGGCCCAACGTCTAAAGGAGCCTTTGATTGGCTTTAACTAAATGGCCTTTAATCAGCCCAACTTTTGATCAGCCCAACGTTCAAATGGGTGTGTTCGCAGCTTCCTTGCCCTTGGGAGCTGCCTTCTAATTTTCATGAGCACCTGGGTCCTCAGTGCATTCAATGAGGTATAGTCATTAAACTTCCTCAGTAGGGGTGAGGTGCGCCGATTCCTCCTTTGAGAACTTCCAGGTTGGTTGTTATGGGAAGGAATCTCATTCTTCTGACGGCGACAAGGAGACCTCGAGTGCTGGCACATTTTTTCCTCCCTCATGGGTGAGCACTCCTTGTTTAATTTCTCCTTTCCTTCCTCTACAATGGAGTTAGTGGGGGCTTCTTTTTCTACAAAGATCTCCATACGAGCGTACTTCTCTGCCCTAGCTAGCATATCAAAGAAGTCCCGGGGATAAGTCTTTACCAACGACTTCAAGTCGTTCTACTACAGTCCACTCATCAATGCGGACATCACGACCAACTGATCCAGGTCGCATATTTCAAGAACCGCCGAATCAAAGTAGCTAGCAAAGAATCAGATGGTTTTCCCTTCTTTTAGCTTCATAGTGTGGAGGTAGTCCAACTGTTTTTGCTATCGTCGGCTATTAACAAAATGACCAACGAAGGATCGACTCTGCTCGAAGGAATGAATTGAGGCCGACTTCAAATTGAAATATCAGTGCCAAGCCGCCCCCTTTAAATTAGAAGAGAACACTTGGCATAGAATGGCATTGGTGGCTCCATGAAGAGCATTACCGCATTGAAGCTTTCAAGATGATCAACAGGATCGGCCATCTCGTCGTAGTTCTCAAGCTGAGCAGCCTTGAAGTGATAAAACAGTGGCTCCTGCATTATCCAAGAGACAAAGGGCGAGTCATTACTAAACCCATCGTACGATGCTAACTTCTGGTCATGGATCGTCTCAATTCGTCGATCCAAGTCTTTAAGTCGACGCTCGATCTCGACATCCTATGCCGTGCAGGCCTCAGAGTGTTGATGGGACTATTGGCTAGGGTTTGAACCATGTCCCAATTGGGGGCTCGAAGGTTGTTGTCGCTTTGGTTCTGGGTTGTCAGGGTGGCTTCGACGAGTCTATCTCCTCTCGAAACTTGGAGGGATAACCCGCGATTGGTCCAAAAGTGGCGCCGTTGCATGCGGCACTAGGTTTGGTCATAGAGCAACAAATTGTGGTACCGGAGTGGCCTAAATAGTGGTCGATGCCGCCAGCGGAAGAGTCAGGACGGCTCAAATCACCTGAATAGTTGTCGTTAGATTCTGAACCTACTAGAAAAGCAGGTTGAACTGCTCCGCCATCACCATTGCCGATTACGAAGGTAAATGATCCCCCACGACCATTGACTAGATTAGATGGTCAGCCTGGCCCCCCTCCGGTTGTGCAGTGATGCTGGTGCGACGAGAAGATGTCCTTCTTCATGCCATGATCTCTACTATCTCAATCAGCATTCCTTCAAATAGGGATGAGATCCTCTAGCGCCAATTTGTTGGTGAGAGATTTTGACTGACGCCAGAGGTGCTAGAGCGGATGGTCAAAATCGATCTCCCGAAGATAAGACCTACAAGAAAAGTCCTGACTGGAGGTGGCTCCGATAAAGATCCTTCGATGCTCAAGTCAAAATCTCATTCAACAAAAAGAGAAGCATGAGAGGTAGAGTAATGGTGTATCTTTTTGGATCCCCTTTTTGGCTCCCTTTTGTAGGCAAAGGCCGGAGACTATTAGGCCTAAGTCCGTAGGTGGTCAGGATAGGCAAAATGATTTCTTGATCATGGGCATCTACCAGGTGAACACCTGCCAAATTTGTTAATCATGGGCATCTATCAAGCGAGCGCTTGCTAAGGTTGTTGGTCGTGGGTGTCCTGCTAAGGTTATTGGTCGTGGTGTCTACTATTCTAAGTAGTTGCAGGGTGTCAGGAGATTCGATGAGATTGCACGTGGGAGGAGAAACATGACTGAGGTCAAATTGGTTGTCAGAAGCTGAGGCTTGCTCAATTGAGCCGATTTCTAGTGTGCTCTGTTAGTCCTTGATGATTATTCAACAAGGTTTGCCCAACAAGGGGTCGCAAGCGTCCTAAAGAGGGCTCAATGGCTAAGCAATTCATGATTTTATTTATCCAGGAGGGATAGTGGTCAATCAGTAGAGGCTTGACCACTTGGTGACCAGATGTTGGCAATGCCAGCCATAGAGGCATGGGCTAACGAGAGAATTGTCCAGCCAAATCAGAGAATTACGACATAAGCGGTGCTGAAGAGGGATCGGTAACCGCAGAATTGCCCTCCAGAAAGAAGGCTTTCAATTAAGGGCTAGATCGATTGTTAAGTGGGAGGGTTGTTTGTTATCGATGATGAGTTGGTCAGACGTGGTTGGCTGTGAGCAAATGTTTGGTCGGACCATGTTGCCCACTTGAGTGCATCGCCGATCTTTAAGGTTGGTATCTAGTAAATTGACTACAGAAAAGTCATCGATAGTTCCGTATTGGACCCATCGAGAATTGACCAATCAATTCTCTCCATAAATTACAGATTGTCGACAAAGCGCATCGCGGACCAACTGACCCGAAACCAAAGATCGATCGACATCGATAGTGGCTAATCAATGATCGGTAACGACCCAACATGCTATCTTGCCAGATTTTCACATCTTGAACTATGGACTCTCTTCATATCTTTGGCCCAAACAAAATTTTTCTCAATAATTACTAAAGATATTTAATTATGTTTTATTAGATTTTGTATCTCTTTATATTTCTGTTGAATTAAGATCTTATCCGGATGTACGAAAATAAGATGTTCTCACAAACAAGACCAATTGCCGCACTATTTTCCATAGCTCCATTAGCTCTCTACCATGCACGGTGGAACACGTTAGCAATAAAGACCATGAAAATGCACGGGCTCAAGAAAGTACACTCAATTAGTTGTAAGCCCCTTCAGGCGGACTGTCCTCGGGAATGCAATCTCTCTTTTTTTTTGGTAGAAAAAAAAGGTTGGGACGAGGTGGGGGGAGCTAATCATGAGGCCCCAGACCCTTTAGAAGCTGTCTTCTAATTTTCATGAGCACTTAAACCGCGTTGTATAGTCATTAAACTTTCTCGGTAGGGATGAGGTGCACCGATTCCTCTTCTGATGACTCTCAAATCGGTTGTTACGGGAAGGAATCTCATTCTTTTGACGACGGGGAGGAGACCTCAAACACTGGCTCCTCTCTCATGGATGAGCACTTCTTGTTTAGTTTCTCCTTTCCTTCCTCTACAGTAGAGTTAGCAGAAGCTTCTTTTGTTGGGATATCAACTCACTCTAATACCGATTGCTGTGGAGTCTGATATGGATATCATAAGAGAAAGAAAGAAGAATAAAAGACAAGAGAAGACACGATAAGTACATTGATTAGACCAAGATCTACCTCTACAGAGCATGCAAACTTTACCATGAAAGAAATAAAATCAAACAAATATAAAAGAAAGTTACCATTTAATACTTGTATAAATCTCTCAATAAGAAATCCTAAAATCCTCACAAAAACTTTCTGAAATCTTTCAACTCTAAAAATCCAAAAATAGTGTTTCAATAGAAAACACAATCCCAAATACATCCAAGATCGTATCTAGACTGTCGGATCGCGACTGGCTCCCTCCTGGACCATCGGATCGTGCACACAGCTCCTGATTAAGTTCAGATTGCTCCTCAGCTATTTGATAGCCAAAATTACAAGACATGGAAGGGAATCAATGCTGGTCCACCGTGGACTGCGCGAATCACATAGGAAATGGCGGCTCGGTCCACGATGTGCACGTGGACCATGTGACGGCATTCGCTGGGCTTGCGCGTGCCCATGTGGGCCACGCGTGCCAGTGCTGGGCCATGCCTACGCGATTGGCCCATGCACCCGCGCGCGTTCTTGCGTGCCTAGGCTAGCCCATTGCATTGCTAGCCTAGCACCACCACGCGCTGCCGACCTGGGCCGCAACGCCGTCAGCCAACACCACCTGTGAGCCCCTTCGACGGGCCCGAGGACCGTGCTGTCTCGTCCCGATCTTAATTTACACATAACTTCTACATCTGAACTCCATTTGGACTGTTCTTGGTCTCGTTAGATTCCATTCATCGTCCTGAATCTCGTTCTAGGCTTATTGTGGACCGAATCTTGAGGCTTTTTTTTTAATAGTCTCCATATCGACTCGATGTTTGGCTTCCATCTATTTTTAAGAATCTGTGATCCATCTCTCCCCCATGTCCTCGAGCATGCTTGCTGTCTCATGGATGGTCAAACATGAAAAAATCATATCATCATAACAAAAAGTGAGAAACCCTTAGGGCAAATTTATAACCTACGTATGAACAGCACAAAGAATAAATTAACATGCTTCCCCTTGAACAGCTAGTATAAGAGAAATTGTATAACTCCAGTATCAAAGATGAGAAAACCCCATTCATAAAATATCATATCATTATAATCCATTTCCTCCAAACTGTCTTCCATCATTAGATCAAGATGCCCTCAGGCAAGATTGTCCAATGTTGTACAAGCTCTTCTGCAACATCAAAATTAACGAATTAGCCTATGACATGTACTGTAGACATAAGAGGAAAAAAATGTAATAGAACAAATTCTACAATCAAGGTTGAGGAGCCTCCTCCAATTAAAATACATATCATGCTTCAACCCACCCAGACTGTCTTGAGCACTGAAGGCCCCCACAGTCCCATCGATATTTAAAACCTTGGACTACTGGTCAAACAAATGAGAGGAAGTCACCAAGTTACTGCTACAACAGGAACTAATGAGGTTTAATAAGATTTTGGAACATAGATAAGAAACATGGTACAGCATATCAGTAGATAAGAAACATGGTACTGCATATCAGCTAAAAAACCACTTAGAAACATAGCATCCATGTTGTTCCCAACATGCTTTGACTCCTAGAGTATCAGCAGAAGTGAGGCTCTGCATTGCCTTCCTGATCAAAACATATTCTGGTGAAGCAAGTAGAAAGAATTAAGAGCTTAACCCGAAGGAATAGAACTAGTGAAGAAAAAGGACCAACTCTTCAATATGGGCAAAATTCTGTCCTACAGGACAAGCTCATCTGCAACAGAACAAATAACAAATTTACTTTCATGATTGCACGTGAACAGCTACAGTAGGAAAAAGCTAGCATAACAAACTTTTCAATCATAATATCAAGATACCCATGAGCAAGATTATCCCATGATGCCCAAGATCTTCTAGGTGTAAGGAGAAATATTAATATAACTAGTTCTGAGTCAAGGTTGAGGAACTCCCTTCATGAAAAAGCATATCATACTCCAATTCCCTGTCCCAAGTGTCACATCCATTTCCATGAAAATACTGGGACAGCTACATTCTACGGGATTTAAAATCTTGGGTGAAACAAAAGAAAAAACAATTAACCACTCACAAAAAGAAATTATTGACACCTTAAAACAAATTTAACCCACAGATACCTCAATTACATGAAAAAGCTCCAAAATCACTTATCAACAGCATCATTCAAAATGCATCCAGGATGTACTGAATCCTACAATCTGTTAGAGACAAAGAGAAGACCAGAGATAGCATATGAAAAGATAATAGACCTCATTAAAAAAGCCAAATCAGAAGTCTCCAGATTTGACTGAATCCAAAACATGAGCTAACCAATCTACTGACTAATTATAATGCAGGTTCAACAAAAGACGATAAGACATTGTTTCACAAACAATAGCCACAAATATAAAGAATGGCTCAACTTAGTGTCCCTAGATCCCTTGAGCAAGACTATTCCAAACACTACAAGCCCTTCAACAGAAATAATAAATTAATGTTTCACATTACTCCTCGCACAGGTCAAAGAATTAGAACTTGACAAACAGCTACAACTGAAATTTCTGGTCATCACATAAAAGCTGTTAACATGAGGACACAATTATATGGTGGAAGAATTCCACAAACCAAAATACAAACATCCCTTCAATAGTAGATGCAATGAAAACAAGACATAACTGTGCTATAAGAAAAGTGATTATAAAGAACCTTAAGGAGTTACCACAGATCAAGATTGGCAGTTGATGATGTTATTTATCATATAACAAGTATAGCATCTTCACAACAGGAAATCTGATAGCAAAAACAACAGATGTAATGGGCCTTGGTAGTGGATAAAATTGATGAAATGTTGAGCAACAGGTGAACTACAACCAAAAACTGAAATCTTACTAATCCCAAAGTCCTCAAGTCAAAGAAGCAGAGTCAAAACAGAGTATAAGAGCAAGCCACTACCATTAGCTCATCATGAACATAGCCATGACCAGATGCAATGAACTTGCAACCAAAAAAGGAAATAAACATTACCAAACTTTCCAAGACTTCCAGAAAACCAACCAAAAAGCCAAGAGCAGGTCATCTCAGACAGGTCCCTAGTCATTGAATAACAGCAAACTATCAGGATAAAGGAGCAAGCAACTGATATCTAAAGGAACAAATAATCAATGGAAATCTATGATTTTCTGACCCTCAGCAATCACCAAGCTCAAGCTCTTGCAAATATGACAAAGGAAAACACAATAATACCTCACACCTAGCCCACAGAATATGAATAATGCCAAGTACCAAAGTAGTCGCAAAATCATCTCTGCTTTTTGCTGTAAGCAGTTGTCCCGTGGACTGAGTAGCTAACAAGAATTGTGAAAGAAATGAGAAGCAAGTCCTATACAATCAATATGTGAGAGAAGAAATACTCATGATAGATAATCAGAACCTGAAATACATTTTATCTAGGGAGTTGTTGGAACATGATGTTCATTACATCCTTTCAAATACTAAAGCAGCAGCAGCAACACTCAATAACACAAACGAACAAATGAATAAGACATCTAGAGCTTCTCTTTGCACAGCCAGATTGTAATTGCTTATCTAAATTCTCTGAATCACGAAAGGCAAACACAGTTAATTTGTCAGCTGACCCTAAATGATCAAATGGCGAGATTACATGAGAAACCCAATCTTGAATACCATCCTCTGCACCATATTTCTTGAATCCATCATTAAGTAATCACTTGATACAGGTAAAACAAGGCAAATTGAGCAGTAGAACCTGAAGTGACAACCGAATAAACAGCACAGGAAACAGATCCTAATAAACCACAGAAGATGGCTGCAGATCTGAAACAACTATTACGTTGCCACAGCACTTACAAACAGCATATGATAGCTCTGATCCGGTAGCACAATTTGTTGCCTCAGGCCCTTAACAGATTCTGCTGCAACCAAATAGAAAGATTGCAACAAACACAAGTGAAAAAAAAAATCATCTCCCTGATCACATATTGCTTCTCTGAATTGAACCAATCATTCAAATCACATTATCTGGACAAAATGAAAATAATCAAGGGAAAAGAAACCCCCTTCAAAACAAAACCAATCTGGGCATCTGCTTTAATATCATCTCATTGAGTTGAATTACTTGGACAACAAGGGCAGCCATCTCAAAAATTAAAACCTAAAGAAACCATCAAGAATCAAAAACCATAATTAGATTAAGCGTCAAATTAGAAATCACTGTCACACTGCATAATAATATTTTGATCATGTTTCAAACCAACTAACCAAGCCACCATGTAATAAAGAAACCCCCTTCCCAAGAAATTCTGGCCATTAAATCATGCATCTCATGTCCAACATCAGAATATGGAAACCAAACTAACAACAACTTACAATCAGGAGCATCAGGCATGAGTATCAACATCAGAAACGTCAGAAACCGCTTCCATGATGATTTTACACTGAAAGTATTATTAAAATAAATGTTTAAAACTCATAACCCCGGCACCAGTGCTTCAACTGAATACAAGAAAATCATGAAGTAAATCTGAACTCGGACTGTCAGATTGGCGATACTCAAAAATCCAATCAGAATAAACCACAGCTGATTCCTGCAGATTAATGATGGAGCACCACCCCTTCCATAAGAAAGAAACCTGAACCACTTGGATTCTTTTTTAGGGAAAAAATGGAAACTAAATCACAAGAAACCAGATTCAATCGTCAAATCCTCAAACAAGAACAAACAGCTCCTAATTTTGTGAACCCTAATAACCAAGCCACAGAAGATTCCTCAACTACTGCAAATCTTCAACCTGAATTTCAGCCTCTGAATCATCACTATCTTGTTCAACACCGGAAGATGGAATCTAAACTAACATTGAATTGGAATCAGGAACATCTCTTTTGAGCATTAGTATCAGAAACATCAGAAAACACTCATCAGGCTGCAAAATAATGCTTGTGTGATGCTTTCAAACTGAAAATAATGTTGTAAAAATGAATACCAAAAACTGGAATAGTGGCAGCAGGAAAATCATAAGCAAGTCTGAACTCGTATTCTTGGGTTGGCAATATTCAAAAACTGATCAAAACACATTACAAGAAATGCATGTAGATTAACAAAAGAGCACTCCCGGTTCCCTAAAAAAAACTCAACCACTTGAATTATTTTCAAAAAAAAGATCATATGAAACCAGATTCGATTGTCAAACACACAAACAAGAACAAACTGCTTCTAATTCTGTAAACCCTAAAACCAAGTCAAAAAAATTGCTGCACATCTTCAAGAAACTCACTACCATAATAAATGTGAATCTTCAAGAAATCTACATCCGCTTGCAAGCAACAATAGAGTAAAACCACCAATAATCTTGATAATGATAATGAAATTAAGAAGCCAATAGTCAGTAAACAATGATTAAAATACAATGAAATGACATAAGCCAGTGAGCCACTTCCATTCATCAGCTGAAATGTCACCTATGGTACTACTCTCATAATTACAAATTGCTTCTTCCCTTAGATTCCCCCATGGTGCCTTCACAGATCAAATCAAATTTCTAGTGAAGCAAAAGAGAGAAATACTTACATACTAATCCATATCAAAAGTTAGAGCATTAGGAACAAAGACCAACAGAATAGACTAACAGATACTATGTCACTTGGCAGTAGCAGAATATATACCAATTCCCATACACACCAATGCAGTGCTCCACTTGGATTGCTCCATTATGCCTAACTGATCAAATCACAGTTCTGGTGAGGCAAACAACAGGATTACTAATAATAAAGAAATATGAGTAATTGGAACAAGGATGAAAAAAACAAACCCAGATTTAATTGAAGCAGCTACTAAGTCACTTATCAATAGAAGAATTTATATTGGTTGTAAGACATACCACTGCCTACAAAATATAATAGCATGATTATCAAGAGAAGAAAAAGTATAGTGCAAATCCAACAACAAGAAAAAGAAGATCATTATGAATTATATGTTAGATGAGTGCCCTAGAAGCCAGATTAGCTGACACTTGTAATACACTTTCTAGAAGCATTTTTGTAATTTTGACTTAAAATTGATAAAGGGTTATTTTCTTCTATCACATTGTATGTAAAGTGTCTGTCATACATCCTTTGAGTTAATGGGAATGATAATACATATTTTCAAGAGTTAAAAATTTAAGACATGTACTTTCATAATTAACTCATAAATTGCTCCCGATCGTAAAATCATCACGAGGACAGTGATCGATCCGGAAGATCTGTGTACGATCGCTTTCTTAGGATAGATGAGTCTTGAGTCTACGGTGTGAAGACACCGGAGCGAGAGTACAGATACTCGTTGAGAACGAGAGTACTGAGCGTGACCACCTCGAGCAGTCATAAAGGAGTCTACCTTCTCGTCGATTATTAAGCTCGATGCTGCAGTGGTGTGTTTGGTTCTTTGACCTGAGGTGCATCGGCAATTCACCTTAAGTGTGTTATAGTTTGACTATACCATAACTCGGTCTTCTAGCCATTCGGAATCCTAAGATGTATGTTGGCTGTAGCATGTTCATTGTAGGAACTGGATCACATCAAAATAGGATTTATCAACCTCGGTAGATGAGTAGCCCTATGTTGATCATGAGATCGAGTCCATAAGCCCATGGCTATGGCAATGTGAAATAATAAAAAAAAAAAAATCTATTAAGGTTTTACATCAAACTCGAATCGAATGATTCAATCAATGACGGGATATTGGATTTGCCGAGTTCACCTTAACCCTAATCTTGTCGAGGCTCATGATAAAAGAACCTAATCACACAGGTAGTTGCACCGAGAGGTTCGCATTCAGTTTTAATGGATTACCACCATATACTGCTAGGTGTTACTGGTAAATTTTGAGAGCAATTAAAATGATCTTGATGATCGATCATTCTAATTGATGAATCGGAAGAGTTCTAGTCCATCGAAAGGTGTTTCGGTGATGTCATTGATGGAAATCACGACATATCTCATTACCATATAGAACTGAAGCTAACTGAATCATACAAATAAGGATTTAGGTCTAGATGTCATCAATTGAGCTAACCCAGTTTGATTGATTTGGATTAGATCCAATCAGGTTCAAGAAAATCATTCTAGCACATAATTGAGCCTGACATTCTCCTTCTATAGTTTTTCTGATTCGTCTCAACTGAGTCAATTGGATTTGGCTCATCCATGAATCCTGTATGTGTTTGTTTTTATCTAACTGGAACTGGTCCAGGTCAGATTAAAAGGCTTATAATAAATCCATTCAAAGGTTGACAAGACTAGGGTCAATGGTTGACCCAATTGCAGGAATTGAGGGTCATAGGGTCTACACCCCCTGAAGAATTATCTGGGGACTCATATCCTCTGATTTTTAGGCATGTAATTGGTGGCTCCTAGATTGGGTTAAATCAGAGTTTGATTTGGATCAAATTCTAGAAGGGAAGAGTCCCATGCGCCATGGAGTCTTCCTTATCCTTTCATGACGCCACATAGGGAAGTGTTTTGGATGACAAGACAAGGTAGGGACCTGGTATTTGGGGTGGGCTATCAGGCCTAGAGTCCTAAGTAAGCAAGCAATTTGATTGCTTGATGGAATGGGACTCTAAGGTGGCGTAGGGTTCTCTATAAGAACCCCTGCGCCTTAAAGGTTTCTAGTTGATCTCTCATCTCCACACCAAGAGGCTGCCACCATCTCCACTTCCACGCCCCTCCCCTCTGATCCTCTCCTTCTTCTCCATGTCCAAGAGTTGGGCAAAACTCCAGAAAGAAGGTTCATCCTCATTGGTGCAAGGATCAGGCAAAAGAGACGTTTGGTTCGTGAGACAGGCGTGCGATCTTCCGAGAAGACACTTGATCTAATTTTTGGAGATCAGATCCAGAAGGAGAAGACACCTAGAACCAGCCTGAGTGGACTACGGTAGAGGCCGGGCACGTGCGCTGCTAGATCCGGAACCTCAAGCATCAACAGATCATCGGCAGGGTAAAGGGGTTTACCCAATCTCAAGTAATAAAAGTTTCTAATTTAATTTTAATTTTAGTTTTAATATCAAATCATACGGATCAGATTTGAGAACTCTCAGATCTGATCAAAACTTGTAGAAAAATTTTAGAAATTTTCGCTACAGATTTGATTAGATCAGATCGATTCTGCGGCGAAAAATTAGGTTTTTCTTTCATCGTAATCCAACATTTTCCAAAACATGCCAAGGGACCAAATCCATTAAGAGAAGACAAGCCAATAATGGAAAAAGGCGACTATTAGGTACACAAATGCACAAAAACAATGACTAGGATATAAAGGACAAACTCTGCTCTTCTGCCTTTGAAAAATTGTATCCTACAAGCACATCTGCAACAGCAGAAATAATAAATTAATCTTCCATGTGAATGGTTTGTATAGGGAAAAAAAAATTACAGCAAACTCCAATAACAAACATAGCATTCCCCCTTAATAAAAAAACACAACATTAAACTCCAGTCTTTCATATAGCCTTCAAGATCAAGATAGCCCTGAGAAATATTGTTTCTCTGTTGCACAAGCTTTTTAGCAACAACAGAAAGAAACAAGTTATCTTATCACATAAACTCTAAGAATCAGGAGAAAACAACTATAACTGATTCCAAAATCAAGGTTAAGGATGATGCCAATGAAAAAAGTCATATCATACTCCAATTAGTGTGTACATCCTATAACAATCAAAAAGCAGGTCAAAGAAATGGGAGATGATTACCAGCTTACTAGATCAATAGGAAATAATAATACTCTGGAACCAAGAGATATCAGCTAGTCAGCTACAAAGCCACCTAACAAAATAGCCTCCATATCATATGCCTTGGCTCCTTAAGAACTGGCACTGCATGAAGATGAATATGAGCCAGCAGATAGCTTAAACCCTATGAAAATAAGAAAAGAGGATCATCATCGATAACCAAATCCAGAATCTACTTACCTCCATAGCCTATAGTATACAAAAACCATCAATAATCCCATTATCTATTCTACTATATAACACCAACTACCATAATGACTCCATGCATGAGGTGTGTCAGACCATCAATGTTTCCCCACCCATGTTTCCCTACCCTGCCCTCTCCCTGTTCCATGTTTGTGTTTTCCCTTCAGTGTGGCTGTTACCAGCTAGATCAAAAAGTTCAAGTCCTTATCAAAAGAATATGCCACATTCTTGATAAACAAGCAATCAAAAAGCTAACAGTCCACAAATTGATAACAATAATACAATAAATAACATACCAAAATGAAATGCTTTCAGCAAAAATGTCACCCAAAACATAATTACTTGTGATGGAAATATTAGTTAATTATTCATTAACTATGTAATGTAACACTGTAGATAGAGAGAGAAACAATAGCACTATCAAATTCATATGTAAAACAACCTATCGCTCAGGAAGCCTATAGGAAGATAAGGATCAAAAGGATCGAACTACTAACTCATTTCAGTGAATCATAGAACACCAAAAGCTGTGGTATCTTATGGACCTAAATGTCACAACATAAACTGAAAGATCCAAACATTTCTCTTCAAAGTGGTCCGTGAAAATTTCTTTCTTAACCCTAATCCTCATGTTGCCTTCACTGATCAAACTGAGGTGCTCTGAAAAGAAAGTAACAGGGTTGCTAAGATGGTAACCTAAAGAAAAATCACGGTACTGAGAATATAGATCGACAGATTCCAAATTAAGATAGAAAATGGAAATTAGGAACACAAAATTATATAAATAAAAACTATGATATCAATTACTGACAAACCATTCCATTGTAATTTGCAGCACAAATTCTGCAACAGAACAAATAATAGAAGAATCTCCTCAGTTTGAACAGTTAGTGCAGGAAAGAACAGAAATATTCACTCCACCATCAAAAATGACAAACCCCCTTCATCACTTCATTCCTCCAAACTGTTTTCCATTATCAGATCAAGAGTACCTTTGAGCAAGATGGCCCGCAATGCACAAGCTGGCCTGCAATGCCAGAAATAACAAATTAACAAGGTTGAGGAACCCCCTCCATAATAAAAACCAGTCCTTCTCTCATTCAAGCAAAATGTCTCAAGCGCTCATGGAAGTCAAACAAGGGAAGCTCACCAGGTCACTAATGCAACAGGTATGAATGAGATCATCAAAAATAGATGAAACTAAGAAACTTCATACAGCATGTCCACTGCAAAACTACTTATCAACATAGTATAAATGCTATTTCCAACATGCTTTGACTCCTAAAGAATTTGTGGAAGCAAGAAAGCACCATCATGAAAAACCCTTTCTTAATCCCAGTTACTCATACTTTCAGTGCTTAGAACAAAGATTGACAAATTATAAATTAATGTTGACTACAAATACGGACAAAACATGTGCCTGCAGCAGAAGTTACTGCAACAACACAAACCATACAGTAACCTTTGCTAGTGTAGGAAAAGGTAGCCTAATACCTCCACTATCAAAGATGAGGAACCCCCTTCATAAAAAATCATATCATGACGATCCATTTCCTTCGAACTGTCTTCATTATCAGGTAAAGATGCCCTTGAGCAAGATAACCTGACGTTGTGCCAGCTCTCTGTGACATCAGAAATAACAGTCCTATGACTTGAAAGTTTAAGAACAAATGGGAAATATTATCGATTCTATCATAAAGGTTGAGGAAAACCCTCCATCAAAAGCACATATCATGACCCAATCCACCCCAGATGACTTGAGAGCTGATGGTTCTGGTCAAAAAATTGAGAGAACATCACCAGGTTATTAATAACACAAACGAATGAGATTTCTGGAATACAGAAATGAAGCTTGATACAGCATATAAGTGGCAGATTCACTTATCCAGAAAGCATCCATGTAAAGCCCCACATGCTGTGACCCTTAGATTAGAAGGGGAGTGAGGAACCCTCATCATGAAAAATCCTTTCTTAACCCTAATTCCTTTAGTATTGCCCTTCACTGATCAAATCAAGGTTCATGTGAAGCAAATAAAAGGATTACTAAAATTGAGAAAAAAAGAAAGTAACTAGGAACCATAAAGGCATAAAATACTAACAATGATATAAATAAGGACGAGCCCTTCCGTATTGGCACATATGGGGCAAATTGTATACTGCAGCACCAGCTAAACTGGAACAACACAAATAATAAATTAACCTTCATGATTCCACATGAACAGCTACCACATGAAAAAGCAAGCTTAATGAACTCAGCTATCAAGATTAGAAACTCTATTCATTTAAAAAAATCATATCATTGCACTCTATTTCCTCTGAACTTCCTTTAATCATCAAGATCAAGATACCCTTCAGCAAGATTGTCCCATGTTGCATAAGCTCTCCTGCAACATCACAAAAATAACAAACTAAGAAAGACCTGAACTAAAAGCATAAAGGCCAAAAAGTAGTACAATCAATTCAATAATTAAAGTGATGAAACCCTTAATGAAAACACAAATATACTCTAATGGAGCCAGATTATATTGAGAACTCAAGGTGCTGGTCAAACAAATGAGAGAATCACCAGGTTACTGATGCAACAGGAAATTATGAAACAACCGCCAACATCAATCACAACATGATATATTACGTGAGATTAACCAAGAAATCAAGATTAAGATAAGCACTCGATGTAAAAGGGATCACCGCTGAAAGTACAGTAGGAGATGCAGTATATCAGAATTATCATGGACAAACTGAAACTTGCTTGGAGGGAAGATTAGAAAAGACATGTAAGAGCACAAATACACCAGAGACTACAAATAATGCATAAACCATGATTGTGAGCACTAATGGATCAGAAAGATGAGCCAATAATAGCACCCAAGAACAAAGAAGAACTGGGAAAGGACTTGGTGGAAGGTGGATGAGTCCTATAAAATCAATATACAAGGGAAAAAAAAAAGTCCCAAGTCCTAACCAATAATTAAAACCTGAGATACCTTGTATCTAGGGATTGAATGACCCAACCCTTTGAAGATGATGCCCACCATTCCAAATACTACAGTGACAACAGCAGTAATAGCCACACTCAAAACCACACAAGACCAAAGGAGTAGGACATCTTTTGCTTCTATTTGCAGCGTCCTCTGAATCACGAAAAGCAAATGCACTAAGTTAATTTGTCAATAGCCCTGATTGATCCACATGATGAAATTACACCATAATCAAAATATATATTGGTGAAGAAATCCCATGCGAGATCCATTCTCCAGCCTCTGCATGTCCATTAAATAATGACTCGATATTTTTATTCTGGTAAACCAAGCTGAACCAGTCAGCAATATAACCTCAAGAAACAACCAAATAAGCAGCAGGAAGAGTAGAAATTTCATGTTGCCACAATGCTTAACATAGGAAATGACAGCATGCAAAGGTAATGGAGTTTATCATTCTATCAAACCAGTATATGATAGATCTGATCAGGTAAAAGATCAGTGCAAATTTGACACTTCAATGGATACACAACTGCAACCAAACAAAAGGGTTTCATCAAAAACAGGTGGTTTAATAAATCCTCTCCGATCACATATTGCTTTTCAGAATCAAACCAACTATTCAAATCACCATACCCGATAAAGGATAATACTTGAAGGGAAAAGGAACCCCCTCAAAAAGAAACAATCTGAATTCCTGCCTCCACATCATCTCTTTTGGTTGAATTCGATAACAAGGGCATCCCTTTCATTATGGAACCTAAAGCAACCATCATGAATCAAGAACCAAAGCAACCATCATGAATCAAGAACCAAAGCAACCATCAAGAATTAAGAACCATGATTATGCAGGAACATCATCAGAAGTCGTTATTCCCTGCAATAAAATTTTCATAATATCCATGTGATATACAAACCCCCTTCACAAGAAATCAATATGAATTCAAGCCTCTAGATCATGCTTCTATGGCCCGACATCTAGTATTAAACCTGAAGTGACATTGAATCGGGATCAGGGACTATCAGCACTATAAACATCGGAAACCATCGTCTAGCTACAGGATAATGCTTCTGCGATTTTTTCAAACTGACCATAATATATTAAAAAAACACTAAAAACTCATAATCTTCAAACAAATGCAAGCAAATCATGAGGCGAGCCTAAACTCATACAGTTGGATTGGCAACAATCTGAATCCAATAAAAACACGCCACCGCTGAGTCCTGCAGATTAACGAAGAAGCACTTCCGGTTTGATAAGATACCTGAACCACTTGAATTCCTTTTAAAAAAAAAGGAAACCTCGATCGTGAAAAAACAGGTTCAAACCTCATATCAACGAATTCTCAAAGAAGAAAAAACTGCTTCTAATTCTGCAAACCCTAAGACCATGTCATAGAGAAATACCTTCCAGAAATTCACTACCTTAATTACTGCAATCTCCAAGAAATCTTCAAGAAATTCACTGCAAATCTCCAAGCATTCCCCGGTGCCCTTAATTACTGCAAATCTTCAAGAAATCCCTGGTGAATAGACAGATGATAAGAACCACACAAAACCTAAATTGAAAAAAAATAAAAAACAAGAAGAGACACTACTACAAAGAAAAAGAAAACCTCATGAAAGACCACCCGAACGAACACCAATGACACCTCCTGCACTAGACGGGCAAGACAGGGGGCGGGGTGGTCACAAGACATGCTCCACTATTTCATCCCCCAATCCACAAGATGGACATATGGACGGAAAATCGATTCCTCTATCCCTGAGAACGGACAAGGTGGGAAGGCGATCCCAAGCAACCTACCACAAAATATTGAAATTAAGGAGCCAACAGTCTGTAAATGATGATTAAAATACAATGAAATGGCGTAAGCCATTGAGCCCCTTCCATTCGCCCATGGTGCCTTCAAAAGTTAGAGAAGATGACCAGAATAGACTAACAGATATTAAGTCATGAAGCGGTAGCAGAATATATCAATTCCCATACACACCAATGCACGAAAAATCACTGCTCCACTTGGGTTGCTCCATTACGCCTTCACTGATCAAATCACAGTTCTGGTGAGGCAAATGACAGGATTACCAATAATAAAGAAATATTTGAGTAATTGAAACAAGGATGAAAAAACAAACCCAGATTTAAGTGAAGCACTACTAAGTCATTTATAAATAGAAGAACTTAAATCGGTTCTAAGACACACCACTGCCTACAAAATCTAACAGCATGATTATCAAGACAAGAAAAAGTATAATGCAAATCCAACAGGAAGAAAAAGAAGCTCATTACAAATCATAATCGAGCATTTTCCAAAACATGCCAAGGGACCAAATCCATTAAGAGAAGACAAGCCAATAATGGAAAAAGGCGACTCTTAATTACACAAATGCATATAAACGATGACTAGGTCCACTAGGATATAAAGGAGGAACTCCTCTCTTCTGCTTTTGAAAAATTGCATCCTACAATATAAGCACATCTGCAACAGCAGAAATAATAAATTAAACATCCATGTGAATACTTTGTGTCAGGAAAAAAATTACAGCAAGCTCCACTAACAAACATAGTGTTCCCCCTTAATAAAAAAATCACAACATTAAACTCCAGTCTTTCATAAAGCCTTCAAGAAGATCAAGATAACCCAGAGAAAGATCGTTTCCCTGTTGCACAAGCTTTTGTGCAACAACAGAAATAACAAGTTATCCTATCACATAAACTGTAAGAATCAGGAGAAAACAACTATAACTGATTCTAAAATCAAGGTTAAGGATGACGCCAATCAGAAAGGTCATATCATACTACTCCAATTAGTGCGTATATCCTATAACAATCAAGAAGGGGGTCAAAGAAATGAGAGATGATCACCAGCTTACTAGATCAATCGGAATGAATGATATTCTGGAACCAAGAGATATCAGCTAAACCACTTTACAAAATAGCCCCCATATCATATGCCTTGGATCCTAAAGAACTGGCACTGCATGAAGATGAATACAAGCTAGCAGATAGCTTAAACCCTATGAATATAAGAAAAGGGGATCATCATGGATTACCAAATCCAGAATCTACTTACCTCCATAGCCTATAATAACCCCATTATCTATTGTACCATATACCACCAACTCCCTTAATGCCTCCATGCTTGAGGTGTGTCAGACCATCCATGTTTCCCCACCCATGTTTCCTTACCCCGCCCTCTCCCAGCTTCATGTTTGCATTTTCCCTTCAATGCTGCTGTTGCCAACAAGATCAAAAAGTTTGAGTCCTTCCTTATCAAAAAATAATGTGCATCCCCTATGCCACATTCTTGATAAACAAGCAATCAAGAAGCTAACAGTCCACAAATTGAAAACAATAATACAATAAATAGCATACCAAAATGAAATGCTCTCAGCCAAAAATGTCACCCAAATCAGAATTACTTTGGTGATGGAAATACTAGTTAATTATTCTTCAACTCGTTAATGTAACACTGTAGATAGAGAGAGAAAAATAGCACAATCAAATTCATGTGTAAAACAACCTATTGCTCAGGAAGCCTGTTTGCTCTGAAGAAAAGAATCGAAAGGATCAAACTACTAACTCATTTCAGTGAATCATAGAACACAAAAAACTGCAGTATCTTATGGACCGAAACATCACAACATAAACTGAAAGATCCAAACCATTCTCTTATAAGTGGTTCGTGAAAATATCTTTCTTAACTCTAACCCTTCATGTTGCCTTCGCTGATCAAACTGAGGTGCTCTGAAAAGCAAACAACGGGGTTGCTAAGATAGTGGCCCAAAAGAAACAGATTCCAAATTAAGATTGAAAATGGAAATTAGGAACACAAAGGGATAGATACAAAAACTATGACATAAATTAGGGACAAACCCTTGCACAGGGGCAAAATTGTCATTCACAGCACAAACTCTGCAACAGAACAAAGAATAAATTAACCTCCTCAATTTGAACAGCTAGTGCAGGAAAGAACAGAAATATTCACTCCATCAAAAAATGACCGGCGCCCTTTATCACTTCATTCCTCCAAACTATTTTCCATTATCAGATCAAGAATACCTTTGAGCAAGATGGCCGGCAAGGCAAAAGCCCCACTGCAATGCCAGATATAACAAATTAACGAGGTCGACGAACCCCCTCCATAATAAAAACCATACCTTCTCTCATTCACCCAAAATGTCTCAAGTGCTCAAAGAAGTCAAACAAATGAGAGAAGCTCATCAGGTCACAACGGCAACAGGGATGAATGAGATCATGGAAAATAGATGAAACTAAGAAGCTTCATACAGCAATCAGCTGCAAAACCGCTTATCAACATGGTATACATGTTATTTCCAACATGCTTTGACTCCTAAAGAATTTGTGGAAGCAAGAAAGCACCCTCATGAAAACTCTTTCTTAATCCCAATTACTCATACTTTCAGTGCTTAGAACAAAGATTGACAAAATATAAATTAATGTTGACCATGGGCAAATTTGTGACCTACATATGAACAGCACAAAGAATAAATTAACATACATGCTTCCCCTTGAACAGCTAGTATAAGAGAAATTGTATAAGTCCAGTATCACAAATGAAAAACCCCCTTCGTAAAAAATCATATCATTATAATATATTTCCTCCAAACTGTCTTCTCATTAGATCAAGATGCCTTCAGGCAAGATCATCCAATGTTGCACAAGCTCTTCTGCAACATCAGAAACAGCAAAGTAGCATATCAGGTACTCTAAGCATAAGGGGGGGAATGTAATAGAACAAATTCTACAACCAAGGTTGAGGAACCCCCTCCATGAAAAATACATATCATGCTCCAATCCACCCAGACTGTCTTAAGTGCTCAAGGTCCCCACAGTCCCACCGGTATTTAAAACCTCAGTACTGGTCAAACAAATGAGAGGAAGTCACTAGGTCACTGGTGCAACAGGAACTAATGAGATTTAATAAGATTTTAGAACATAGATAAGAAATATGGTACAGCATATCAGCTGCACTCCCACTTATCAACGTAGCATCCATGTTGTTCCCAACATGCTTTGACCCCTAGAGTATCAGCAGAATTGAGGCTCCATTGCCTTCCAGATCAAAACAATATTCTGGTGAAGTCAATAGAAAGTATTATTAAGAGATTAACCTGAAGGAATAAAACTAGTGGAAAAAAAAAGGTAATCACGAACATAAAGGTATCAAACAATTGATACGACATAAACAAGGACAAACTCTTCGATATGGGCAATTCTCTGTCCTACAGGACAAGCTCATCTGCAACAGAACAAATAATAAATTTACTTTCATGATTCCATGTGAACAGCAACAGCAAGGAAAGGCTAGCATAACAAACTTTTCAATCATCACATCAAGATACTCATGAGCAAGATTATCCCATGATGCCCAAGATCTTCTGCAACAGCGGAAATACAAACTGAACTATCACATGAACTCTAGGTGTAAGGAGAAAAATTAATATAACTAATTCTAAGTTAAGGTTATGTAACTCCCTTCATGAAAAAGCATATCATACTTCAATCCACCCAGACTACATTAAGCATCCGAGTTCCTGGTCAAACAAATGAGAGGAAAACATCAAGTTACTAATGCAATGGAAATGAATTAGATTTTGGAACACAGATGAAACTAAGAAACTTAATACAGCAAAGCAGCTGCAAATATTTTAATCGGCAACATTGTCCATCACCTAGATGTTCTCTTACAGCACAAGCTCTTCTGCAATAACAGAAATAATTAATCTTATAAACAACATGGGTAGAGAAAAATTCATATAACCAAATAGTGAGGAACCCCTTCACTAAAAGTCCTCTTTTAGTGCAAGCCTGCCAAATTGCCTTTGCTGGTTCTGGTGAAACAAATGTAAGAATCAATAAGCTAATAACCCAACATATATGATTCACACTATGGAACAAAGATGAAATTACAATAATGTCCATCAAATATTAATTCATTTATCAACTGTTGTTCATTTGGCATTCAAGATGCACCAAAGCCTACTCCCCTGGAGTCGGATACTAGGGCCCATACCATGAAAATGAAACTTGTTACAAGCAACCAAATCCAGAATTCTACAGAATTTGAACAAATGTGTATCAAGAATTAAGTCATTTATCCACTGCTGGATTCATTTGGTTTCCAAGACACACCCTATAAAACAGTACTAAAAGGAGTCAAATATTAGGGTCCACATGAAAATGAAACTAGTTACAAGAGAATTTTACAGAATTTGCTTTGGTTCCTAATGTACATATTCTCTTATTTTGTGTTGAACCAACAGTGATAAACAATCAATTAAGAAGACACAAGTCAACAAACAATAACCACAATATAAACAGTAATGCAAATAGCTTCCCATGACATAAGATCTGCAAAAGCAACAGATGTAACAAGTTACTTTATCACATCAACAACAATCCAATTCCCTATATCTCAATAACTGAATCAAGGTACCAGTGAAACCAAGAATTCAAGTCCCAATGGGACATACTGTAGGATAGGGTACCTTCCCATGACAGGACCGTTCTGCCATCATCCCAGCATCCCAATTGGAATGTCTTGGGACATGGGGGCATCCATGTCCCAAGTATCAGGACCAAGCAAGGCAACGCATCCCATTCTATAAGAAAACCAGACAGTCCTGTCCCATGGGATTCAAAACCATGGGTGAATCAAAGAGGAGAAAACAATTAACCACCTTGAAACAAATTTAACCCGCATATACCTCAATTACATGTAAAAGCTATAAAATCACTTATCAACAGTGTCATCCAAAATGTATCCAGAATGTACCGAATCCAACAATATGTCAGAGATAATAGAGTTCACTAACAAAAACAAATCAGAATTCTCCAGATTTGACTGAATCCAAAACATGAGATAACCAATCTGTCAACTAATCATAAAGCAGATTCAACAGAAGGCAATAAGGAAGTCAATGTTTCATAAACAATAGCCACAAATATAAAGAATGGCTCAACTTAGTGGGTGCCTAGATCCCTTTAGCAAGACTATTCCAAACACTTCAAGCCCTTCAACAGAAATAATAAATTAATGTTTCCCATTACAAAGAATTAAAACTTGACAAACAGCTACAACTGAAAGTTCTGGTCATCATATAAGCTGTTAAAATGAGGACGCGATTAGATGGTGGAAGAATTCCACAAACGAAAATATAAACATCCCTTCAATACTAGAAACAATGAAAACGAGACAAAATTATACTATAAGAAAAGTGATTATAAAGGACCTTGAAGAAGTTACCATAGATCAAGATTGGCAGTTGATGATGTTATTAAACATATAACCAAAATAGCATCTGCACAAGGAAAACTGATAGCAAAAACAACAGATGCAATGGGTGGGACCTTGGTAGTGGGTAAAATTGATGAAATGTTGAAAAACAGGTGAACTACAACCAAAAACTGAAATCTTACTAATCCCAGAGTTGTCAAGTCAAAGAAGCAGAGTCAAAACAGAGTATAAGATCAACCTGCAAGCCACTACCATTAGCTCGTCATGGACATGGTCATAACGAGATGCAATGAATATGCATCCAAAAAAAGAAATAAACATTAGCAAACTTTCTATTTACCACACGAGCAAACCAAGACTTTTGGAGAACCATCCAAAAAGCCAAGAGCAGGTCATCTCAGACAGGACCCTAGTCACTGAATAACAGCAAACGATTAGGATAATGGAGCAAACAACTGATTTCTAAAGGAAGAAACAATTGATGCAAATATATGATTTTCTGGCCCTCACCAATTGCCAAGCTCTTGCAAATACGACAACAAAGAAAACACAATAATACTTCACATCTAGCCCACAGAATATGAATAATTTCAGGTACCAAAGTGTCACTCTGTCTGCAAAATCATCTCTGCTTTTGCCGTAAGCAGCTGTCCCATAGACCAAGAAGCAACAAGAATTGTGAAAGAGATGGTGGGTGAATCCTATATGATCGATTTGTGGTAGCCTGTCCAACAACTCCAACCCCTCGAACATGATGTTCATTACATCCTTACAACTACTACAGCAGCAACAGCAACACTCAATTACACCAACGAACAAATGAATAAGACATCTATAGCTTCTCTTTGCATTGTAAGATAGGAATTGCTCCTCTAAATGCTCTGAATCATGAAAGGCAAACACAATTAATTTGTCAGTTGAACCTAAATGATCAAATGATGAGATTACATGAGAAACCCAATCTTGAATTACAGGCTCTACATCTATTTCTTGAATCCATCATTAAGTAATCGCTTGATACTGGTAAAACAAGGTAAATTGAGGAGTATAACCTGAAGGGACAACTGAATAAAGAGCACAGGAAATAGATCCTTATAAGCCACAGAGGATGACTGCAGATCAGGTAGTGCAATTTGTTGCCTCTATAGATCCAGCTGCAACTGAATAGAAAGATTTCAATAAACACAATAAGTGAAAAAAAATCATCTCACTAATCACATATTGCTTCTCTGAATCAAACCAATTGATCAAATCACATTGTCGGAGCAAAACAAAAAATAATCAAAGGAAAAGAAACCCCATTCAAAAAAAAAAAAACCAAACTGGGCATCTGCTTTAACATCATCTCTGAGTTAAATTACTTTGAAAACAAGGGCAGCCATCTCAAAAATTGGAACCTAAAGAAACCATCAAGAATCAAAAACCATGAATAGATTAAGCATCAAAATTAGAAATCACTGTCACACTGCACAATAATATTTTCAGCATGTTTCAAACCAACTAGTCAAACCACCATGTAATAAAGAAATCCCCCCTTCCCAAGAAATTCCAGCCATTAAATCATGCCTCTCATGTCCAACATCAGAATATAATACCAAAATAACACCAACTTAAAAAATCAGGAGCATCGAGCTTAAGTATCAACATCAGAAACATCAGAAACCGCTTCCATGATGATTTCACACTGAAAATATTATTAAAATAAATATAGAGAACTCATAACCCTGGCACCAGTGCTTCAACTGAATACAAGAAAATCATGAAAGTAAATCTGAACTCGGACTGCTAGATTGGCGATACTCAAAAATCCAATCAGAATCCACCACGGCAGATTCATGCAGATTAACGATGGAGCACTCCTAATTCCATAAGAAAGAAACCTGAACCACTTGGATTCTTTTTTATGGAAAAAAGGAAACTAAATCACAAATACCAGATTCAATTGTCAAATTCTCAAACAACAACAAACAGCTCCTAATTCTGTGAACCCTAAAAACCAAGTCACAAAAACATCCTTAATTACTGTAAGTCTTCAACCTGAATTTCAGCCTCTGAATCATGCCTATCTTGTCCAACACTGGAAGGTGGAAGCAAAAGTAACATTTAATTGAAATCAGGAACACCTCTTTTGAGCATTAGTATCGGAAACATCAGAAACCAGTCATCAGGCTGCAAAATAATGCTTGTGTAATGTTTTCAAACTGAAAATAATATTATTAAAATGAATACCAAAAACTGAAATTATGGCAGCAGGAAAATCATATGCAAGTCTGAACTCATAATGTCGGATTGGTAATATTCAAAAACTGATCAAAACACATTATAACAAATGCCTGTAGATGAACAAAAGAGCTCTCCCAATTCCCTCAAAACAAAACCTCAATCCACTAGACTTATTTTCAAAAAAAATATCACATGAAACCAGATTAAATTGTCAAATACACAAAGAAGAACAAGCACCTGTACACCCTAAAACCAAGTCAAAAAGATGGTTGAAAATTTTCAAGAAACTCACTACCTTAATAAATGCAAATCTCCAAGAATTCTACATCTGCTTTCAAGCAACAATAGAGTAAAACCATCAATAATCTTGATACTTATAATGAAGCAACAGTCTGTAAATGATGATTAAAATACAATGAAATGGCATAAGCCAGTGAGAACCTTCATTCATCAGATGAAATGTCACCTACAGTACTACTCCCATAATTAAAAATTGCTTCTTCCCTTAGATTCCCCCGTCGTGCCTTCACTGATCAAATTAAATTTCCAATGAAGCAAAAGAGATAAACACTTAAATACTAACCCATATCAGAAGTCAGAGCATTAGGAACAAAGATGAACAGAATAGACCCGGATAAAATGTAACAGATACTAAATCACTCAGCAGTAGCAGAATATATATCAATTCCCATGCACACCAATGCCTGAAAAATCACTGCTCCACTTGTATTGTTCCATGATGCCTTCACTAAACATCAAATCACAGTTCTAGTGAGGCAAATGACGGGATTACCAAAGATAAAGAAATATTAAAACAAAACCAGATTAAGCGTAGCAGCTACTAAGTCACTAATCAATAGAAGAACTTAGATCGGTTCTAAGACACACCGTTGCCTACAAAATATAATAGCATGATTATCAATAAAAGAAAAAGTATAATGCATATCCAACAGGAAGAAAATTAAGCCCATACCAAATCATAATCCAGCATTTTCCAAAATCTACAAAGGGACCAGATCCATTAAGAGAACACAAGCCGATAATGGAAAAAAGCGACTATTAGGTACACAAATGCACATAAAAATGACTAGGATATAAGGGACAAACTCTGCTCTTCCGCCTTGGAAAAATTGCAACCTACAATATAAGCACATCTGCAACAGCAGAATAATAAATCAATCTTCCATATTAATAGTTTGTGAAGGAAAAGAAATATAGTAAACTCCACTAACAAACATTGCGATCCGCTTAATAAAAAATCACAACAATAAACTCCAATTTTCATATAGCCTTCAAGATCAAGATACCCCTAAGAAAGATTGTTTCCCCATTGCACTAGCTTCCCGTTGCACTAGCTTTTCTGCAACAACATAAATAACAAGTTACCCTAACACAAACTCTTAAGTATCAGGACAAAACAACTATTACTGATTCAGGAGAAAACAACTATAACTGATTCTAAAATCAAGGCTAAGGATGATGCCAATGAAAAAGGTCATATCATACTCCAATTAGTGCATACATCCTATAACAATTAAGGAGCGGGTCAAAGAAATGAGAGATAATCATGAGCTTACTAGATCAATAGGAATGAATATATTCTGGAACCAAGAGATAAAGCTAGAAAGCCACTTAACAGAATAACCTCCATATTATATGCTTTGGCTCCTAAAGAACTGGCACTGCATAAAGATGAATACGAGCTAGCAGATACCTTCAACCCCATGAAAACAAATAAATGTATCATCATTGATAACCAATCCAGAACATAGTTACCTCCATAACCTATAGTACACAAAAACCATCAATGATCCCATTGATATTCTACCATGTAACACCAACTCCCTCAATGTCCCTGTGCATGAGGTATGTTAGACCATCCATGTTTCCCCACCGATGTTTCCTTACCCTGCTGTCTCCCTGTTCCACATTTGCATTTTCCCTTCAGTGAGGCTGTTACCAACAAGATTAAACCATTCAAGTCCGTCCTTATAAAAAATATAATGTGCATCCCATATGCGACATTCTTGATAAACAAGCAATCAAGAAGCTAACAGCCCATAAATCGATAACGATAATACAATAAATAACATACCAAAATGAAATGCTTTCAACCAAAACGTCACCCCCAAAACAGAATTGCTTCTGTGATGGAAATACTAGTTAATTATTCTTCAATTCTGTAAATGTAACACTGTAGATAGAGAGAGAAACAATAGCACCATCAAATTCATATGTAAAACAACCTATTGCTTAAGAAGCCTGTAGGAAGATAAGAATTAAAATGATCGAACTACTAGCTCATTTCGGTGAATCATAGAGCACCAAAAACTGTAGTATCTTATTGACCAAAATGTCACAACATAAACTGAAAGATCCAAACAATTCTCTTCGAAGTAGTTCGTGAAAATTTCTTTCTTATCCTGAACCCTCCATGTTGCCTTCACTTATCAAACTGAGGTGCTCTGAAAAGCAAATAACAGGGTTGCTAAGATAGTAACCCAGGAGTCACATCGACAAAACTATTATATCAATTAGGGACAAACGCTTCCATTGTAATTTGCAGCACAAATTCTGCAACAGAACAGATAATAAAAGAACCTCCTCAGTTTGAACAGCTAGTGCAGGAAAGAACAGTTATTCACTCCACCATCGAAAATGACAAACCCCCTTCATCACTTCATTCCTCCAAACAATATTCCAATATCAGATCAAGAGTACCTTTGAGCAAGATGGCCCGCAATGCACAAGCTCCTCTGCAATGCCAGAAATAACATATTAACGGGGTCGAGGAATCCCCTCCATAATAAAAACCATTCCTTCTCTCATTAAGATGTCTCAAGCGCTCAAGGAAGTCAAACAAATAAGAGAAGCTCACCAGGTTACTAACGCAACAGATATGAATGAGATCATCAAAAATAGATAAAACTAAGAAATTTCATACAGCATATCACTGCAATACTACTTATCATGAAAAACCCTTTCTTAATCCCAGTTACTCATACTTTCAGTGCTTGGAACAAAGATTTGACAGATTATAAATTAGTGTTGAAAATGGCCAACTATAAATACGGACAAACCCTTCTAACATGTGCCTGCAGCAGAAGTTACTGCAACAACACAAACCATACAGTAACCTTCACTCCCCATGAACAGCTGGTGTAGGAAAGGTAGTATAATACCTCCACTATCAAAGATGAGAAACCCCCTTCATAAAAAATCATATCATGACGATCCATTGCCTTCAAACTGTCTTCATTATCAGGTCCAGATTCCCTTGAGCAAGATAACTTGATTGCCAGCTCTCTGAGACATCAGAAATAGCAATCCTATGACTTGAAAGTTTAAGAACAAATGGGAAATATTATCTATTCTATAATAAAGGTTGAGGAACACCCTCCATCAAAAGCACATATCATGATCCAATCCACCCAGATGTCTTGAGAGCTGATGGTTCTGGTCAAAAAAAATGAGAGAACATCACCAGCTTATTAATAAAACAAATGAATGAGATTTCTGGAATACAGAAATGAATCTTGATACAGCATATAAGCAGCAGATCCACTTATCGAGATAGCATCCATGTCCAGCCCCACACGCTGTGACCCCTAGATTTTTAGGGGAAGTGAGGAACCGTCATCATGAAAAATCCTTTCTTAACCCTAATTCCTTTAGTATTGCCCCACTGATCAAATCATGGTTCTGGTGAAGCAGACAAAAGGATTACTAAAATACTAGCCCAAAGGAAACCCCTATTTAGAAGAAAAGGTAATTAGGAACATAAAGGCATCAAATACCAACAATGATATAAATAAGGACGAGCCCTTCCATATTGGCAAATATGGGGCAAAATTGTATCCTGCAGCACAAGCTAAACTGCAACAACACAAATAATAAATTAACCTTCATGATTCCACATGAACAGCTACCACACGAAAAAGCGAGCTTAATGAACTCAGCTATCAAGATTAGAAACTCTATTCACTAAAAAAATCATATCATTGCACTCCATTTCCTCTAAACTTCCTTCAATTATCAGATCAAGATACCCTTCAGCAAGATTGTCCCATGTTGCATAAGCTCTACATGAACTAAAAGCATCCAGGCCAAAAATTAGTACAATCAATTCAATAATAAAAGTGAGGAAACCCTTCATGGAAAAACAAATATACTCCAATGGAGCCAGATTGTATTGAGAACTCAAGGTGCTGGTCAAACAAATTAGAGAATCACCAGGTTACTAATGCAACAGGAAATCATGAAACAACTGCCAACATCAATCACAAGATGATATATTGCATGAGATTAACCAAGAAATCAAGATTATCCCAGAGCTAGATAGGCACTTGATTTAAAAGGGATCACTGCCAAAAGTACCGTAGGAGATGCAGTATATCAGAATTATCATGGACAACCTAAACTTGCTTGGAGAGAGAATAGAAAAGACATGCAAGATCACAAATACACCAGAGAACTACAAATAATGCACAAACCATGATTGTGAGCGCTAATCAATCATAAAGATGAGCCAATAATAGCACCCAAGAATGAAGAAGAACTAGGAAAGGACTTGGAAGGTGGATGAGTCCTGTAAAATCAATATACAAGGGGAAAAAAAATAGTCCTGACCAATAATTAAAAGCCGAAATACCTTGTATCTAGGGAGGCATGGAATGACCCAACCCTTTGAAGATGATGCCACCCACCATACCAAATACTACAGTAACAACAGCAGTAATAGCCACATGCAACAACACACAAGACCAAAAGAGTAGGACATCTTTTGCTTCTATTTGCAGCGTCCTCTGAATCATGAAAAGCAAATGCACTAAGTTAATTTGTCAATAACCCTGATTGATCAACATGATGAAATTACACCATAATCAAAATATATATTGGTGAAGAAATCCCATACGAGATCCATTCTCCAGCCTATGCATGTCCATTAAGTAATGACTCGATATTTTTATTCTGGCAAACCAAGCTGAACCAGTCAGCAATATAACCTCAAGTAACAACCGAATAAGCAGCAGGAAGAGTAGAAATATCATGCTGCCACAATGCTGAACATATGTAAGTGACAGAATGCAAAGGAAATGGAATTTATCATTCTATCAAACCAGTATATGATAGGTCTGATCAGGTAAAAGAATCGGTGCACATTTGACACTTGACACTTCAACGGATCAACTGCAACCAAATAAAAGGATTTCATCAAAAACAGGAGGTTAAATAAATCATCTCTCCGATCATGCTTCTCAGAATCGAACCACCTATTCAAATCACAATATCCGACAAAGGATAATACTTTAAAGGAAAAGGAACCCTTCGCAAAAACAATCTGAATTCCTGATTCTACATCATCTCTTTGTTTGAATCCGATAACAAGGGCATCCCTTTCATGATGGAACCTAAAGCAAAAGCAACCATCATGAATCAAGAACCAAAGCTTCAAGCATCATCAAAAACAAGCCTAAACAATCTCAATCCAATAAAAACACGCCAGCACTGATTAACGAAAAAGATGAGATACCCGAAGAAACCTATATCGCGAAAAAACGGGAGAAAAAACTGCTAAATACCTTCAAGAAATTCACTGCAAAACTCCAAGAATTCCCCGGTGCAAATCTCCAAGAATTCCCCGGTGCCCTTAATTACTGCAAATCTTCAAGAAATCCCCGGTGAATAGACAGATGATAAGAAGCATACTAAACCTAAATCGAAAAAAAATAATAAAAAACAGAGAGACCACCCAAACGAACACCTGCACCCCGATCGCTGGACGGGCGAGAGATGGGGCGGGGTGGTCCGCTATTTATAGGCAAGGTGGGGACGGGGGAACGGAAGGGATTGAACGGATTGGAAAGAGGCGACGGTCAGATCGGGTACGCGTTTCCAAAGGCGGTGGAAAGTGGGCCCAGTGGTAGTTTCCTGGTCGGCCTTGGATTTGGACCGCGTCGAAACCAGAGCCAGCCAGCACCCCACGACTTCCTATTCCTGATCCACAAGAATTCAAACGGTTGGCCACGTGAATGATCGAAAAGTACACGAGTCCAAGAACTATGAATTTGATTCACTGATTAAAATATAATAAAATAAATTATTTTTTAATTAATAAAATAGAGCATTCATACAAAATAATATAAATACTATAAAAAAAATTAAAAAATAAAATATTATAGAATGATAATCTACATTTCTAGCTAGCCTCTTATCTAATAGCAAGAGCCTGCCAGCAATCTTAAAATATCCTATAAGAGATGAGTGGCATCCTCCCTCTCATATCCTTGAATTCATCCAACCACCATCTTTGAATAATGAGGTGGTTGGCTTCTAGCATCATCACCATGTATGCAATCCCAGCCTAGGCAGTTCATATCACTCTCTTATGATAATCGGCTCAAAATGATGACTCCCATTAGTAGCTATGAGCTGAGAGTTTGGCCCATAGATCACAAACCCAGTGCCTCCTCTCTTGCTGATAATAGTACCATCGAAGTTAACTTTAAGATAGGTCTGAAGTGGAGGCATTCAGGAGATGAAAACCCTGTAAGTCACTACATGAGAAGAAGGAGAGTTCCAAATATTCGATATTTTCAAGATCACATTTGACGACAAGGATGAACGATCTTAGCTATTTGAGTCATAGCTCTCTCCATAATAAATTTCGCCAAATGCCTCCTGAACTTAAACACGAGGCTATTCCTGATATAGTAAACGATATAAGTAGCACAAATGCCTACCAATCTGGTAACCTTGGCCCCAGTACCCCGCCTCAAGAACTTGGTGCCTCTAATTAGGTAATCAGTAAAAGGGATGGGCTAAGTGCCAGATTTGTCCTGCTCTCAAGCATAAGAACAAGACATGCTCCACAATTTTGTCCCCCAATTCACAGGACGAACCAATAGACTTGAAATCCATTCCTCTATCCCTCGGGACAGACCTAGTGGGAAGGCAATCCTAAACAACCTACCATAGAAAATAAGCTCACATTCGGGTGTGCTCCAATCTTCCAAATCCATACAACATCCATACACCTAGTGGGCTCCATCTGGTACATATTATAGAGGTAGGCCTTGAGGTACATGATGACTTTCAAACCTTGACATCATGACCACTGTGGATAGGAACTATTAAGGATAGCACCCACTCCCCAAGCTGCTAATCGAAGAACTAAATCATCTCTGAGGGACTCCAACCCCTACATCAGGAAAGAATAAATCATAGGTCCTTATGGAATCCCCTATCTCAATACTAACAAAAGTTGGCTACTGATATAGAGGGAGGTCAATAAGCCACAAATCCTACATAAAATTTGTAAATTGTTCATCCCTCATTAGCCATCTCACCTAAGCCATCACATTAGAGCCTATGCATAAATCTTCCTCCATATGAAGGAACCACTCTGACTCACTTGCATGTCGCTGCTCAACAACCATGAATCATATTTGGTCTTCATCACTATGCTCCATAGGCTATCTAGATAAAGGACTGCTTGTAGTCTTGCTATCAAAGCCTCATGTCTTACCACCAAGGACTAGATGTAGAGTTCATCCTCTATGGTCGGCAGACATACAATATCCTAGGCTATTAGATGCACACCACCCGCACCCAGATGAAAACCCCTTAAGAACCTCACAAGTGCTGCTCGAGCTTCATCAAATAGGTCTTTGGTATGATAGTGTTGGATAGCAGATAAATGGGCATAGAGTTGAGAACAGATCTCACCAGAATGACCTTACCCATTATAAACAGTGCTCTAACCTATAGCTCTTCAACCACTCTTGAACCACCCACTCCACTCATAAACATTTTGCCCTCATTAGCCATCGCCTTAAGATAGAAATCCCCAAATATTGCTAGAACTCAAGCCTTTCTCTGATCATATATCTCAATTGGGCCTAAAACATCACAATCAAATAATCTGTAATAGGACCTCGTTCGATTATGGGTAGAACCAATGTTAGTTTGAGCTTAAGTCAAATTTGGCCAATATCCATATCCATATTCAAGCTTAAAGTACAAATGTACTTATTATGGTAGTAACGTAAATGCCTCAGATCATTCGATTGGTATCTGAAATACCTCGGCTTGGTTCGCATTATTAACGTTTTGAAGGCAAGGAAGTCACCATGATGACCTTCGAACTGATAGTCAATCCTCGAAAGAAGATCTGAACCATTTTATCCAAAAATGGCTTAGATAGCATTTGTAACTTATGGATCGCCTTGGATAGACAGCCCATTCATATTCTCACCGATTCGTCTCATGGAATAACAGTTACACAGCTGTATCCTTGCTATGAGTAAGTTATTTTCTACTCAACCTCAACTATCAAAAGCAGATAATGTATCCCAATCCCTCTGATAATGGCCTCCCTATTTGAAAAAGTGCCCTTGATCTCGCCAGCATGATATTATTGGCTCAAGATTAGCGGAATAGCATAACAGCCGTACGAAGCTTTTTTTTAAATATCAAAAAATTTTGAGGATCCAGGTAAGCAAAAAATTTCTCTCAGAAAATCCATTGTTGCTCAATTGTTCTTTGCTGACTTGAGCGTCGGAGGATCCTCGTCGGAGTCAACTCCTCCAGCCTAAACTTTATTTTGTAGGTCACTCCAACATCTCCTACGAGTAGCTGACCGCTCTGCTTTCGAAGTGCATAGTTTTCAGCAACAACAAATAGAGGAAGAAAAAATCTCTTGAAAATATCACCTAAGAAGGCGTCGTCACGTCTCAATGACGTTGCTGATGCCACTTCTCAACAAGTAGATCTTTGGGCCGAAGATCGTACATAGCCCTCGATGATGGAAGCCTCTCCATTGGTTCAACCGACTTCTATTACCATGGATTAGTTCAAGCTGCTCTGCTAGTAGGTCCAGACTTTAACGACCATTGTTCAAGCAGTCTAAACTGCATTCGTGCCTCCACCAATGGCATTACAGCCAAGTCAGGCTACACCCACGTAATCTACTATGGTGCAGCCAATATTTCCTTCAGCAGTCCCATCCATGCCCCTAGTTCTGATGCCTCTTCAACCGCCAATTTTCCATCTGCAATAACAAGCCGAACCTCCTCGAGCACCTCCACAAAGTCCTAAGAGGAGGCAATCCCATCGATGATCTCTTAGCCCATAGTTTGGGTATGATTTGACTCCCGACCGTCGCTCCCCTCAGTAGTCTGAGGCTTGCACTACCCAAGATTTAATTATTGAAAAGAAACTTAAGGAGTTTGATAATAAGCTTAAGGTCCTGAATAAAGCTTCCTCCTCTCGTCCCTTTGATGGGCTTAGCGGCAACCTCCTTTCGATGAAAAAATTATGAAAGAGTTGCCACCGCCCAACTTCAAGTTGCCTTAGATCGAGACGTATGATGGGACAATCGATCCTATCGATCATGTTGAGATCTTCAAGGCAGCATTGCTCTTTTAAGGAGCATCGGATGCTATTCTCTATCAAGCATTTCCTACCACTCTTAAAGAAGCAGCCCGACAATAGTATTCTAATTTGAAATCGAGCTTGATCCACTCCTTTAAAGAGTTGAGCCGATCTTTGGCTATGAACTTTGTCAGCAGCCACAAGCAGCAGAAGCGGTTCGACTATCTAAACACCATCTGCCAAAAAAATAGCGAGTCGATCTACGATTATGTGAGCTATTTTAATGTGACGATTCTGAAAGTCCGTGATCTGGATCAATCGATTGCAATGACCATCTTTATGGATGGATTACAAAAGAATGATCTAAAAAAATCACTAATAAAATCTTTTCCTCAGAATTATGTTGGTATACTAGATCAGGTGAGAAAATATACCAACATCGAAGAAGCCTTTGCTGAGGACATCCCTGCCGATTCTATTCCAGCAGGGTTGAATGAGGAGCATTTTCCATCAAAGAATGAGGCTTATCGACAGTGCTCCCATTCTCCGCCTAGGAAGTAGAAGGGTGGAGGTTCTTTTTGGAATCATAGATCTCTGAGCTCTCAAAGAAGGGATAGATGGCGATCTCCACTGAGGCATTTTCATAATTATATGCCTCTAAATACTACTCGGAGGAGGTCTTAATGCAAATTCAAAATCAACTCCACTAGCCTCTCAAAATGCGGACGAGTCTAGAGCACTATGATCCGATGAGGTACTGCTTCTACCATCATGATCATGACCACGATATGGAGGATTGTCGCCTCCTCCGTGATGCCATCGAGAAGCTCATTCGAGAGGAAAGATTGGAATGTTTTGTCCATGGGAGAACTCTCCCATGATGACCTCCTCCAAGAGCTCGATAGCCACCTCACTAACCTCAGCACCCAATGCTGATGCCTTTGCAGGAAGAAAGGGAACTAGTAGCTGAAGAGCGACTTCTCTGTAGTGAAATTCATATGATCACTGGAGGGTCGTTTGAGATAGTTGCAACGAAGAAGCCAAGATGCGAGGATAGGCTTGGAGAAGTAATAACCTTCACTAAGCAAGATGTAGAGAGTGTACAGCAACTGCATAATGATGCTATGGTTGTCTCTTTAAATATTTTCGATTATAATGTACACCGCATACTTATTGATAATGGAAGCTCAGTTGATATTTTATATTTTTTTACTTTTTTCCTCATAGAATTTTTTTTCGATCGGTTAAGTAGATCTGATACGCCGATCCAGAAATTCTCTGAATGCTCTATACTTTCAGAGGGAATGATCAAGCTGCCCATCACAGTAGACACCCCACCTCAGCAAATGACGATACAAGTGGACTTCCTTATTATGAAGCTTTCTTCGGCTTACAACACCATCCTCGATAGATCTAGTCTATGGAAGCTCAAAGCTATTGTGTCCAGCTACCACCTCACCGTCAAGTTTTCAATAATCCATGGATTGGGAAAAATTCGAGGCAACCAGACTGTGGCGAGACATTTTTTCCCTGCTAAGCTCCAAACAGATGACCTGGAGAAACTCCAATCCAAACTTCCGATAGGATTGGATGTCGAGATGATCTGATGGAAGACTGGGCCCAACCATCCGACGAGCTTTAGGAGATTTCATTAAGGAAGGAGAGCCCTAATCAAATCATGAAGATCGATTTCTACCTCGATCAGGTAACAAAAAGCCGATTGATTGCTCTTTTGCAGGCGAACGCGGACATTTTTGCCTGGTAGACTGCTGACATGCCTAGAATTGATCTGAAGGTGATGGCCCACCATCTGAAAGTAGATCCTACTTGCCGTCCGATCAAGCAAAAAAAGCGAAGTTTTACCCCGAAGTGCCAGAAAGCCATCGTTGAGGAGCTAGACAAATTGATCAAAGCCAACTTCATCAGAGAAATAATGTACCCAGAATGGTTGGCAAACATCATCCTGGTAAAGAAGGCAAATGGGAAGTGGCGTATGTATATCAACTTCACCAACTTGAACAAGGCCCGCCTAAAAGATAGTTATCCGCTATCTTAAATCGACCAATTGATTAACGCTTTTTAGGACATGAGTTTCTCAGCTTCATGAACGCTTTTTTCGATTATAATCAGATCCGGATGGCCCCTTAAGATGAGAAAAAAATAGCCTTTATAATTGACCAAGGGCTTTTTTGCTACAGGGTGATGCTCTTTGGGTTAAAGAATGTAGGAGCCACATATCAAAGGCTAGTTAACAAAATCTTTAAAGAACAAATTGGCAAAAATATGAAGGCATATGTTGATGACATGCTGGTTAAAAGCCAATCGATGCCTGATCACATTGAAGACCTTCGAGAAATCTTTAATATACTTTGTCGATATCAGATGAAGCTAAATCCTATGAAATATACCTTCGAAGTAACTATTAAAAATTTTTTTGACTTTATGATCTCCCGTAGAGGCATCGAAGTGAACCCTGAAAAGATCAAAATAATTCTAAAAATGTCACCATCAAAAATAGTCAAAGAGGTACAATGTTTGCCTGTAAAATTATCTCTCTTAATTGTTTTATTTTCAAGTTAGTCGAGAGGTGCCTTCTATTCTTCCAGACTCTCAAGCAACCAACAAATTTTTAATGAATTTCGAAATGCCAAAGAGCTTTTGAAGAACTAAAAAAATACCTTGGTTCTCTACCATTACTCACTAAGCCACTATCGAGCGAAGAGCTCTTTCTCTACCTAGTCGTTTCACCTATGGCGATTAGTGTAATTCTTGTCCGAGAAGAAGTATGGTTCAAAAGCCCATATACTATGTTAGCAAAGTCTTTCATGATGCATAGATCAGATATGCCAAGATAGAGAACTTAATTTTTGCACTGGTCATCGCGGCAAGAAAGCTTTGACCCTATTTTCAAGCCCATACTATAGTACTACTTACAGATCAGCCCTTGAGGACAATCTTGCATCGCCCAGATACTTTGGATCGGATCATAAAGTGGCACTAGAGCTTTCAGAACTGGACATACACTATCAGCCAAGTTCTTCTATCAAAGCTTAGATCCTAGTTGATTTTGTCCTCGAATGCATTGTCCCGAATATAGAAGCCCAAGAAGAGAATTTAAAAAATAAACTGAAAGACCTTGCAAGTTCAGAAGGTGATGAAAAATCTAGGCCAGATTCAGAAGAAACATGGAACCTTCATGTTGATGGCTCATCAAACTCGTCAGGATCAGGAGCTGGATTCATCTTATCCAGTTCAAAAGGAGATATGGCAGCGTATGCTTTGCATTTTGAGTTCTCAACTATCAATAATAAAATGAAGTACGAAGTCCTAATCGCCGAACTAAAGATTGCCCAAGAAGTTGGAGCTCAATGTTTGAAAGTTTTTAGTGACTCTCAACTAGTGGTTGGATAAATCAAAGAAGAATACGAGGCTCGAGAAGAGAATATGAAAAAATATCTTCAAAAGATAAAAGATTTAACTTCATTCGTTGGGTATTTTAACATCCAACAGGTCCCAAGAACATAGAATTCTAAAGTCGATGCTCTATCCAAGCTAGCATCCCTATTGTCCGTCGATCTGAATAAAGAGACCTACTTTGAAGTCCTAAAAACTTCAAGCTTAGAGGAGTCCACCATTATCCATCAAATTAATGAAGAGCCCAGTTGGATGGATCCAATCCTAAAATATTTAAGATCAGAAGAATTACCGTCTAATCAAAAAGAAGTCAAAAAGGTTAGGAATCAGGCCGCCAGATACGTATTGCTCGATAATGACTTGTATAAGCAATCTTTCTTTCTGCCACTCTTAAGATGTCTACGTCCATCTGAAGCTGAACATGCCCTGCGAAAGGTCCATGAAGGAATCTGCGCACTTGGAGGGTCGATCATTATCTTATAAAATCCTTCGATAAAGATATTACTGACCAACCATGCAATAAGATGTATAAGATTTTGTTAGGAGATGCGAGCAATGTCAGTGCAATTACCGGATTCAATGTCAACCTGCAATGCTTCTAACTCTTATTAAGGCCCTATGGCCATTCACTCAATGGAGACTGAACATCCTAGGCCCATTCCCCCAAGCCTCAAATCAGTGCAAGTTCTTACTGATAGCAATTGACTACTTCACAAAGTGGGTAGAAGCCGAACCCCTGGCCCAAATCATAGAATCGAAAATCTGGGACTTCATTTGGAAGTCGATCATCTATCGTTATGGTCTTCCAAAAGTACTGATCTTCGACAATCGAAGGCAATTCAATGGTGCCCAACTCCATGAATTCTACGGAGACCATGGGATCGAGCAACGCTTCACCTTGGTAGGCCACTTACATGCAAATGGAGAAGTAAAAGTTACCAAAAGAACTCTCCTACAAGATCCCAAATCTAGATTAGACCGAACTAGGGGGTCTTGGGTGGAAGAACTTTACCATGTACTCTGGGCCTATCAAACGACCCAAAGAGTCTCGATCAAAGAAACATCTTTTAATTTGGCATTCGAAATAGAAGTAGTTATACCCATGAAATTTGGGCTCCTCTATGTCAGAATCGAAGAATATGATGAGGATACTAACCCAATATGACTCAGAGCCAACCTCGATTTGATTGAGGAGAGCAGGAAGTGAGCAGCAGTGAAGATGGCTACATATCGATAGAGGGTTGCCAGATACTACAATGTCCGGATTAAAGCTAAAGAGTTCTGGATAGGTGATCTCATTCTTCGAAGGATAGAAATCTCAAAGCCCACCAAACAGAAAAAGCTTTCATCCAATTGGAAAGGCCCCTACCAGGTCAACGAGGTGATACAATTAGGAACGTATTGGCTGAAGCAACTTAATGGGACTCCACTTCCGAGACCATGGAATTTAGCCAACTTTCGTATGTATTATCAATAGCTCAAATAAATAAAAAGAATTTATAAATTCACTTTCTCATTCTATCAATGAATTGCAAATTCGCTTTCTCATTCTATCAATGAATGCTTACGTAATGAGAAGATTCAAAAAAAATCAAATATAGATTTCTTTGATTGGGATAGATTATTGTACGTTCCTTAGATCGAAACTACTTTAATTCTAGAACTTTTTGATCGGAATAAATTATTGTACATTTCTTAGATTGAAACTACTTTAATCATAAATTTCTTCGATCGAGATAAATTATTGTACATTTCTCATATCGAAACTACTTCAATCCAAGATTTTTTTAATTGGAATAAGTTATAGTACGTTCCTCGGATCGAAACCATTTCAATCCAAGATCTCTTTGATCGAGATAAATTATTATACATTCCTCAGATCGAAACTACTTTAATCCTAGATTTCTTTGATCGGAATAAATTACTATACGTTCCTTAGATTGGAATCATTTCAATCCTAGATTTCTTTGATCAGGATAAATTACTGTACATTTTTTAAATTGAAACTATTTTAATCCTAGATCCCTTTGATCGGGATAAATTATTGTATGTTTTAAAGATCAAAACCACTTCAATACAAGATTTTTTTGATCAGGATAAATTACAGTACGTTCCTTAGATCAAAATCATTTCAATCTAAGACTCCTTTAATCAGGATAAATTACAGCATATTTTTTTGATCGGGATAAATTACAGTACGTTCTTTGGATCAAAACTACTTCAATCCAAAATCTCTTTGATTGGGATAAATTATAGTACGTTCCTCAGATTAGAATCATTTCAATCCAAGATCTCTTTGATCGAAATAAATTACAGCATGTTTCTTAGATCGAAACTATTTCAACTCGAATTTCTCTTGACAAGGTATGCATTCCTCATATCGGAACCATGTCCCTCTAGTCAACGAAGCACTGAGGGATATGACACTAGCTTGGAACAATTCCAAAAAGTTTAAAGGAAAAGAAGACAATCTTTCATTAAAAAAGAATTCTTACAAAAGTAATGATACTAATTCTTTTACAAGAAATAACAGTAAATATTCTACAATAAAGTTACAGTAGCAGTTATAAAATCAAGACTCTATCTATCGTTTTCACCTTGAAGATAAAGAGACACGATCAAGAAGCCTGATAGAATTGAAGTCGCTCTTACGAAATTTATTCCTCTAAAGCTCCGAGACTTTGGGCTCCTATAAAGGATATCCAGACCGAGAGGAGTGCAAGATTGGAGGTAATGGAGATCCCACCGAGGTCGAAACTAGATCTATTTGGAATCCAACTCTTTTCAGCTTGGGACTAGAAGATCTTCCATCAGCTTTACTCCCCTCTATGAAGGTGGCACAATCTTGAGCACCACCAAGAGAACCATAAATCAAATTTGATGGGGAAGATCCCATCGAGGTTGAGGCAGCATTCGCTTGAGGATCAACTCTACACAACCTCGGAACAAAGAATCCCTCCATCAAATGTAAATGCATGATAGTTAACTAGAGAAATGCCTGAGGCTTCAAGGGATGTTTTGATGCCATTCTCATGAGTATCTCCGACTGTGGTTCAATTTTTTCCTGCTCTCCTGCAAGAGTGGCATGACCTCAGGCCCCTTTGAGAGAGTCACAAAATCCTGCCCTCTGAGAGCAAGAAGATCGTGACAAAACTCTTAAGGCCAAGTGAGAGACCATCCCCTATAGGAAGAGCAAGATGATAAAGATCTCAGAACCGAGAGTAGAAGTAGCCCGATGATGAAACCCCCATCGTCGGCATCCTTGAATTGGTTGAAGCCAACCGGTGCTTGCCACTTCCTTGGGTCGGGTGGTGGTTACCACAATGAAGAAAAAACTTCATCCCTATTTGGAGAATTAGACAGTCTTGCAAGCATTCCATAAAATGATTTTCGACACTGTAGATGAGAAAATTGACGAATGAAAGGTTGCTATAAATATGCAAATTCGTTATAATTACAAAGCATCAAGTCACACCATGTGTAAATTGTGGGTTGGATGTTTTTGCCACCCCATAGCTACATTCTAGATTTTGCATGTGACTCATGATTATGATGCTTTTAGAATCGTGTGTATTCCATACTGTGTAAAAAATGGATACTTTTCATCAAATACGCGCACAAAAAATAAAAAGATTGATTCATAGATCCTCGAAAAAAAATCAAAAAAAGTATATGTCGCCTGTCGAGCTGAAGTAACAAACTCTCCAGATCGGAGTACAATAGAGAGACAAGGTCAAGCGAAGAAAACAATAGGAAACAAAAGAAAACTTTAAAAGAATTCTTCTTTATACAATAATTTCCGAGCATGTTGAAACATACAAACCCTCAAGAGGTATCTTTTGAGTCGAAAGTGGATGCTTCTGAGATCTTGTCCAAAAAGCTCAGATCCAATCCCAGATACTTGGAATCAATCTTTTCATGGATGACTTGCTTTTTTCGTCATAGGCATCTAATGCAAATGAGGCTTTCTCTTTTCTAAATTTTTTCGACACTTAAAAATCATCAACAACCCTCGAAGCTTTCTCTTTTGCTGACCTAACTATAAGTAAGGCCTTGGCTTCAAATGCTTTGGCTTTAATAACTCGGGCCTTGAGCTCCTTGGTTTTGGCTTCTAAAATCTTATTGATGCTGAGTAGTTGAGCATTCTCTTCAGTAGATTTTATTAATGCCGCTTCGGCATCCTGAAGTTTTCTCTCGGTGGCTTCAGCTTTATCAGAAGCCTCCTCGACCGCTTTCGACAATTGGTCCTTAGCCTTTTTAAGCAATGCTACTTTCACTTCAAAATCTATGGCCTTGGATGAAAGATCAACAGTATTTTTCATGAACCTATTCAAATAATGGGTGAGTTGTCAAAGTGTTTCACAAAACATGTGACAAACAAACTCTGAAATAAAAAGATAAAAATGAGATGAGATGATTATAATCTTGGCTTACCTGAATAAAGCAGTCTAAAGCCTTCCACCTCCCCATCTTCAAGGGCTCGACTAATAGTTTGGACACGTCGGTGAGGTAAAAAAAATTGGTAAAGGCTTTACATCCCAGACTGTAATCATCCAGAGCAGAAGCTTGAACTCCCACCCCAGCGGGCGTAGTTCCAAAAATTCTGGCAACTTCAATAACGCTCTCTGTCTTTAGAGGTACCACCCAGCATAGTTTCAAAAATCTCAATGCCGTCAGTAAGTGGTATCTCATCCACCGTCGTTCCGACAGTTTCTTCTCCATCAGTCGTCTCTTCCTCTGAGGAAAGATCGGAGATGTTGGGGGCTGGCAAACTCAAAATTGCTTTGCTGAATAAGCATTCAACAAAGGCCTTATGACTTCCTTTAGGAGCCGGTGGGTCCAAGCTATGTGGGACCTGTACAATCTAAAGATCCTCAGTATTGCGATAATCGAATCCTTTAACTTCAGGAGCTAGCGGTGTAGGAAGTACGACCCGAGGATGAATAGACCTGCCTCCACTAGAATCAACCTTTCTCTTCCAAAGAGCCTTCGGTCCCGGCGCCTTAGGCGGACTTGGAACCCACTCGGCGACCCATGGCGCTAGTCATCAATATTAAAATTTGAAGTCTAAATATACATTAATACAAAGGATGAGTGCGTACCTAAGGGGTTAACTTGACTAATCCCCATGTTAAATAAGATCTGCTCAGATAGAAATTTCTTCAGCTTCGAAATCTCAAAACCATGCAAAGTATCCAGATCCTGCTCAAGCATGGCCCAAGTGACGGATCCTTCAATAAATTTTCTTAAGATTCCCCCCAATCAACCAAGCCCCAATCTTCGTCTAAAGTGTAAGATACAAATAGAAACCGTATCTTCCAGCCATGAATGGCAGAAGGAGAATCTTAAATCAGTAAAAAAATATCTTTTCTAACCCTAAGGGTCACATACCACCAGCCACAGGCAATAAGATGCCTTTTGACCATGAAATGACAACGAAAGAGAGTAACAGTTGACTCTATCCCGACCAAAAGATATGCTACAGTAAAGCCACAAATGTGTCGCCATGAATTTGGTACCACCGAACAGAATGACATATCCAAGTAATGAAAGAGAACGATGAAGAAGGGATGAATAGAAAGCCTAAACTCGGCTCGAAAACATTCTTCATACATGCTTATACAACCAGGAGGAAGACTGCAGACATGTTCTTCTGACTTCGGGATCTTGAGTTGAAACATCGGAGGAATGCTAAACTAGTTATGGATTGATATCAAATCCTCCTCTATCAATTCTGATCAAAAAACTAAAGGTGCAAATCCGAGATCCCTGGATTGAACCATCTTCCGTAGAAAGAAGATGAGCAAAAGCTAGAGAGGAGAAAAGACAGACAGGCAAGAGACGTGCAATAAAGAGAAAAATAACAAAACCTGCCTTTTTGTCTCATCTGAGCCTTATTTGCAACTTGAATCGATAGTAATTCGAATAATTCATCCTCTCAGAGCATTGAATGCAAAAGATGGAGATCGAAATGATCTAGACACGTGGTAAATATAGATTAGGTGCAGCCTCCATCGCTGATACAATAAAATCAATACGGATAGCCAAAATCGCGCTCTGCACTACTCATGAAGAGACATGAGAGAATATGTTGCAATAGTCAGCATGCGAATGGCGGCTTCAATTCTTTTTCTTTTAAACTTTTTTGAATTATTCGATTGACATATTGAAGGTGACAAAAATTCAATTCAGATGGAAAAACAAGCTAAATAGCTTGGAATATTACACAAGAAAAAGAGGGAGAAGTAAATTGCTTCAGCAGATGAGGAATTTCTTTTATGAATTTTTAAATGCCACACATGGCTTACAAGATATAAAATAATAATAATAATAATAAGGATACATTTGAGATTTTTCAATGGTTCATCTTGGAAGGAACCCTTTCAATTTTCTCTCCATCTGTCTGCATATCTGAGTTAACCTTATTCGTCCTCATAATGATATCGGATGCACTCATAAACTCACCAAGGCAAACGCGAATCACATACCTTAGGTTTTCATCCAATCGATCTATGTACAAAGATTCAGCATCACCTTTAGGAAGATGAGGTAGAATCATTTTCTTGCATCTATTAAAGCCCGCATAGAATCCCAATTTGCAAGCTTTGGTGACGAAATCGGTCCCGACTTTCTCCAACCGATGGAGTCTCTCTATCACTGCTTGAAGTTCGGCTAAAGGTTTTTGAACTATAGATTCTCTTCTAGATGAGAAAACTTTGGATCTTTCATATGCTTTTTCTTCACGATGGTCCCCATCGGAGGATCTAGATCTTTTGCTTGATCGATCATCAGATTCTTGAGGAAGATGAGCTTCAGATGAAGATCCTCTCCTCTTCGCAAGTGTCATTTTTAGGTGTTTAATGACGTCATGAGCCCGACGATAATCCTAATCTATCGCAGACCTTTGCTCCTCAAGGATCTTGATCCTCTCGTGGGTCCTACTTAATTCATCATCTCGTCGATCGATCACCTCCTAGGCTTCGAAAAAAGCCTTCTCAGAATGATCAATTTCTTTAATCAGATCGATGTTGGCAGTTTTCTCCCACTCTAAATAATATTTAGATTTTTTGAGTTCTTCTTTTACCTCTACCAGTTCTAGAGGCGAAAATCTAGAAGAAGCACCGACGAAGTTTGCCAAATAGTGGCTAACTAAAGCTAAGGATTTGAAGGCACTCACCATCAGATGTGGAGCGCCTTCTTCGTTCAAGGTCCACCTATCCGTAGGAGCAAGGTAGCTTCTCAAAAATTTAGTAATAGTTTTAAGACTATCTACAGTTGAAGAAGAAAGATTGGTTGATGGCACTACCTCCGCCCGAATCTTTATTGAGTGAGCATCAGAAATATGAACTTTAGACCCCTGCAATTCGATAACTTAGACCCCTTAACTAGACAAGAGGAACCAGCCATTTCTATAGCTTCTGCTGCTTCATCAGGAAGATCCTCTCCCATTTCTGCGATGATAGGTATCGAAAAAATTGCAGAAGCCACTTCCGTAGTAGCTTTCATCATCGATTCTGTCGCTGCATCTACGACCTCCCTCATCGAGTCCACTAGCTCGACTCTGGTATCCTTTATCGAATCTTGTGAATCAGTTATAGGCGAAGGACTACCTCTCCTTACATTGGTCGGGATAGGGAGAGATTGTCGGGGGAACAGCATCTGAGGCCTCGACGAAGGAGCTCCCCGAAGCCTGAGAAGGGATAGATGAAGCATTGGTTTGTAATCTTCGAGTCGATAGCTTCTTCAATATCTTGGCCATCAAAGGATCCATCTAGCCCTAGAACTCCATGAGAGTAACCCTGGAGGGGGGAATGTGAAAGGCCAGGAACTCTATATTCTCAGCAACCTCTTTTCCACTCACACCTTCTGGATGCACTTAAAAGAAGGAAGATGAAAATGAACATACTTCTTTTTAAATCATCTCCCTAAATAATAAACGAGCAAATGGACCCTACGACCTTAATTAATCTTGCATTAATGAATGACGTCATCAACAAGTAAATATTAAAGCACAGTTGCAAATAAAGGCGTAAATCATACGATCTAAAGCATTGCTTAGAAATAGTCCTTTCATCAGATTTTCAAACTTGGCACTAGGGGATAGTGTTATAGTGGTAACGTAAATGCCTCAGATCATCCGATTGGTATCTAAAATACCTCGGCTCGGTTGGCATTCGTTAATATTTTGAGGGCAAGAAAGTTATCGAACTGATAGTCGATCCTCGAAAGAAGATCCGAATTATTTTATCCGAAAATGACTCAGATAGCATTTATAACTTATGGATCACCTCGAATAGATAGCTCATCCATATTCTCACCGATTCATCTCATGGAATAACGATTATATAGCTGTATCTTCACTATGAGTAAGTTATTTTCCACTCAACCTCAACTATCGAAAGCAGATAAGGCATCCCAATCCTTCTAATAACGACCTTTCCATTCGAAAAAGTGCCCTTGATCTCACTACCATGATATTATCAACCCAAGATTAGCGGAACAGCGTAACAGCTGCATGAAGCTTTCTTTCAAATATCAAAAAATTTTGAGGATCCAGGTAAGCAAGAAATCTCTCTTAGAGAATCTGTTGTTGCTTGATTGTTCTCTGCTGACTTAAGCATCAGGGGATCTTGCTGGAGTCAACTTTTTTGATTCGAACTTTGTTTTGCAGGTCACTCCAGCATCTCTTGTGATTTCTTCAAAAGTTTTTGAATGAGAGCTAGAGGATCCAGAATCTTAAGGACTAAAAGAGGTTAAACCTAAGGAAGGTCTAGGATTTGATAATTCTAAGGCAAAGATCAACCTTAAAATAGGAAGCTAATATTTTATTTGGCTTTGCCACATCCTAAAGAAAGATCTACCAAATTTCTTAGGTTTAATTGCACTATGATCATCAAAAGAAGTTATTTATAATGTTTTAGTTATTTAATTAGTTATACAAAAACAAGTCTCAAGGGGTGTAGTCTTATATATTTGAGTAATTAATTAATATCTTACAATGATATAATTATAGGTTTCAAAATAAATGCAATAAGAAAAGCAAAATTAAATAATTATACTAAAAATATGATAAATAGAATAACTATATTATTCTGCATATTTTTTAAAGCAACAACAATATGCATTTTATAAGATCAATGAGTATATTGCACTATTTTCATAGCAACAAAAATTTTTATGTAGTTTTATTAATATGCAGAAAATTTTTATATTAATTTTAAAGATAACGAAAAAATTTTGCACAGATTTTAAAGTTGCAAAAATTTCTATACATAATTTAAAATCTACAAAAATTAATTTACATAGAAACTGAGGTTGTAATTTTTTTTAAAAAAAATGGATTTTAAAATCGTAGCAAAATTTATGCACTCAATAAAAAAAAATTAGATAAAATTAAATCTTTATAAAATTTTTGCACCCTTATTAAATTTGTAGAAAAATTCTGCAAAGAATTTAGAGTTATAGAAAATTTTTATATCACTTTTAAAAAATTATAGAAAAATAATCTGCATTATTTTTAGAGCAAATAGTTTTGTTAATAAAGCTAAAATCTTAAAAAAAAAATCTCTAAATGAAAAACTTTTGGTGTTATGCAATCAATTTACAGTTAATTTTAAGCAATGAATAATAATTTCTAGTTTTATTAGGAGTTATGTTCTTAGATTGTTGGAAAGAATCAATCAAAAAGTATCTAAAAATTATGATTGCTCACCATATGCTTCTAAATAGTTTTATAAATAAAAACATAGTACTAAAAGAAATAAAATATTAAAAAAAAATTTGTCTGAACCGAGACATGTAAAATATTGTCCTACGATTCACTTCCTACATACAGACCTTCAGCAATCTTGTTTCTAAGGTACAATGATCAGCTCAATCCAATTGTCCTCTAATAAGCATGATCATTGGAGGGACTGATCCAAAATTTTTTTTTGAGATACTTAATTAAAAAAATAAATTAAAAAAAAATAATTTCTGCATAAGAGATAAATAGAAAGATATGAAATATAAGAAGAGATTGAGAATCTTATTCTCCTTTAAAATAATTGGATCCAAAAATATTTTACCCATATTATCAGTGCCATGGTTTCAAAAACATCTTTAAGAACCAACACTTTTTCTAAACAATCGTATTTCTTTTAAAAAATAAAATTTTAATTTTTTAAATAAAAAATAAAATTTTAATATTTTTTAAATAACTAAAAATTAGGGTTAAAAAATTTAAATTATTTTATTTTAAATAAAACTCCAACCGGGACGAGAGGATTTGGCTTCTCAATCCTTCTATTTTCTACTTATATATATATTTTATAAATTTTTATAAACATATAATATAATAAAATGAGAGGATGGGAGGATTTGAATTCTCAATCCTTCTGTTTCCCACCAACCGTCATAACATTTTTTTTATGAGTTGGTTGATGACATGTTTATATCAACACAAAACCCGAGCCATCGCCTAAGCTTTCCTATTCGGCCGCCGCTCCAAGCCTCCCATCCGATTGAGACTCCTGGGGACCGAAAAAACAGCGGAAAGATCGGGCGAAAACATGGGAAAATCAACGAAAACAAGGAAAAATTAAAAGGTAAGACTTCTGATTGCTAATGTTTTTACCCTTTTCGCTTCTTTGTCTATTCATTTGATTCTCTGCTTCGGAGATCTGTGGGGAAGTAGAGATTCCAAGGAAGGTCGGAGGGGTTTTTAGGTTCCGGCTGTGGCGGTGTGAGTTGGTCCCTTGGGTTTTTGAGAGCTTACTCTTGGTGGAAGCATGATATTTGTAGGGTATGGGGATTTTTGATCGAAATGCTTCTCTTTTGGCTACAAAATTTTCGATTTGTAGTCGGACGGGTTCGGGTACCCGGCGGCGGGTACGCCAATTTCAAATGGGACGGGTTTGGGATTTTTGGTTAATCTCGTAATCGGGTTTGGGAAGGATTCGGGTGGTAAGATTTTAAACGGGTTCGGATACGGCTGGAGCAAATTTTGTGGGTAACCTACCCGTCGCCATCCCTACAAGCCCTCTCTCAGTCTCTCTCCCCCTCCCTCCCTCCCTCCCTACCGCTACCATTCCTGCAGCCCTTCACCACGCCATCGTCTCCACGGCCAGGTATGAGTCAATCCTCCGCCCACTACGAGGGTCTCTCCTTTTCTCTTCTATCCCACGGCTTCTATCCCACGGAGGTCTATCCCTATCGCTGCTCCATCCCTTCCTATCTTTTTTCTCTCTAATCAATCCCGGTCACTCCATAATCGCACCTGGCTGCTAGGGTTGTTCATTTATTTAAAATGGACATAAATATGCAAGTTTGTAGTATTTGAATTTCTTCTTGGTTGTCTATTGTAACCTTTCTCTTTAGAAACTATGAACAATGGTATTAGGAAGATATAATATTTGAATAATTGTATGTTCTTAATATTTAGATTTTGTTTGGATGATGATGTCTTTTAGGTGTTGTTTTGTGAAATGGCAAATAGCAAATATGAGTACGTGAAGAAATTTGAAGCTGATGATAGGCTGCCGCCTTGCAACTGGATTGTTGTTAGAATAGATGGATGCCATTTTCATCGGTGAGCACCCAATCCTTTCTCACATCGAGAATAATTAGATTAACTATTTAGGAATTCAAGGTTTTTTAAATTTTGTTTTTAAATCCAGTTTGAGTACAGTGAGGTCTACATTTTCTAATTTGATGTGTTGGAGATAGTTTAAAAGTGTGATTGTGGAAAGAAGAACCATCTGGAAATCATAGAAGATTTTATTACACGAATGCTAACTCGGTTCACTGCTGTTCTCATGAAGTGGAGGAAAAACTTATTGAAAGCCTTTGCATAAAAATGTAATGATCCACTAATTTTGTCCAAAATGGTCCAAAGTAGTATATAATTGTTATTGCTTTGTTCTGGTAAAGTTTTTGTCCAAAATGGTCCAAAGTAGTATATAACTTTTTTTGTTTTGTTCTGGTAAAGTTAAAGTCTGCACAATTGTGGGTGATACATATTGTTTTAAGCAAACTATTGCATTAGTATCTTCCAAAAGATTCCTGCAGCTGGTGATTTACGGAGGAAAGTTTGGTGAAAAGCATGTAAAGAATGCTGAACCATGGACATATATTCACTGCAGTCAGGGTTCAAGCATACAGTAGTTTATTCTCTATAGTTCAGTAGGTCTGCATTTCTGACAAGATTTGATGTGGATTTTTGAATGTCCGATTCTCCAGTTGTGAGATGATAAACTGATATGCTCAATTAACCATTATTCAGAAACAAACTTCTTAGCAAAATATTGGTTCATATAAGCTTTATTTCTTTCTCTTTTTTATTTTTTTAAAAAAATAGGATATCTTAGCGTATGTCTTTTTATTGTCAGCCTATCTTAATAAGTGTCTTCATAGGTGTTCATCAGTGGAGCTTTTTTGTGTAGCTTTCATTAGTTTTCTGTGGAGTCAGGCATTCTTTTCTAGTGTCAGGTTGTTAATATAGAACTTTAATAAGTCCGCTTATCATTTATTATGCAAGATTTGCTTCTATGTATGTAGTTTTGTTTAGTCTTCTGTTGGGAATCATGCAATGGTAATTTTTTATGGAGTCGGTTCATCAGAACATGATAAGATTGTGCAGGAATTTATTAAATCCACTTCTCATTTCAGTTTGCAAGGTTTACTTCTATATACCTTTCACTTTTTTGTTGTCTGTATGCTTTGTTTACCTAAGATGTAAATGTCCTCATTCTATTAGCAGTAACACTATCTAACCTGAAATGAACACCATCGTAAATTCAGATTTCTCTTTGTTAGTGTTACTATGAACTTTAATATCATATCTTGACTTGTGTACTTGACATGGTGAGCTATCAATAGCTTAAATCTGTTCAATACCAACCCACATTTAAATTATCCAATACTTGCACAATGCAATCCTTTTTTAGAATAGTTTTTGTTTTTTCATTAGGTAGGGTAGGGTTTATGAAGCCTGTGCTGCAAAATTGGTTAGCTTCTAATACTTCTGCATCCAGCACCCTTTATTACATTTTTGTACTGTTTCTAATACTGATGTAACGTTTCATAGGTTTTCTGCAGACCACGAGTTTGAGAAGCCCAATGATAAGAATGCTTTGAATTTAATGAATTCATGTGCAGTGTCTATGCTGGAGCACTTTCCTGACATAGTATTTGCTTACGGTGTCAGTGATGAATATAGGTATGACCTTTACTTGATCTGAAAAATTCTCTCATATAATGATACAACAACAAACAATCATTGTCATGCCAGTATATGATCTTTCTTATTAAGCATCTGAAAATTCCTCCGTCAGTTGATTCACTAGCCTGAATTATTTATTGCAAAATGCTCCAAAGAGAGTCATAGCGTTCCACATTGCTTCTCTGTATCCCAATATGCTTCGTCCTATGTGGTGCAGTAAGAAAGGCATCGGTAAGTCAGGTCCCTTACCCAACAGAGAGCCAGACCTCTGGGTGGAACTATATAACAAATGTCCTTCATGTGATATTTGGTTAGCTCTGTTTGAAACGAACTACAACAATTCAGAGGGATATATACTTAAAAAAGACTGCATATCCTGATACTGCCAACATATATTTTGTATCACTTTCACCATTGACCATCTGAAGCTTATTACTTTTATATGTTCTTTGTGCAGCTTTGTCTTGAAGGAGACAACTCAGTTTTACCAAAGAAGGGCAAGGTTCTCTACTCTTTCACTTTAATATGCAAGACTTATACCTTCAAAGATTTATGCTATAAAAGAATAATTGATATAGATGATCAAGGGCTCTAAAGTTGAAACTGTCCTGTGACAATGATGAAATGCTTTTGTTTGATGGGAATGCAGCAAAATACTTTCCCTCAGTGTATCATATTTCACCTCTCTCTATGTAATGAAGTGGAAAGAGTTTTTTCCTGGCAAAGAATTGAAAGCACCACCTTCTTTCGATGGGCGAGTTATATGCTATCCAAGAGGAAAGATCATCCAAGATTATCTTGCATGGAGGCAAGTAGACTGTAAGTGCCACATAATTGAATGCTTCTACATTCCAAGAACTTGAAATGCATGTACATGCATCCATATATGCATGTATGCATGGAAGGCATGCTTTACCAATTAGAACAATCTTTAATGTGGTATTACTACTGTAAACAAACATCTGAAAACTCAATGTACCGTATAACAAAAACATAAGTTATTGTGACATCGTTTCTCCTCATACTTTGTAGGTCATATTAACAATCAATACAATACCTGTTTTTGGAATTTAGTTAATTCTGGGAAGACTGAAAAAGAAGCACAGGAGTTTCTAAAGGTACCCCAAATATATTTTCTCTTTGTTCAAAGACTTCTTATTTTGTTTGAATTATATAATGAGTTTCTATCTGTTACCCTTGCAATTTAATTTGTTTTATTTTGCTCTGTACAATTTTATCTTCTGTTATGTATTCTTTTGACCAAATTGGCAACATTCTTGTGCTCATTTGATGAAAATTTGTAGAACATCATCATTAAATTCTGCTGGTAAGAGTTTGCGCAATGTTAATATTATAAAACATATTAATATATTGAACTTGTTTGATGTTTCTGTTCATAGTCTCATTGGATCTAGAGAGTTTCAACCTAACAATTCATCTTACTCTTAATAACCATCTTGTTACTTTTTTTAAACTCACAACCTTACTTTATCATATTTTTGCATGAATTTGTTAAATATTAAAGTTGCAAATTCAAGTTAGTTTTTGTTGTTCCACCAAAATGATATTGTTGGCTAATTGAAAATGTGAAGCAGAGTAAGAACCAGTGCAAATCCCCTTAGCCCAACAAAGGTACGCTTGCTTTAATCTTCTTTCAGTAAGCACCACTGACCATCACTGAGAGGCATGGTGAAGGCATATCACCTTACCTCACTTTTCTTGAACTTCTAAAGAAATTTTTAGAGACACATTTCTGGTTCAAATGTTTTGATCCTTGAGGAGGTTGGGGATCTCCACTTCTTGTTAGACCCTGACCCAGATGGCATGCTTATAATAAAAAGACCCCTCAAGTCTCTCGTTTCTCCACATTTTTTAGAAATATAGGCTTCATTAAGCTGACTACAAGTACGTGGGAAAGAGCTGTTGTTGTGATGCTTATTGTATACCACATTATGTTCTGAAAATAAGCAAGCTTTGAAATATTGCCCAATTAGCCATTTCATATCCTATAGTCTTGAACAGAATGGTCTGAGTTGTGTGTATTCTGCAAGCATTCCATAAATCAATCAAGATAGCTTTCTAGTTTAACTTGATTATTAAATGGGCCCAAACAGGTGTTTGCCATCACAAATGAAGGGAATCTGAAGCAGTGGTTTGCTCATTCTTGGATATGCTTTTCCGTTACTGATGTGTTAATAAATATTGTCAGAGATGAATTCTGATCTCAACCTTCAAGTTGATGCTGATGACCAGCATACTGCCAGCATGCTCCATATGCAAGTCCTAATTTTGGGCGGCACCTTGTGAATCTCTTATAGCTGGCTTAAGTTCCAAGAAGACACCATCTTTACTTTTTGCTGGTAACGAAACTTTTGAATGTTCCTGAAAGGTTCCTTTGAGAGTCCATATGAATAACTCTCTAAGGTGGAAGTACAGGATTGTCCTTGTCTATATTTTTGGTAGACATACAGGATCATTCTTTCATCTTCTTCATTCATTTAATACCTTAGCATAGGGATCAGGGACTAGCATCTCATTATAAAGTAATTCCATATCTCTTCTTTTTACTCTTATTCCATGTATTGTTTATCATTTTCTTTCTTTATCTCCTACTAACATTTTCATGACTTAGCTCCTTCATTTTATCATAACTTGCTTAATTATGAAATTACTTTTCAAGATCATTGGGGGAATCCATGTCACTCTTATTCTACAGGGTACACAATCTAAAGATAAGAATGAGCTGCTTTTCCAACAGTTCGGTATTAATTACAATGAGCTGCCAGCTATGTTCCGAAAAGGATCATGCGTTTACAGAGATAAGGTAACACTGCATATCAAAGGAACTTGCACTAGTCAATCAAAGACTTCTTTCTCCATGATTAAGACAACGTTACACTTTAGCTCTTGTTTTGTAAATCTTTTCATCAAATGGGGTTTCACATGCTTTTCTATTCTTTTGCTGCACCGTGCTATTGGAACCTATCCACCTTTTAACTAGACAGCTACATCTTCAACCCCTGTCACCTTTGTAGAAATTAGCTTCTTAGTTTACAGTATTGTCATATAAAATTTCTTTATTAGTGAAGCTTATGTCATCTGAGCTCATTTTGGAGGATTGTACTATCAACTTTCTTTCAGTTAGTGCTGTTGGTAATGTATTTGATGTCACACTAACTGTATATATTTAAACTCTAGGTGGAAGAAACAGTGAAGCTGGATAAAGGTGGAAATTCAATAAAAAAAACTCGGAATAAAGTTGTACTTGCACATATTGATATTATAGGGCCGAAGTTTTGGAGTGAACACCGGTACATTCTTGAAGAAGAGTAACTAACATGACCAGTTGACTCTATAAGCCTTTGTTGAATACTTGTACAATAGTTGATTGATTTTTCTATTTTAACTGTAGCACGTCATTGAGGTTGATAATCTTTAGTGTTTTATTATGGAACACTCTCCAATGAAATAACAATTATATCAAAATGAGGATGCTTAAATAGGAATGTTTGGTGAAGAGAATCATTTTTTTACCTTTAAAATTTGCACTTCATGCACTATCTCCTCAAAAATTTCCGTTGTGGTATAATTTTGGATCTGCTTTTAAACTTGAGTAAATAATGCAGAGGTTTTTAACTATATAGAAATTAAAGATAATTCTAACCCTGTATTTAGTTGGGATCATGGGAGGGAGGATGGATGAGGTTGGAAGGATGAATGGTCTTCATTTACTGTTTGATTTAAAAAATTACAGGAAGGATGGATGAAAAAGTAAGATTCTTTATTTATGGTGATCCATCAATTTGTATCATTCCAATTTGGGAGGATATAAGGAAGGATGGATGGAGTATTGATGGATGAATTTTTTTATTGATAAAATTATTTTTTATTAATTTTTTGACAAAACTATAATATTTTTTTTACTTTTTCATTCATATTAATTTTATATATACTATTAAATTTTGTTACTAATTATTTTAATTTTAGTATATAATTTTAATAATTATAATTGAATAACTAAAATTATCTTTAATCTTTTTATTTTTATTTACTATTTTTAATTAATTATTTATAAAGTATTAATTAATTAGTAAATTAAATTATACATTAAGTAGTTATTTATATTATTAAAGAAATTAATTATTAAATTAAATTATAAATTGGTTAGTTATTTATATAATTAATTCATTAATAATTTAATTATAAAATTATTTATTAAATTAAGTTAAACTAAAATTAAATATTTATATAATTTTTTATATAACTATAGATTATAATGATTATAAGTTTATATATTGTTTACTTATTTAGTATAAATTACTATAGTAAATTGATAATAATAATATTTTTTTAAAAGAATAGTTTAGTAAAAATGTTATATAAATATCATTCATTCTTTCTTTCATTTCTTCTATATCATGAGGAAATCACTTTTATTTATTTTTTTATATTTTACTAAACATGGATCTTCCATCATTCTCTCTTTTATTTATCCTTTCTCTTCTATCCATTCTTTCTTTAATCTATTCTTTGTACCAAATAGAGTATAAACTCTTATTATCAAACAGTGTGGCTTCTTCTCCATGTTGGACTTTATGATTGAACAGAGAAACCTTGCATGCGGAATATCAGACTCTTTGTACCTGACTTCTCTTAAATATGTGAAGCCTAGCTGATCAGGAGTACGTGCTTGGGATCTCGTACGGTGGAGTGCTGCTTGGTTTTTTCTTTAAATTTAGATTAAAATGCATGAGCTCAAGAGCTGAGCTGGTGGTGTTTTATAATATTAGCATGGCAAAACCAAACAGTCTTCTTCTCTTCTCTTGGACTCCATTAGCTAGAGCTAAAAAGCTTATGATACAAATTGCTTTCGGTTATTTGTTATTTCCATTAATGCTTCTTGATCTTAAGAGTAGGATTATCTATTTATTAAATTCATTCAACATATATGTGAATAATTTGAAGTCCGTTGCATTCTACTTGTGCAACAAATTATTCTTCATGCCTTCTGATTCCATTGCATTGAGCTCTTGTTCACTTGATGGTGCACCATCACCAAGAGATCCAGTGGATGCGTTTAGAACGACTTCCTTCTTTTTTGCCATAGTTGCAAAATCATTTTTCTCGCACATCTATTTACCTAGGTTTGGAGTTTGATCCACCCAATATCCTAAGGGCAAATATAGTTTTCACAGTTGACCATTCTTTCTCTTTGTAGAAATAGTTAGATTATTCTTTTTTATATCCATATATTTATATTTTCTGACCATTATTTTTATATTTGAATATATTATATTATTTTGGATAAAGTGCATGTGTTGCATTATACAAGCTTATGGGCAAACCATACTTCATGGGCTTTCATTATTATAAATTATTGTCTACTAACCGATTCACTATTTCTTTTTATAAGTTTACTTCGCAATTGTCTTAGTGTTAATTGATTATCATAATTCATGAGGTTTCCTATTATTTAATCGTTGTGCTTTTCACGACCAACCATTTTTGTGGAAGTTTGCTTTTACTAAATTATCAAGCTTTTCACTAGACAAATTTTGATCCATAAATTTTTACTTTTAAATCTCCAGAATCTAAATATACCTGACTCAACTTTATGTTTATAGTTTCTAGATTTGATGGTAATCATGAAAGTTAAACTTGTAATACCCTATCATAATTCTTTTGAGTTGGCTTGGAGTACATTTTCATTAATGAGATTTGGAATTTGATGTATCTATTTTTGGAAACTAACTCCATGAGTCTTGTGGGAGCAGATCCAAAAGGAGTTCAATTAGAAGATTACCCATGCTTCCACAAAGAAACCGCCAGTACCAAAGAAACTTAAAAATTTTCTGTGGACACCTAAAACCATTGAGAAGATAAATCCTAATAACATCGTCAACAACAAAAACAAAACATAGTCCTTCATCGGAGAGCAGGCTCAAGCTTTCATCTTTATCTTGCATTGTTATTTAGTTTGATCCTAAAAAGTAATTATTTTCTCCTATTCTTGAGAAAGAATGAATGGCTGAAGCCGGATGGTATCGGATAAAGACAAGGTTGCATTAAGATTTGGGAGCTTGATGGAGCTGGCATAACATACTTAATCATTGCACTTGCATGATTGAGAATGGATGGCTCTTACCACTAGCAGATCGCTTTAGATTGGATTTCCGCATCGAACATTCGCTCCATGGAAAGAGGACTCTTATGGTTTGCCCAGAGGAGATTGTTATGCTGGTCTCCCCCTCTCTTTCTTTTTAGTTTACCAAAAAAAAAAAAGAAAAAAGATAAGGGTGCATTAAGATCCGGGTAGCCACTTTCCTAGCCTCCCTTATCATCCAAAAACAAGAGGTTGCATTAAAATCCAAACATGGTACAAATAGGATGGCAAAACATCAATATTGATTTGCCCCATTGCGGATATAGGACTGTGATGAATTTTCCATGCTCTCTAAGGCTCTTTTTGGCCAAATATTCAAAAATCATCCATATCTTGAGAAATATCTAAATTGATTTTACATGATTGGAGAAAAGATGAACCTCTTGGCAAAGATCTTGTCGAGTATCATTTTGAAGAGAAAGTTATGAATTGGAGCAATAAGAGTGTAAATTAGGAGACGTAAATATCTCGTAGAGCCATTATGTTGGAAAAAGTTTGCGTACATATTGTTAGGATTTACCCTTTGCTCCCAGATTATGCTGAGGAACCCTCCTGTCAATATTGCCATCATGCAACTTGTATTTGAAAATAATAATAATTACTCCAACAAACTAAAATAAAAGCCCAAATACTAATGCATCATGAGATGTCAAAAGCGAAAATCAGATGAAATATTCTAAATTAAGAAAAATACTAGCATATAACCTGCATAATGCATGAGGATTTATTTTTTTTTAAAAATTGATTGTATAATATATAATATATTATATATATATTTATACTTGATATGTTTTGAGTGTGTGCACGTTAAGTCTGAACAGGAACTTCAAATAAGAAGATGTAGTTTATCCTAAACTCTGTGACCATATTCAGTGATAAAAAACTTTCAGCGAGATCCTTGATCAGATAGAAGATATTATTGAGGACCTAGATCCCATCATGTTTGAGCTTGTCTCAGTATTCATTTGGAAGTGGAACTCAATTCTAGTTGTCACCTATCGTAAGGATAATTCGCTTTCATGAAGCTTTTTCTGTTTATCTTTTCATGCTTCTAAGCATCGTAGCTTTCTTTTATTTTTTTTATTATCAAATCAAATTTTTTTTCTTCATATCAATTTATTTTTTATTTTTCACCTTTTTTCTTACCTTTTATCATCTCCAATTAAAATCTTTATTCCACTTAGGGATCAATAAAAAATTAAAAAATAAAACCAAAAACTTGCTTTATTTCTTTACCTTTCTTTCAATCTTTTTATTGAAAGGAGGCTTCTTTTTCCGTATCTATTATAATTTCTCTTTTTGGCCTTTTATATATCAAAGTCAGCATTTATCTTTTATTTTCATCCTTATTCTATATGTTAAATGAATTAGTTCCTCTAATTTCTCCAATACACTTATGCTTTCTTATAATCTTATGCTTTATTTATTTCTCCCATATCACAGTATGAAAAAGAGCTTGGTTCTCCTCCACCACCCTCTACTCTTCTCCATCCTCAAAACACACATAAGAACTCCACCCATAATCTACCCTGATGCGGCCATAAAGGTTAGTGATAATGCTAATGTTAGATGTATGTCCTAGAAGCCAATTTGACCGACACATATAAACTTTCTACGAGCATAATTTTATAATTAAATTATTTAAATAAATAAAATTAGATTATTTTTTATTCATATTGTGTTATGTGTTCATGAATCATTCAAGAAATTAATAAGATGATGATACATTTTTAAGAATTAAGAATTTGAGGCATGTGCCATTGGTGATTAATTCCTAAAAGCTCCCAATCGATGGATTATCATGAGTATAGTGATTGATTCGGTAAGATTGGTGTATGGATCCTTTTTTTTAGATAGATGGATCTTGAGTCTACAGTATGAGAACACTAGAGTAAGAGTACATATGATTGTTAGAGAATAATAGAATTGAGTGTGATCAATACGAATTGTCACTTTGATATATACCTACTCGTTAGTGACTTACTCAATGTTGCAATAGTATAAATAGTTTTTTGACCTGTGGTGCCTCAGCTATTCACAATGAAGCTGCTATAATTAGGCATGTACCTAAAGAAAATTTATCGACCTTGGTAGATAAAGAGTAGTCCTATGTTGTTAATAAAATTGAGTTCAGAAGATCATGGCCATGGTAGAGTGAACGATGAAAAGAAGTTTCTATAAGATTTCACAGATAAACTCGAGTCGATTGAATATTACATATGATAAATGAGAGATTTGACGAGTTATCTATAACCTCCATCTTATCGAAACTTACTATAAAAAAACCAAATTATATGGTAATTGCATATAGAGGTTCATTTATTCAATTCTATTGAATTGCCACTATATACTGCTAGGTATCACTGATGAATTATGAGATCAATAAGAATTATTTTGATGATCAATAAATTTTAATTGGCCGAATTGAAAGTATTCCAATCTATTGAAAAGAGTTTCAATAATATTATTGATGGAGATCATAATATATTTTACTATCAGATAGAATTGAACATATGTGATCACATACAATAGAGAATTAGTCTGAAATTATATAATTAGGCTTGTGAAGTCTTAATTGGATTAGAATTTATAAAATTATATTGGATTTAAGTTCTCCATGCTAGCACATGGTTAAATCTAAATCCTCTTAAGATTTGGACTCATTATTGGATAAGAAGATGACTAGTCAAAAGCATGCACTAGGAGAGAGGGGCGCTAAGAGTTGGATGCCCCATCTGGCTTTTGCATAAAGTATAGAGGGAGAGAGGTGCACACCCCATCTGGATAAGATCCAAGAGGTGCATGCCCCATCTGGATAGGGTTGAGAAGGGGGGTGCCAATTATTGGCGCCTCCATCTAGTTGTGTGTGAGATAGGGAGAGAAGGGGCGACCAAGGGAGAATCCTTCTACTTTAAGGAGTTGAATATTCAAAATCTTAAAATCCTAGGACTCTTTGATCTATTTAAACTTGAGATTGAGAGATAAGATCTCTGAATACTAACACTAAAAGGTTTCTTGCACCCCCTTTCCAGTTCACACGCCCTCTCTCCCTCAGGCCTAAGTGTTGGGCATCTCTATTTTCCATGCCCAAAGGTGTTGGGCATTCTCCTTCTTCCACACGTCAAAGAGACAAAGGAGTTCTCTCTTCTCCTTCATGTCTTCCTTGTGTACATATTTGGATCAAGTCTTGATCCAAATCTGAAGGGCTAATCATGGAAGTGATCTCTCTTGGAGAAGAAAGATCCATATCAAGAAGAGCGTTCTAGGCTATTCTTGTGTGGATATCTGTAAAGGCCGGATGTATATGCGACTCTTTAGGAACCTACAAGAAAATTCCACGATCATCGAATTGCAGTAAAAATCTATCCATACAAAAGGTGAAGATCCGATCTTCATGATGATTTATTTTTATATCTTGATCTTAAGCATATGATCGATTTTAGCTCTATCAGATGTGATCTTATAGATGCATGCTTAATTATTTTTATTCTGCTGCGATTTTTTAATGTTAGTCTTGCATGCATTTAAGGAAAAGCTCCTTCAGCTAACACAGGTAGAGATGGTCCAAACGATGCCACACACATGATCTTCACAGGCTTCCCAGACCTCCCTATGCCCCCTACCGCGATCGATAGTGATGTTCTTGTTTTTTGGCCTTGACTCATCGATAGCTAGCACTAGAGTGTTGTGAAGGGAAGAATTAAACAAATATTATGGATCACCTATAGAAGATCTAGAACACAAGATAAAATTCAAAAATAGATTATAAACAATCAACATACCTTAAAATCCTTGAGCAGCCATCAGATGATCTGTGCTAAATATCCTGTAAGAGAAAAAATTAACCATGAACAGATCTTCCTCTCTTTCTCCTCTCGATGCCTGCATTCTCAATGGGATGAGTTCCATCCTTACAATATAGAGATCTTAATATCCTAGGATTTCTCTACAGGCATGTATTTATAGGAGTGGAGTGAAAACCTAGTCCAATTAGAAAAACCTAATGGGTTCATCCATCATAGAGCCTACTAGTCGGATCAGGCCTACACTAATATTTATTATATCACATGACTAAGATAATAGGATCTAAATATTATGATCATAGATTATTTTGGACTCCTTAACCATTCATTCAGATAATAACTTAGTCCGTATTTCATAATCAAATTAGAAATTAAAATCAGTCTATAATCAATGGAAGCCCATTTTATGAGAATTTTCAATATTCTCCCACTTGGACGATAATGATTTAGATTTTTTTAATTAAAAAATATATTAAATATAATATATATAGTTAAAAATGATTCTCGAGCTAAGTATACTTCATGTGACCATATATGCAAATATCCTGAATGAATAATATCTTTAGTCAAAAAATTCGATCCGCCAAAATCACTAACATTGAATCACAACAGTCTTCATACTATTTACTGATGTAAGACCTCTCTATGATTACAAATATTAGTAATCTTATCGACATGGATTCCAATGATATAGTGCGTGTAGTGTCAACTTTGTACTAATGTGATCTAAACATACAAAGTCCAACATCAGTCCACTTTATGATTTCTAATGAAAACTCTTTATACTTTCTAATGAAAGCTACAATAGGCTTATATCATCATAAGCAACAACTTTATGCTTAAGCGAAAGCTTTATGCTTAAGACTTTAATTTAAATAACATTTACAAATAATCATATTTGCACAAAATGTAAATATCATACTTTATTAAAAATAAAAATATACTACATCCCATGATGTTTAGTCAAAAATAATGCTCTCACTAATCAAGTACATCAAATAATTGCAATAAGTTCATGTTTTCAACATGTTTTCCAAATACAGTGAATTTAAGTCCTTTGGTTAATAGATCCACTAGCATTGCATCAGTCTTTATATGCTCGATGATAATATATTTTTTTTAACCAAATCTTTGACTATAAGATATTTTATTTTAATATATGTTAAGACACCGAAACTTTTATTATTTTTTAAAAAAATACAACTGTACTATTATTATAATATATTTTAAATGATTTAGAGATGGAATCAACAATCATAAGTCTCAAAATAAAATTTTTCAGCCAAACAACATGAGTTACAGCTCCATAACAAGCTATAAACTCTGCTTGCATGGTAGATGATGCCAAAATAGTCTGTTTTGAGCTTTTTAAAGATACAGCCCCTCCAGCCATCATAAAAATATAATCAGAAGTGGATTTCATATCATCCATAAAACTGGTGAAGTCGAAGTCACAATATCCAATCACATCAAAACAATCATTCCTTCTATAAGTGAGCATAAAATCTTAGGTTTTTTATAAATATCTAATGACCTTTTTAGCTGCTTTCCAATGCTTTATGCTTGTATTTGATATATATCTATCGAGCATACTAACAACATATGCAATATCTGGTCTGGTGCAAACTTGTGCATACATCAAACTACTCACGGTACTAGAATAAGGCACATTTTTCATAGATTTTCTTTCTATATCATTCTTTGGACACTGATCTTTACTGAATTTATCTCTCTTAACCACAGGTATATCTTCAGGTTTGCAATCAATCATACTAAATCTTCTTAGAATATGATTAATATAAGTCCTTTGAGACAATCCTAACCAATCATGGCTTTTATCCCTATGAATCTTAATATCAAGTATAAAAGTAGCTTCTCCAAGATCCTTCATATCGAAGATCCTAGATAGTAAATATTTAATCTCATACAACAGAGCTATATTATTACTAGCAAGTAAGATATTATCCACATATAAAATAAAAAAAAATTACTCCCACTGATCTTGAGATATATGCATTGATCTACTTTATTTTTTATAAATTCAAGAAAATTTATAATATTATCAAACTTAAGATACCACTATCGTGATGCTTGCTTAAAACCATAAATGGATTTTTTAAGTCTATACATCATATGTGCCTTTCTATTTTCAACAAAATCTTTTGGCTGAGTCATATAAATTTCTTCATTAAAATCATCATTCAAAAAGATTGTTTTAACATCCATCTGATGAAGCTCAAGATCAAAATGGACCACCAGTGTTATAATTATTCTGAAGGAATCTTTGCAAGAGATGGGAGAAAAGGTGTCATTGTAATTTATGCCTTCTTTCTGTGTGAATTTTTTTGCAACCAGTTGAGCTTTATAGCACTTAATATTTTTATTAAAAATTTTTTTGATTTTAAATATCCATTTACACTTTATGAATTTAAACCCTTCAGATAATTCTACCAGTTTCCATATTTTATTATTAGCCATAGATTGCATCTTATCATGCATAGCTTCAATCCACTTATTTGATTGGAAATATGCAATAGCCTGATCATAAGAGGCTGGATCAATTATATGACCAATATCATTATCATTTGCATCCAAATAAACTACATAGTTATTAAGAATAGCAGATCTCCTTATTGGTATATCATTAATTGATTGTGGAAGTACTGTGATCAGCTGAATTATCTGTTGCTGTTCGACTATTCTTTCAATAGGATGAAATATGATATTTTGAATAATAGGTATAGAAATAATAGCCTGTCCTTTTTTTAATATATCATTTTCAGTATGAGAACATTTGCCATCATTCATATTTATTTTAAAAAATCTAGCATGGATAGACTCAACAATCTTTGTGCCTCTATTAGTGTAGTAAAATCTGTATTCTTTAGAGTTATCTAGATAGCCAATGAAATAATAACGAATGATTCTAGACCTAGATTTATTTTCTAATAGATTATAAATTTTGACTTTAGCAGAACAATCCCAAACATGAAAATGATTAATGCTAAACTTCCTTCCAACCCATAATTTAAAAGGTATTTTTGGAACAGCTTTATTGAAAATTCTATCTAAGATATAGATGGCAGTTTTTAAAGCCTCATCCTAAAGATTTGTAGGTAAATTGCATCTACTCATCATACTTCTAACCATATCTTTAAGAGTGCAGTTACGTCTTTCAGCTACATCATTTTGTTCAAGAGTTTTATGCATGGTGTATTGGGCAATAATTCCACACTCCTATAAGAATTTGGCAAATGATCTCATTTATTAGCTGAATTCACCATATCGACTATAATATTCTCCACCACGGTCAGATCTTATTACTATTATTTTCTCACACTATTTTTCAACTTCAATCTTGAAGATTTTAAATTTATCAAGTACTTTTGATTTTTTTTAGAAGATAGATATATCCAAAGCGAGAAAAGTCATCAATAAAGATAATAAAATATTTATCACCATAAATAGTAGGTTTCAAAAGTCTACTAATATCTATATAAATGAGTTCTAAAAGGTTATTGCTACGTTTTGACTCTTTTCTTTTGGTCTTTATAAACTTGCTTCTAAGACAATCAACATAGATATGAAGGTCACTGAAATCAAGAGAAGAAAGAATTTTGATTACTAATTAATCTTTGAATTCTTTTTTTAGAGACATGACCTAATCGTTTATGCCACAACATAAAGAATTTATCTTTAGTTAATCATCTTTTAGGAACAATGACACAACATACATGAAAGAAAAATTATTTCTACTGATAATATTAAGATGATATAATCCATCAGATAAAAGACCTTCACCAATAAATTTAGAGTCAAAAAATAGTTCAAATTTACCATGCCCAAAAGTAAATTTAAAACCACTAGAATCAAGTTTAGAAAGAGAAATTAAATTTCATCTCATGGATGGTAAATAAACAGTATTTTCTAAGACAAGTATAAAATTAGATTCTAATTCTAGCCTAATGTCTCCAATAAAATCAATTTAATTGAACTCTTTCTTCATTTCCTACAAAAAGATTCACTTCATTCTCAGTTGCCTTCACTTGTTTATGAACCCCTACAAAGAATTAGTGGTATGAATAGATGTCCCACTATCTAACCACTAAGAGTATAATGGAACATCTATCAAACTGAATTCAAAATAAATAAAGATTAATAAGTTGCTTTCTTACTGATTCTTTTTTTCTAGCCAACTCTTGTATTTAAAAATATTCAGCTTTCTTATGACCTTTCTTCTTACAAAAGAAGCACTTGAAAATTTTTTTAACAGCAGTTTGAGAGCCTCTAGGATTTTGATTTTCACTCTTAGGATTGTGAGATTGACCATTTCTTTTGGAACCATTTTTCTTCTTCTTTTTGTAATTGAAACCCTTAGGATGTGGCTGATACACTATATTAGAACTCTTACCCTTTTCTCTAAGATATTTTTCTTCCTCTTAAGCACAAACAGAAATAAGTTTATTCACACTCCATTTATCTCTCTATGCGTTATAAGTGATTTTAAGCTGATTAAATTATGCAGGAAGAGAATTAAGGGCTTGATGGATAATGAAGGTTCTTGGGATAGGTATATCTAGGCTTTTAAGTTTGGATGCAATACTCTCCAATCTCATAATGTAAGCTTTAACTCCATCAATATCATTATATCTCATATTAACTAATTTTTTCATCAGCTTTTCAGCCTCAATTTTATCAGATTCTACATACCTCTTACATACGACATCAAAGAATTGTTTAACATTTTCATTATCAGATATAGCATTTAAAATGGAATCAGATATGGATCTCTTCATAATCATTAAGCTCAACCTATTTGCTTTCTCTCACTTTTCATAGGCAGCCTTTTGTTCTATAGTACTCTGATCAGTTATCTAAGATGGAGGATTGTCACATAAAACAATATCCAAATCCACCAAACCCAGTGCCAATTCAATATCACGTTTTCATCTTTTATAATTTATTCTAATCAGAGTTTCAATTGGAGCAGTGGTGCTATTTATTGCAAAGGTGCTAACTACAAAACAAACTTAATGTAGTCAAATAATGGATAAATTATAAACAATCAATATGCTTAAGAAAATTTATAAGCATTATTTTAATGAAAGCTCTTAGTGCAATGCCACAAACTTTTTTTGGAAAGAAAGTGACCCACATAAGGTTTCTCTCATACGTTTAGTAGAGAATATCTGTAAGATATTATTAGCTTTCGAAGGTTTATCTACTTTGGTAGAATGAATCCCTAGGCTATGTATATTTATAAATCATAAAAATATTTTTACTTTAAAATTATAACATGCAATGAGCTTCCTTTGAGGAGATTATTGTATGCTATAATTTTATGATACTTTAATTCCTTCTTAAATAATATATAGAAAAATCTTGTAAATATCATTAAATATGTGGACACCATCTAATATAGTTTATAAATATTCTATTCAGGGATCAACCTGCATGCCTATCAATTTTAAGACAACTTAATGCACCCACAATAAATAATTTATCCAAAAAAAATTAACATATCTTAATTCTCTGAAATACCTGATAGAAGGATCTTGTAAATCTCAATGAATGGACCACTTTGGTGGTCATCATACATTAAAATCTACATCCCCTTAAATCAGAGATCATAATAGAAATTATATAATTTTTTTGGACTAAAATCAAATAATATATTTATAGGGACTTAAATGCAAATCTCGGATATAACTTAAAAGTCAGCAAATTGGGTTTGGATTTCAACCCAAAATCCAAACCCATTAACCATTTAGAAGAGGGAGGGGGTGGTCATCTTTGTTCTGATGGCAAGGGGGCTCAATCGGCCCCCTTCCTCATCGATCCCTCTACGGCGGTCAGTGGAAGACTGCAAGCCACCGATCTCTCTTCGATGCCCACTACTGGTTGTCGATTGCTGGTCATCGGTGGCTTATTCTTTTCCTTTTTTTTGGTTTGGAACCCAATGGTGAAAGCTTGAGTCTGACAACAAACTGCGCCCGGCATCTCCATTAGGATTGCATGATCGCCACCGTCTACGCGGGTCACCGTCGGCTGCCCTGGTCGATGCTGATGGCTCAGGTGGTGGCCAAGAGGAGAGGATAATCCGGCACCCTTTCTCTCTCTGTTTTTTTGTTCTTTATCCTTCGATGGAAAATCAATTTGCCAGATGATCTGGCGCCGCTAAAAAATTATCACCAATTATCGGAACTAGCGCCTTGTCGGTCTGGTTGGGGGTATTGAAAGAAGGAAGGGCACGGTGGAGAAGAACCATTGGCCCCCTTCTTCTTATTCTCTTCAATTTTTTTTTATTTGGTTGAATGATTCATTAGTGCCGAACGCCCCTCTGTTTGCCATTGGTGGGATCAGTCGTCAGTTGATCGCCGGCTACCAACCTCAATTTTGGAAAAAAAGGACACGAGATCACCAGCCCTAAATAAAATCTTTTTCCTTTTTTAATTGATTGATTATAATCTTTTTTTTTATTCTAATCTTCTACAAAATCCTAAGCTTTGATATCAATTGAAGGAAAGAATTAAACAAATATTACGGATCACATGTAGAAGATCTAGAACACAAGATAAAATTCAATAATAAATTATAAATAATCAATATATCTTGAAATTCTTGAGCAGCCATCAGATGATTTACGTTGAATATCCTATAAGAGAAGAAATCAACCATAGATAGATCTTCCTCTCCTTCTCCTCTCGATGCCTGCCTCTTCAATGGGATGAGTTCCATCCTTAGAATGCAGAAATTTTAATATCCTAGAATTTTTCTATAGGCGTGTATTTATAGGAATAGAGTGGGGACCTAGTTCAATTAAAAAATCCTAATGGGTCCAACCATCATAGAGCTCCCTAGTCGGGTCAAAGCTACACCAATATTTGCTATATCACATGACTAAAATAATAGGACCCAAACATTATGATCACGGGTTATTTTGGGCTCCTTAACTATTCATTCAGATGATAATTTAGCTCATATTTTGTAATCAAATTAGAAACCAAAATCAGTCTATAATCAATGAAAGTCCATGTTATGAGAATTTCCAACATGTTGGTCATGACCTCCTACTTCTTGGTAGGACCTCTTCATCCTCGCAGGACTCGAGATTGCCTAGCTTCCTCTTAGGTAGAGGGTGCTTAGTTCACCATTTCTTCTTACACAAGAATCGATGGTGCCGCCGCTACGTCGGTCTCGAAAGAAAGAAAATGATTCAAAAAAAAATCCAATCAAAACCTAAGAAACCCCTCTAATCTCTCTCAAGTGCTCTCTTTTCCTATAGATCTCTAAAAAGATAATGAAATAAAAAGAAAATAAAGAAAAAAATCATCTATATTCTTCTATTTTCATTGATTTTTCTTATATTTTATTTCATTTTTTCTCCATTTTTTCCTTCCTTAGAAGTCCCAACTGGTGGGAGGCTTGGAGCGGTCAAATAGAAAAGTTTAGACAATTAGGGATATAAATAGGTTAGGACAGACCAAATCATGAGTGACCTAGATCAGATCTGGTTCCTTAATCGAGTCTGAATATTAGACCTAAACCTATCCCAATGGAAGATCGGGTTAGGTCGGGTTGGGTCGAATCTATGGTCAAATTTTTTGACCCAGTGGGTCATTCAGGTGGGGTTGGATCAATGTATAACCTGGCCCCCATCCATGAAATATTACTTTAGTTTGGGTCTAGATCGGTTTGAGTCTAGGTTATAATTATTGTCTTATATATCAAGTTTCAGATTGTTAAGCATAAGTTGAATCTGTTATTTATTCTTAATCCATATCTAGTTCTACTTATGTTCTTATTCTTGCTGATATTTTTAATGAAGTTTATGAAGCTAAAATGAGTACCAAAATCTAACTAATGAGAGCATGCAAAAATAAGTACCAAGATGTTTGACATAATTTAAAAAGCTAGTGATGACAGCCAACAACCTTTGATCAATAGAATCTTGGTTCTTTTCCAACCTATGTGTAAAGTCTGAACGAATAAAGGTAGGAGGAAGTCAGAGAGTTTTATTTTATCTATTTTTAAATTAGCATACTTCTATCACTTTTGTAATATTAGATGAATAAATATATTATTTTAATTTGGATTTCGTATTGGGTTTGGATTGGATCATTTATATCAAGACCCAAATCAACCGAAAAGTCTCTATGGATTGGGTCGAGTCGGATCAAAGTTCAATAAATCCAGATTCAATCTGAAAAATGGAATCGATCCAATTTTAGAGCTTGACCCGAATTTGTGGGTCTTTTAAAATGGTTTGAGTCGGGTCTACATGGATCGGATCGGATCACAAATCAACCCAATCCATTTGTGGCCATATAGATAATAGCTGAGGATCCATGATGGATGGAGGCATCTACTTTGATGACATATGGTGGATGATGATAGATTATTATTCTTGTTGATGTTTTTAATGAAGTCTATGAAGCAAAAATAAGTTCCATGACTCAACTAATGAGAGCATATAAAAATAAGTGCCAAGATGTTTGACATAATTTGAAAAGCTAGTGATAACAGCCAATAATCTTTGATCAATAGAATCTTGGTTCTTTTTTAACCTATGAATAAAGTCTAGGTGAATAAAGATAGGAGGAAGTCAGGAAGTTCTATTTTACCTATTTTTAAATTAGTATGCTTCTATCACCTCTACAATATTAGATAAATAAATATACTAATTTTGATCTGGATCTCGTATTGGGTTCGGATCGGTCGGATTGGTTCAGGTTGGATCATTTATATTAAGACCCAAATTAATCTAAAAATTTCCATGGATTGGATTGGATCGAGTTGGGTCAAAATTCAGCAAATCTAGACCCGATCTAAAAAATAAAATCGGTCCAATTTTAGATCTCAACCTTGATCCATGGGTCTTTCAAAATGGTTCAGATTAGATCTACATAGGTTGGATCAAGTCGGATCACAAATCAACTCTATCTATTTGCAGCCTAAGATAATGGTTGGGGATACATGGCGGATGGATGTATCTGCTTTGACGACACATAGTGGATGTGGAGATAGATGCTTTCATTTTAATATATTAGACTAACTTATAATTCCATGCCATGCACGAGATGTAATTTTTTCTTGAAAAAATCTAAGTTGTTTATTAATAACTCAGTCAATTCTTTTTTTATAAAAAGAATTTTATAGAAAATGAGTGACATGATATCTTTCTCAAATATTCCTAACCTACCAACCTTATGGAATTATAGTGAAGGCAGGATTTAATCTCATACCACGTGGTTCGATTGTATGATGTGGCAACTTAAATAGTCTCCTTAATTTACAAAACTACTAATTATTATTAATAAGTAATAATAATAATAACCTTCTTTCTTGAAATAATAATAATAATAACAACAACCTAAGAATATAAAAGAAATAAAAAATTAACTTAAAAAGGAGAGAGAATACGTTAGCAATCTTTTTGGGCTAGACTTGCTACAGGGAATCTGCATTGTGGATTCCGACATTTTTTGTTCCCTCCACCATCCGCTGGTACTCCACCACCTCCTACCCAAACCCCACCATCATCATTCCCATGCTAAAGGACCCTAGTTGCCCTTTTCCTCCCATCCCCACCTAATGGTACAATGCCCCAATCCTTTTCCTGACTAGAAATGCACATGACGGCGATTGCACCACCGGCACCAACCCCATGAACATCGCCACTTGTTGCAAGGAGGGGTATAATGGGGACATGTAATTGATGATGGGAAGGAAGTCGTACTTAGGGTTGGGAGGCTGCAAGTCATCAAGGAGGGCCGAGAGGGTGGCAACGTCGATGGAGGGGAGGGGGGAGAAGGCTACCACGGCAGCGATGGAAGAAGCAACGAGTGTTAAAACAAATATCTCGAATTCGATCCACAAGAAGCCCATAGCAAAGATCACAACGAGAAAAAGCTAAGGAAGACACCCAAGATCTAGAGCTAATCTTGGACCGGCCCACAAGCATGGGGCCCGTGAGCTAGGCATGGCTTAGCGGGCGTGCGGCCTAGGCACATGCAGCCTAGGTGGGTGCGTGGCCTAGGCGGGTGCAGCCCCCATAGGCTAGCATGAGGGTGTGCGGCCCAACGCATGAGTGCGTGCGCAAGCCTGCATGCAGTGTTGCCCAGCATTGTGGCTCATGATGAGCTGCCGGTGCATGGAGTGGGGGGTGTGGTCCACGTGCCCCACCACATGGTCCACGCATTATTTAGCACTATCCATGGCACATTATGGTGGTCTACGACCCTTCCATGGACCCTTAGTGGTTTACATGGTTTCACGTGGATCATAGGGGTTTTTTGAGTTGTTTATCGCATGATTGCATGATTCGACGGATGTGGAGCTCACTGGCATGATCAGAAGGTCGGGAGGCTATTTGGGTGTTATCAGGAGTCCTGGATCGTGTTGGACTCGAATTAAAATCGATCTGAGACCTATAAAAGGCCATGTGGGCATAGTATTTAACAGTGGTAGTAGTAGTCGAGAAAGAGTTTGGCAGGCAGTAGACAACAGATAACAGACCCTGAAGGATACCGACAGATAGCAGAAGTAGGGGCTTTCGGCAGACTATGAGGCAGCAGACAACGATCACTTCAGGGAGGTCTCCTAAAGAGAGCTTTTATAAGGGATGAAAGAAGAGAGCTTCTTGTTGAAAAAGAAAGGTTTATGAGAGTTGAGTATATAATCTTCTCTTGTAATTATTTTTTTCATAGTGAAGTCTTTATATATCTCTTGGAGGTAGATCTTGATCTAGTCCACGTAATTGATTATGTCTTATTTTTATTTTTTCTTTCTTTCTGCTACAACAAGTGGTACCAAATTCCTAATAATTGGTATCAGAGCCAAATGATATCAGAGTGCAGGTTATGGTAGTAGTGTTCAAGATTGAAGAAGATGAAGAAATCAAGCTCAATCAAGATAGAGATCAACAGATTTGATGAAAAGAGCAATTTCTTCTTATGGCAAGTAAGGGTGAAAGACGTGCTCATTCAATAAGGGTCGATCGATGCTCTCTTATGTGAGGAGATATCGACTACCATGGAGGTAAAAGATTGTAGGTAGTTCCAAATGCAGGCAGTAAGTACGATCTATTTGTATCTAGTGAATGATATGATGATCCATATACTTGGTGAGACCTTTTCAATGATGATATGATCGAAGCTCGAGGAGATATATATAGCGAAGTCATTCACCAATGCTTTCTTCTTCTGAAAGTAGTTCTACTAGCTACAGATGATCGAGGGATAGAGCATATAGGAGCATAAAAATTATATTCCAAAGTTAATTATTAGCCTATTCATGATTATACTATTTTATATTTATAAATAATTTATTATTAAATAAAATAATATTTTGATTTTTTCATCATAAAGTCTACATCTTCTAATGAACTCCATTTGTTGTGATGAAGTCCTTAGGACTATTTAGTTTTGATAAAAATTTTTTTTATCGATTAGTCCTTAAACTATTTATGATCAAATGATACGTTGTTAATCATGATGATAATGTTTATCGAGTATAGATCGCTGTATGCTATATAGATTGATTGTCCTTTTAACCAAGAAGTATGAAGATACTGGTATGGTATACAGATGAGATATAAGGGTATATTATTACTGAATGTGACCAACTTCAGAGCATTCTACTGTCACAAATTACTCTAATGGGATATGGGTATAAGTATTTCTTAGACCTGAGATCATCATGATGACTTGCAAGCAACTCACTATCCTTTGATGTTGGAGTACTATCTAAATTTTTAATTCAGTAACAAAAAATTTTTAGGTTCAATCAAGTACTTGTGAAGTCGGTGTGTGATCAAGATGAGATTGACCACTCCAAGGGTTTGGAGAAAATGTATCACTATATGTCAATTTAGCAAAATCTTGGCTAGGATAATCTATGAGATGGATTTGATATTTTGAAATACAATATGGATGATCTGATTAGGATTGACAGTTAAACTCGAACTCATCCTATGAGCATTAAGATCAAGGAGATGAATTATACAAAAACTATATCCACATGGATTCTAAGAGTATTGCTTTACATATTTGACCTATCCAGCCATCGGATATCATTACTAGATGATCATTTTGATTAGTACAGAAATTTATTCCTATACTATCAACTTAGATTCAAATCTATGGGATCACACACATAAGAGATCTCAATCTAATCGGATGGTTGATCAATAATTTAGAATCATTCTAAGATCAAACTATCAATACGATTGATGTTTGACCTAGTAAAAGTATTACAGAAGGATCGATTAGCAATTAGATTATTAATTAACTTAATTTAATTAAATCAGAGGATTTAGATTAAGTTTAATTAAATATAATTTAATTAGATTTAGTTTAGACTTGCTTGGATCAAGTTCAATTAGTTTATTGGATGAGCCAATTGCAAGGAAGAATAAGTCCCTATTCAATTCGATCTTATATGCACTCAATTTCTAATTTGATTAGAAATTTAATTAAATTTAAATTTAATTTAATCTAATTTAATTAGGCTTTTAGTTGGATTAAGATCATCTCTAATTGGGTTGCATTAGTTTTTATTTAATTAGCTTTAAATAATAAGTTGGACCAAGTCAAAATTAGAAGTCCTAGTGTGACTAGGACTTTTCCATCTTGTGCCACCTTTCTTTCCATGCCCCCCCACACTAATTTTCTTAGAATTTTCATAAAAAAAATTATTTCTAGAGATTATACATGCCTTTTTTGTACCTTTCACTATTTTAGAAGAAAATTAGTTATGGAATAGATCAAAACAAATAAGTTGTCTTGACCTAGGTCTCTATTGGATAGAGTTTGACACAATTTTTCCTTATTTCTGTGATACACCAACCACCTAATTTTTCTTTGATTTTTTTATGAAAAATAGAAGATTTATTTTCACATATTCTCTAGAGTCCATAAAAAAAAATAAGGAGGGGACGCCCAAGAATTGGATGCACCAATCCTTGATAAATTTGAACCCACCTTTCTAGGTATTTGACCTAGACAAGGACTTTGTCATAACTCTCTATTTAAAAGAAGTTAGGGCATGAATATTCTACATGTTTTATACTTGAGAGAGAGGTTTGGAACATGGAAAGCTTGGGTGCAAAGAAGATCTGGGTGGGGTGCTTCATTGAGATACAAACCATTGTATCCTGATGAGAGAAAAAGAAGGGAGAAGAAAGGGTTCTTCTCTAGGATTTTTTCTTGATCCCTTCCTCCTTTTATAAAATTTTGAGAGGTGAATCTCTTCACAAATCTCTTTCTTCTTCTTCTAAATATTAAAAGATCTAAGAATTGAAGAAGAAGGTTTCGGATCAACCATCGAAGAAGGATCAGTACAGTATTAGTATGCCGTGCTGATTTTTTATCGTCGAAATTTAGATCTTAGATTGAAGCCTTATGTAGACATCCTACAGAAGTTGAACACGTGTGCAACTCAAAGCGACGATCTTAGTCTCGAATCAGCAAGTTGAAGAATCTAACTTGCTAAGATAAAGATGATGCGATCTTCCTTTTGATGCTAGATTAGATCTAGTATAATATTACTTTGATGTTGATTTGATCAACATTATCTTTTCTTATTTTTTAATTTTAGATTTAATAGCATGCTTAAATTATGTGATAGGATCCTCGATCTAGAGCTTTTTCATGTATTATTTATGAATTAATATGATTAGTTCATCTCTTCCACAGCATGTTTTTGAAAAAGTTTCAAAATCTGATCATGAAATTCTAGATTTATTTTCTTTAATTGATATCAAAGCGTAGGTTCTTTATTACATGATTTTTATGCATATTTAGATTAATAATTTAGATTAAATCTAAATTATTATCTATTATTTAAATCTAAAATTAAAAAAAAATTAGATCACATGATCTATTTATAAGGTTATCCTATTGTAAGGTTTATCCCTTATAGTAAAAAGATTATCCTATTTCGTATAGATCAAATATAAATCATAAATTTATTAGATATTATATAAATTAATTTATAATTTATTAGATTTAAAAATCTTTAAATATAAAAATATATATTTTAGATTGTACGAACTGATCTTATAAGATTATCCTATTGTAAGGTTTATTCCTTATAGTAAAAATATTGTCCTAGTACATGCTGGTCTAAAACTCTAATTATAAAATTTTAGATTAGATCTAAGAGATTTTATGATTTAATTGAAAGTATTTTGATCTAATTTTAATTATCATAAATATGTTAGATTTAATCTAAGATAATTTATGATAGATTAGCATTGAAATTATTTTAATCTTGAATTACATGAATATGTTTAGATTAGATCTAAAGTAAATTTATGTTTTTCTTATTTGCATATTGATTATGAATCAAACATACAACTGATTGGTAGAACTATGTTGTAAAATATTTTATAAATATTAAAATTATTTTTAAAATATCAAATCTCAACCCTCAGCCTAAAACTTAATTAAAAATTAAAAGTTATTTTAATTAGAATCTAGGATTATGAATTGAAGATCATAAGACATAAATCATAATATTTGAGTTAATGGATTAGTATGAATTAGGTCTATTAATTGGATTAGACCTAAGGTTAGATTAAAGAATGGACTTAATTAAAGAATTGACTAAATCTAATTAATAGTTATCTTAGATTAGATCAAGAATTCTCTAAATTAATTATAATAGTTATAGTTGGTCAAATCCATATCTTAAATGAGAATCAAGATGGTCTTGATTCTTGGCTATGCAGTCTAGCATGAGTTGTTAGATTGATCCAATCGAAACTAATTAATCAGTTAGTGTCTAAGGTAAGTCTGACAATCCAGATCAGTGCTTTTGGTAGCCTGCTTATCTGACCATTTTTTATGATGTCTAAGGTAAGTTTTGGCAGACCCTTTCACCCATCTTACTTACCTAGCATTCTTGATGAAATTATATTTTGATCAGATCACTTGGCAATTTGAGCTGATCCATGTCAGCTAGGTAAATCAGTGTGACTGATTTAGGTGCTCCTAGATCTGTCTATCAATGGTCTCTCTTAATCTGATTTAGTGAAGTCGATGGAAGAATTATGATTAGCTGATTCATCTGACTTTCTTCTCTAAATTAAATTAATAATTTTTTTTAAAATTATTAGATTTCTAAAATAAAATAGTTATGGTGATAACTAGATTATAGCCTCTCATTAAGATGGATGGTAATGGGTCCAGTAGTCTTAGTGGACATTGAAGGTGCCTTATGCCTGGTGTTCATCAAGATATTGAAATTATCATTCATCATATGATAATTAGATCGCACTCTCTAAATAGTGATCAGGTTAGTCAGAGCTTTCCTCGAGCATGGTCATCATTCATTTAATGCACCAAACTCAATCATGTTAATGGTTGGACCTAACCGAAACTTTCAGTGGAGGCCCTAGTCTACTAAAAAGATACTTGAGGCAAAATCTAATACTAAAAATTATTTAAAAAAATAATTGATTAAAAATCTATCCATAGATGCACATGGGTTAGCCAGAGCTTTACTCGGATCCATATGCAGTCTATGTGGATTCTAATACCCATTAAGAAATTAAGGTAATTCTTCGAATTGGAGGTAGAGGCTACCAATTTGAATAAAATAGTAAAAAAATCTTTTGATTAAAGTCTAAATCTTTAGGTTTGATAAATTATTTACTAATTAGACTTTTGGTTCTCCTTTGTACAGTTAAACCTAAACCCTAGTTGATCCATTCATTGTAAGATAGTGATATACTTATGGGATCTAACTTTGATAACAAGTATCATAAGTTGAACATTATTCAGCAGTATGATGAGGTTCATGCTGGAGCTTTTATGTCTAGTCTAAATAAAAGATTCAAGACTAACCTAGATCAGGCAAAGTATTTCTACCGTAAGAAGCAAGGACACTGAAAAAGGAACTGTCATCAGCACCTTACTTTCTGTAACCCCAATAGGTTGAATAAGAGAAAAAAGTAAGGAGTTACTGATCAAGCATGTTATATAATAATACTTTATAATTTTTGTGTTTGTGATACTACTACTTGAATATTGGATATCAGAAGTCCAGTTCATATTTGCAATTCATTGCAAGAACTTCAAGCTAGTAGAAAATTTAAAAATAATGAGCGATTCCTGAATATTGGAGATGGAAGATCTATTCCAATTCTAGCTATGAAAATAGTTTAATTTATTTTCAATACTAATATTATTTCTTTAGATGAATGTCATTATTGTCCTTCTTTTCTAATGAATATAATCTTTGTTGGCTTTTTGGTCAAAGATGGTTATCATTTGTCAATAAAAAAAGATTATTATGATATCATTATGAATGATATTATGATAATGTAAGGACAACAAAGAAATGATATTTATATTTTATCGCAGCCTATGAGTGTAATGTACACTTCTAAAAAATATCCTAGATTAGATAATATCTCTGATATCTACCTATGACACTGTAGGCTGGTCACATTAACAAGAATAGGATAAATAGGTTGACTCAAGAAGAAATTCTTGAAGTCAATGATTATGAATTACTTCCAACCTGTGAGTCCTATCTTCTTGAAAAAATGATCAAGTCATCTTTTATTGAAAAAGGTAAAAAGGTCACTGAGCTCTTAGGTCTAGTACATACTGATATATATGGACCTATAAGCACCAATGCTAGAGGTATATATTTCTACTTCATCACTTTTATAGATGACCTATCTAGATATGGATATGTCTATCTGATGAAACATAAGTCAAATTTATTTGAAATGTTCAAACGATTCTGAAATGATATAGAAAAAAAATTAAAAAAGATATTAAAACTCTTCGATCAGATCGAGGAGATGAATATCTATCTAATGAGTTTTCGACATATCTAGGAGAGAATAAGATTCTCTCATAGTGGACTCCTCTAGAGATACCACAACATAATGATGCATCGAAAAGGAGAAATCAAATCTTGTTGGATGTGGTTCGATCCATGATAGGATTTGCTAGTCTGCTTATTTTATTTTAGGGTTATGCTCTTGAGACTGCATATTTTATATTGAACAATGTACCAAGTAAATCTGTTGTAAAGACTTCATATGAGATATGAACTGGATGTAGGCCTACACTCTCTCACCTTCGAGTTTGGGGTTATCCAGCCTATGTCAAACATTTGCATATAAATAAACTTGGACCTTGGTCTGATAAGTGTATATTTATAGGATATCTCAAGAAAACTAGGGGTTATTATTTCTATCATGCTGAAGAACAAAAGATGTTCGTTAGCAATAGAACAATCTTTTTAGAAATTTTTTTTTTGATGAAGAAACTATTGCCTCTAAAGTTAAACTTGAGGAAGTTCAACAGGTAGAAAAGTTGACTCTAGTAGTCGAACCTAAACCAGATTTGATTAAATCAAATTTGGAGCCTAGTGTACCTACACCACTAAGATAATCCGATCGAATACCATGTCCATCGGATAGATACTATGATTTTTTAGTTTGGGATGATGATCCTATCGAACTCGATGAGAATAATGAGAATCCGATCATTTATATGAATGCAATGCAGAGATCCGATTTCAAGAAATGATTTAAGGCCATGAAATTCGAGATGGAGTCCATAAAGATTAATAATGTATGGACATTAGTTGACTCATCCGAAGAGGTTAAATCCATTGGGTGTAAGTGGATCTTCAAAAGAAAGAGAGGCACAGACGAAAAGATAGAGACTTATAAAGCCTGTCTGGTTGGCAAGAGGTATCGTCAACATTATGGTATTGACTATGACAAGACGTTCTCTTCTGTGATAATAATCAAATCCATTCGGATAATGCTTGTGATAGCTGCTTATCTGAATTATGAGATCTAACAGATAGATGTGAAGATAGCTTTTCTAAATGGAGAGTTGACCAAAGATGTGTATATGATATAACCTGAGGGGTTCATATCCATAGATGAGTCTAAGGTATGAAGCTTTAGAGATCCATTTATGGATTGAAGCAAGCATCTCAGAGTTAGAATATGCATTTTGATAAGATGATCAAAATGTATGGCTTCGTTAAGGATGGAGAAGAGTCCTATATTTACAAATGGATAAATAATCTAGCATTGGTATTTCTTATCTTGTACGTAGATGACATTCTCTTAATCTAGAATGACATCCCCATACTGTAAGAAATAAAAGTTTGGTTGTCATCTTAATTCTCTATGAAGGACTTGGGTGAAGCATCCTACATCTTAGAGATGAAGATCTATAGGAATAGATTTAAGAGGATGCTTGGATTATTCTAGTTCACATACATAGAAATTGTGCTGAAGAGGTTCAGCATAGAAAATTCTAAGAAGGGCTACCTTTTGATAGGCCAAAAAATTTTTCTCTCTAAGAAGGATTGTCTGACAACTCCTGAAGAGAGAGCATATGAGTAGAATCTCATATGCATTGACAGTGAGATCTATCATATATGCAATGACATGTACGAGATCAGATATGGCATACTCACTAGGAGTAGTAAGTAGATACTAATCTGATCTGAAAAAGAACCACTAGAAAGTGGTGAAAATCATTCCTAAGTATTTGAAAAATACTAAGGACCAGTGGTTGATCTATGGTGAGTTAGATTTGAAATTAGTAGGATTTATAGACTCTAACTTTCAATCTAAGCATGATGACAGCAGAAGTGTATTAGGTTATATCTTTATCCTAAATGGTGGAGCCATTTGCTAGAAGAGTTTCAAGCAGCATACTATGACAGACTCTATTTATAAGATGGAGTACATCGCAGCATCAGATACCGTGAAAAAAGCTATGTGACTGAAAAAGTTCATCACCAAGCTTGGAGTAGCATCCTCCCTTGATGGTTCAATTTTGCTCTACTACGATAGCACTAGTGCCATTGCTCAGGCAAAGAAACCAAAAGCATACTAGCAAACAAAGCACATACTGCACCACTACCATCTGATTTGAAAGATCGTAGATTGAGATGACATCGACCTTCAGAAGATCGATAGAGAAAAAAACCTGACCGATCTCTTCACTAAAATCCTGGTGGTAAAGTAGTTCGACAACCATAAGTCGAAGATGGATATTAGATAATGTACCGAGTGACTTTAGGATAAGTGAAAGTTATTAAAAATTATGTCTCAAAGCTAATTATTAGTCTGTTGATGATTGTGCTATTTTATATTTATAAATAATTTATTATTAAATAAAATAATATTTTGGCTTTTTCATCATAAAGTATACATCTTTTAATGAACTTCATTTGTTGTGATGAAGTTCTTAAAACTATTTAGTTTTGATAAAGAGAGGTTTTATCGATTAGTCCTTAAACTGTTCATGACCAAATGATATGTTGTTAATCAGGATGATAACGTTTATCGAGTATAGATCACTGTATGCCATATAGATTGGTTATCCTCTTAACCAAGGAGTGTGAAGATACTGATATGGCATACAGATGAGATGTAAGGGTATATCGTCACTGAACATGACCAACTCCAGAGCATTATGCTATTATGAATTATTCTGATGGGATATGGGTATAAGTATCCCTTAGATTTGAGATTATGATGGTGACTTGCAAGCAATTCACTGTGCTTTGATATCGAAGTACTATCTGAATTTCTAATTTAGTGATGAAAGATTTCTAAGCATAGTCAAGTACTTGTAAAGTCGGTATGTGATCAAGATGGGATTGGCCACTCCAAGAGTTTGGAGAAAATGCATCACTGTATATCAATTTAGTAAAATCTTAGCTAGGATAATCCATGAGATGGATTTGGTATTTTGAAATACAATGGGATGACCTGATCAGAGTTGACAATTAAACTCTAAGTCATCCTATGAGAATTAAGATCAAGAGGATGAATTATACGAAAATTACGTGGGTTATAAGAGTGTTGCTTTACATATTTGACCTATCCAATCGTTGGGTATCATTGCTAGATGATCATTTTGATTAATATAAAAATTTATTTCTATATTACCAGCTTAGATTCGGACCTATGGAGTCACACACATAAGAAGTCTCGATTTGATTGGATGGTTGATCAATGATTTAAAATCATTTTAAGGTTAGACAATCAATACGATTGACATTTGACCTAGTGCAGGTATTGTAGAAGGATCGATTAGCAATTGAATTATTAATTAGCTTGATTTGATTAAATCAAAAGATTGAGATTAAGTCTAATTAAATATAATTTAATTATATTTGGTTTGAACTTGATTGGATCAAATTTAATTGATTTATTGGATGAGCCAATTGCAAGGGAGAACAAGTTCCTATTCAATTAGAACTTATATGCACCCAATTCCTAATTTGATTAAAAATTAAATTAGATTTAAATTTTATTTAATCTAATTTAATTAGGCTCTTAGTTGGACTAAGATCATCTTTAATTAGGTTGCATTAATTTTGATTTAATTAGATTTAAATAATAAGTTGGACCAAGTCAAAACTAGAAGTCCTAGTGTGACTAGGATTTCTCTATCTTGTGCCACCTTGCTTTTCATACCCCCCACTCCAATTTTCTTGAAATTTTCATGAAAAATTTTATTTCTAGATAGTATCCATGCTTATTTTATATCTTCCACTATTTTAGAAGAAAATTAGTTGTGGAATAGGTCAAAATAAATAAGTTGTTTTGACCTAGGTCTCTATTGGATAGAGTTTGACACCTCTGATTTTTTTATGGAAAATAGAAGATTTATTTGCATATATTCCCTAGAGTCCACAAAAAAGAATAATGAGGGGATGCCCAAGAGTTGGGCACCCCAATTCTTGCTCAATTTAGATCTGCCTTTCTAGGTATTTGATCTAAATAAGGACTCTATCATAACTCTCTATTTAAAGAAAGTTAGGGTATGAGTTTTCTATAGATTTTAGACCTGAGAGAGAGATTTGGGATGTGGAAAGCTTGGGTGCAAATAAGATCTAGGCATGGTGCTTCATTGAGACACATATCATTGTGTCCTAGTGAGAGAAAAAGAAGGAAGAAGAAAGGATTTTTCTCTAGGATTTTTTCTTGATCTCTTCCTCCTTTTTTTGTAAAATTTTGAGAGGTGAATTCCTTCACAAATCTCTTTCTTCTTCTTTTGAATATTGAAGGATCTAAGGATTGAAGAAAGAGGTTTTAGATCAGCTATCGAAGAAGGATCAGTACAGTACTAGCATGCTGTACTAATTTTCTATCGTCGGACTTTAGATCTTAGATCGGAGCCTTGTGTAGACATCCTATAGAGGTCGGACATGTGTGTAGCTAGGAACGATGACCTCAACCTTGGATCAGTGAGTTGAAGAATCTAATTGTTAAGATAAGGATGATGTGATCTCTCTTTTGATGCTAGACTAGATCTAGCATAATATTGCTTTGATGTTGATTTGATAAACATTATCTTTTTTATTTTTTAATTTCATATTTAATAGTATGCTTAAATCATATGATAAGATCCTAGATCTATGGCTCTTTCATGTATTATTTATGAATTAATATGATTAGTTCATCTCTTCTGCTACGTATTTTTGAAAAAAATTAAAATCTGATCATGAAATCTTAGATCTGTTTCCTTCAGCAGGAGCATCTCAGTAATTTCTAGAAGATCTTCATCGACCTCCTTAGCATTGGTGACAAAGTTGAGAAGAAGATCAAGGCATTGGTCTTGCTTTCATCACTTCTCTCTTCTTTTGAGTTCTTGATGATTGCTTTTCTAGTAGGAAAGAGCAATATCAAGATGGAAAAGGTAACTTCTACTCCACTCCAAAATAAGATTTTTAGAAGGAAGAATCGAACCTCAAATTCAGGTGGCAACTCAACTTTGATGGTGTTTAGAGATAATGATAGCAGAAGATCGAGCAACAAGAGATCGTGAGATGGGCGGTCCAAGTCCAAGATGAGGGATTTGAATAAGATCAAGTGCTACTGGTGCAACAAGTTGGGATATCATGTCAGAGATTGCCCATACTTCAGAGATCAGACGAAGGCTAGTGTGATGATCTAGACATACTAATATGTAATTTAAAATTTAAATGTGATCGATCAACAAATCGAATCTGCTGATTGATACGGGTTCAAAACTTGATACCTTTTCGTGGATAGTTGATCACCGCAATCTGAATCCATCGAATAATATTCTGATATTGCACCATAGCTGCACATATATTCGGCCTCTATGGTTGGTCCACACGGAGCTCTTGGTTTCGATCAGCCCCACTGGAGTGCTAGCTCCTCGTCGGGACCTTCAATAGCTAATCACAATCGATCCAATCAATCATCTTTTTTTTGATCTCTTAGATAATCTAAAAAATCAAAACATGTGCTTCGAAGGATGATGAAGTGATGTTTCAAATTTGGAGGCGATCCGATGCTCACAGCACTCGATCTCTCCTCCCGAACCTAGATTCCCAAGTCTTGGGTTTCACTCGGCCCAAAAATCTTGACACACTGAAAATCCTCTCACGCCCTCTCTGTGTGGAGTGTTTTTATGAATCAAGTTTTTATGGAAAGATGACTTTCGAATCTATAAATTTTATTTAGATTATATCTAAAAATTAAGTGTTTTTAGATACAAAAATCAGAAGAAAATAGAGGCTTGAAGGAAAAATAAAATGTTGTAGGACTTTATTCACCTTCACTCCAAGATTTTTTTTCATCCAAAACCAATGGCTAATAACTTTTAAATTTTTACTATGGAAAGAAAACCCCTCAGGCTTCACACATAAAAATTCTCATAATTTATTACATAAAAAATAAGTAAAAATTCCATATGGAGTGGATAGGTTAAGATTGGTTGAATTAGTTTTCACTAACTTCTAGTATTTGAATTCAAATGGGGTCTTATCCTTTTCCAACACCTATCTCAGAGGATGACGAGTAGAAGGACTTTCCTTTTACTCACCCTCAATCTAAAATTGCCCAAAAAAATGTAAGACAAAAGATAGATAGGCATGGAGAATAGATAAGAAAGAGATTAGGTTTTTCAAATTTCAAACCAACCAAGTTGAATTCAAAATTCAACTTAGTTTGAACTAGTCCAACCCTTGGACTGGGTCAAAGGCAGAAGAGAGAAAGGGCGCACATTCATTTCTGTGTGAGAAATCTCATGCAAAAATTAGAGGAGGGCGTGGGTCAAGGTGGAAAAGTCAAATATGGTGGGTGCTAAGGAGAATTTAAATTCAAATCTCATTTGACTTGGTCCTAATTAGTTTAAACCAAACCAATTAATTTAAACCAATTAGATCAGGTTTAACCCAACTAATTGACCTCGATACTCAAAGGACAATCGAGGATTTACTGTCAATCCTAAAATTCATCCATAGTGTATTTCAAAACTCAGTGTCCATCATATGGACCATCCTGACCAAGGGTTTGCTAAATTGAAATACAATGATGCACTTGCTCCAATACTTAGATGGGTCAATCCTATCTTGACTCACACACCGATAAGCCCAGTACCTGACTGCACTTAATAGCCTTCCATCACTGAGTTAGAAATTCAGATAGTCTGGTGTTAGATATATGTGCCCTAGAAGTCAGAATTGGCTGACACTTGTAATACACTTCTAGGGGCAAAATTATAATTTTGACTATAATTAATGAAATGGGTTATTTTCTATCACACATGTGTATTTAGTGTCTGTGATACATCCTTTGAGTTAATGGTAATGATAATTCATATTTTCAAGAGTTGAAAATTTAAGACATGAATAATCATTATTAACTCATAAACAGCTCCCGACCATAGGATCATCACGAGGATGGTGATTGATCCGGAAGGTTGGTGTACGATCGCTTCTCTTTAGTAGATGAGTCTTGAGTCTACGGTGTGGAGACATCGGAGCGAGAGTACAGGTACTCGTTAGAGAACGAGGGCACTGAGCGTGACCACCTCGAGTAGTCATTAGGAAGTCTACCTTCTCGTCAATGACTGACTCGATGCTGCAGTAGTGTGTCTGGTTCTTTGACCTGAGATGCATCGGCAGTTCACCTTGAGGGTGTTATAGTTTGACTACACCATTACTCGGTCTCCTAGCCATATGGAACCCTGAGGTGTATGTTGGCTATGACATGTTCATTGTAGGAACTGGATTGCATCAAGATGGGATCTATCTACCTCGGTGGTAGAGGAGTAGCCCTATGATGATCATGAGAATCAAGTCCAGAAATCCATGGCCATGGTAGAGTGAAATAATAGAAAGAGTTTCTATTTAGATTTTCACATTGGACTCGAATCGAAATGATTACATCATATGACAGAGACTAGGGTTTGACGAGTTCACCTTAACCCTAATCTGATCGGGGCTCAAGATAGAAGAACTGAATCACACAGGTAGCTGCACCAAGAGGTTCGCATTCAGCTCTGATGGGTTGCCACCATATACTGCTAGGTGTCACTGGTGGATTTTGGGAGCAATTAGAATGATTTAGATGATCGATCATTCTAGCTGTTCGAATCAGAAGAGTTCTGATCCATCGAAAGGAGTTTCGATGATGTCTATGATAGAGATCATGACATATCCCATTACCATACAGAACTGAACCTAACTGGGTCACACAAACAAGGGTTTGAATCTGGTGATCATCAATTGAACTGATCTAGTTCAATTGATCTGAATGAGATTCAATTAGGTTCAAGGAAATCGTGCTAGCACTCGATTGAACCTAACGTTCTTCTTTTACTATCATAAATAAGTTGTCCTGACTGAGCCAAAGGAGTTTGTGCTCAATCAGAGGCCTTCATATGGTCTGACTGGAGGTTGTCCAAGTCAGAATAGGTTGTCTTATTTGTAAGACATTACCTGCCATTTTTGGTCACCTGCCATTTCTTGTTCTTTGACTTTGGTCAAAAGTCTACCTTTGACTGGTCAAACGTTGACCATTCACCCTTTGACTTTTGACCACATGTCATGCACCTATTGGAGAGCTGGTGGGGGCTTGTCCCCCTGCCAGAACCTGGCAAGGAGAAGGGCGCACGCCAAGGGTGGCGTGAGCCCAAGTAGGAGGCGCCTAGGAGTCCTTGTTGGACAAGGACTCCACCTCCCTTTTTGGATTCCAATCAGAGTTCTACTAAGAATCCAGTTTGACTGGTCTTAGGCGCCCTCTAAGGAGGAATCCAGGGGTCTCTATTCCAACCAATCAGATTTAGATCTGATTTCACAAAGGGTTGTGATTGGTTGAGAGGAAGAGGAGTTGGATCACAAGAGGTCTATAAATAAGACCCTGCGCCCAACCCTAATCCTAAGTGAAAGTGAATTCAATAGAGATTTCCCACGTCCCCAAGGCTGCCTCTCCCCTCCTTCTCCATGCCATAGCTTCTTCTCCCCTTGCTCTCCACGTCCAAAAGGTGTTTTGGACTTTAGTTTGGTGCGATTCAGATCAAGGAAAGGCGATCAAAAGCAAGAAGGCTGCGCTGCTGCAAAAGGACGACTGCAGATCTTCAAAAGAGTTTTGAAGATCCTCCAGATCAGATCCAGATCTGATTTTTGGAGGTGTGATAGAGAAGAAGAGGATCTCCAGATCCAACCCGAGTGGATACCGGTAGAGGCCAGGCGCTTGCGTGGCTAAGATCCAGAACCTTCCGCTGCAATCAGGATCATCTACAGGGTAATAGGATTACCCAAATCAGGTAAATTAAATTTGATTTAATTTATCTTATTTTTTTTTATTTATTAAAATAATAAGAATTAGATCTGAAATATATCAAGATCTGATTAAGATCAAGAGAAAAATTTTTGAAATATATCTCTTGATCTAATCAGATCTGGACGAACCTGGACCGGGAAATCAGGATTTCCCTTCAACTGGTATCAGAGCCATGGTTCTAAAATTATTTAGATCTGATTTTAATTTTATTTTAATTAAAAATAATGTGATTTCAGATGTCACATGAGATGTGATCAGATCTGAAATCAGAAAAATTAAAAAAATTAAATAATTTGGATCTAAGAACATGAAGATATGCATGACTAGTTCTAGAATAGAATAGTTCTATAGAATAGTTTTGCATGTCTTTGATTTAATCTGATTAAATCATATTTTAGATCTTTTTATTTACTATTTTTTGATATTATAAGTGTTATAATAACATCTGATAAATAGCAAATAAAAATTATTTAATTTTAAATATCATATGAGATATGATAGATGCATGACTAGACTAGTTGTAGAATAGTTCTACATAATTATCTAGATTAGAATTTATTTTGATTAGATCAATTTAAATCTAATTTTTTAGATTATTATGAGATAATTTAGATCTGAAAAACATGCATGATTTGATACATGAGATGTATGCAAAATATGCCATGATTAGATCTACTTTATATATGAGATATATGATATAGATCTGATATTGTTTTTGTAGTATTGAATGTTCCTGATTAAGGCGTTCCTCTTGGCCGTCCGGTCATAAGAACGAAGAAGGGTTTAAAGGCCCTCTCTTCCCATTCGATGGGGTGTTCTTATGACGTGTAGGGGTGCTGCGTGTTCGTCCTTAATCAGAAATCCAAAACTTACTTTCTGCAAAACCCTAGATCCTGAAACCCTAGGATTTATTGTGCATATTTTGTTTATGAACCCAACTTAATTAAGAATTAAGTTTATGAAATATTAATTAGGTCTAAAATTGAGAATTTCAGATCTAAGACATATTCATAATACTGGGTTCGGGCTTGGGTAGCTCAATTAGGTCTAAGCGGTTGATCAAACCGAATCAAGAGTTGGTTAGATGGGATCAACAATGCTTAAATTGACCAGCCTAATAGGATTAAGTCTGGGTCAAGATCGAGTCACGATCAAGCAAGACCTAATTAGGCTCAGAGGTTAGAGTCTGGATTGTAGGCTAACCCAATTGGTTCTGACTCAACAATTTGGTGTCTAAGGTAAGTTTGGCACAGACGACCGACTGGTTTTTAATTGGAAGCTACTCGACCTGAATGCGTTCTTGTGCGAGTTAACGGCATATTCCTTCCACCGGTCTCACTTACCTGGCCATATCTGTTGACACAGTTCTGATCTGAGGTGGTCAATAATCCGAGCTGACCCATGCCACTAGGTTAGTCATAATTGTTATGACTAAGCCAAGTCTAGTTTAATGAGACCTGAATCAATTCTCCCTAAGAAAAGATTAAGTCTGAGGTCTTCCACCATTGTAGACGTGCGGGCCCTTCCCGGGGTTGATTGTTCTCGGCTGGATACAGTGGCTCAGTTGCACCGGAAGACGCAACCATGTCTATTAGGCATTGGATGCTATGGGCTGGAGGATGAGTTGGGCTCAATATTTTGGATACGGTGAGAGACCCAATTAGGAACCCAGTCTATGCAAATGGTGGGTCTGACTTAACTAAGGAGTGGATCAATATTCCAGGATACGGTGAGATTCATGAATTAGAGACCAAGTTTGGGTGCACCATGATTAGAGAATCATTGAACAAGAGTTGTTCACTCATTGGCTAACCCATCACCAATAACTGTTAGGTGAGGTGATGAGTCAGTTGGTGAGACCGCACCACCCACTAGAAATCATCAATCGTGGAGATTTTCGCATCTCTACAGAGGGAGTGTAGGGATCCGAGAAAATAGTGGGAGCTAATTTGTTTAAAAATAAAATTTCCTAAACAAATTGGTCAAGTCAAAATTACAGTATCTAACTAGAATCTTTGACTCTCTACAGAAAAAATGTCTGCGTCCAACCCATTGGCACGTATCCTAGACACACATAGACTGACTGGACCCAATTATAAAGATTGGCTCAGGAACTACAAAATTGTTTTGGGTTCAGAGAAGTTAACACATGTTTTGGACCAGGACCCTCCCACCTTACCAGCTCGTCCATCCACTGAACAGAGAGCGTCTCTGGAAAAATGGATTGACGAAGACAATAAGGCCAGATACTACATGTTGGGCTCGATGTCTGATGAGCTCCAGCGCCAACATGAAGATATCGGGACTGCTCGCCAAATGTTGGCTCACCTACAGGAGATGTTTGGTGAACAGAGTCGCGCAGCCAAATATCAAGTCACAAAATGACTTTTTAAGGCTAAGATGCGTGATGGGCAGTCAGTCCAAGATCACTGTCTGACAATGATCAAGGACATGGAAGAGCTTGAGAAGCTCGGTGTGAAGTTGGACTTGGACTTGCAGAACGATATTATTCTGCAATCCTTGACTGATGCATATGGGCAATTCATCATGAATTACCACATGCATAAACTTCAAAATTCCTTGGCCGAGTTGATGAATATGCTGGTTACCGCTGAGCTTTCTATGAAAGGTTCTAAAGGCTCAGTTCTTGCTATGGAATGGACTTCTTCCAAAAGAAAGTCTTATGGAAAGAAAAAGAAGTCTGTGAAAAAGCAAAAGGTAGAAGGATCAAAGAAGAAGAAGGCAGAACCGAAGAAGAAGGTCGATGGCAAAGGAAAGTGTTTCCATTGCAACAGCGACGGCCATTGGAAGCGGAACTGCCCTACTTACCTGGCCACCCTAAAGAACAAGAAGGAAGGTCCTTCTGGAGGTATGCTCATTATTCGAGCAAAACGTGAATGCCAAATGACCTAGGGATAGTCCAAACGACAGATATCTATGGCACCTGAGATTAGGTCATATAGCAGAAGATAGGATTAACAAATTGGAGAAAAATGGGCTATTGAGTCCATTGACTTTTGAGTCATATCCAACTTGTGAATCTTGTCTTCAAGGCAAAATGACTAAACTCCCTTTTGTTGGACATGGGGAGAGGGCCACAGATCTCCTTGCCCTAGTACATACTGATGTGTGCGGCCCATTCGATGTGCCGGCTAGAGGCAATTTTGTCTACTTCATTACCTTTACCGATGATCTGTCTAGGTATGGGTATGTGTATCTTATGAGACACATAAGTCTGAAGCCTTTGAAAAGTTCAAAGAATTCAGACATGAAGTAGAAAAACAAACTGGAAAACCCATTAAGGTTCTTCGATCAGATCGAGGAGGTGAATACCTTAGCCGGGAATTCCTAGACTATCTTAAGGAAAATGGCATAGTCTCTCAATGGACTCCACCAGGAACACCTCAACTCAACGGGGTTTCAGAACGGAGAAATCGGACTCTATTGGATATGGTTCGATCCATGATGAGCTTCACAGACTCCCAGATTTTCTTTGGGGACATTCATTATTAACTTCAATCTATTTACTGAATAGGGTTCCCTCTAAAACCGTTCCTACCACACCGTATGAGATATGGCATGGTAAGAAACCAAGTCTGAGTCATCTCAGAATTTGGGGTTGTCCGGCTTATGTCAAAAGACAACAAGCGGACAAGTTAGAGTTTAGGTCCTTTAGAGCTCGATTCATAGGATATCCTAAAGAGTCATTAGGATACTATTTCTACATTCCAGAAGACCACAATGTGATTGTGAGTCGACATGCCATATTTCTTGAAAAATAGTTTATTCAAGATAGTGGCATTGGAAAGCAGATTAAGCTTGATGAGAAAGTCTCACAAGCAGAAAGAGCTAAGGACCAAGTGGAACCAAATCAGGTTGAGCCAATAAGAACACTACCTCCTCCACCTCGTAGATCGGAAAGAGTTTCCCGTCCCCCTGAAAGATACTTAGGTATTATTTCAGAGGATATAGAGGAAATGTTCCTCATAGGTAATGGTGCTCATGGTGATGATCCCAAAACCTACAACGAGGCGATATCAGATATCGACTCCGAGAAATGGCTTGAGGCAATGAAGTCAGAAATTGACTCGATGCACTCAAACCAAGTCTGGACCTTGGTAGATCCACCAGAAGGTATAGTACCTATTGGGTGTAAATGGATCTTCAAGAGAAAGATTGGTGCAGATGGGAATGTGGAGACATTCAAGGCTAGACTGGTGGCAAAAGGTTATAGTCAACGTGAAGGCATTGACTATCAGGATACCTTTTCCCCGGTAGCTATGCTAAAATCCATCCGCACATTGCTTGCCGTTGCAGCCTATTTTGATTATGAAATATGGCAAATGGACGTGAAAATGGCATTCCTAAATGGATATCTTGAGGAAGATATCTATATGGAACAGCCGCTAGGTTTCACATCCAGTGATACTGATCACAAGGTTTGCAAGCTGCAAAGGTCCATATATGGACTTAAGCAAGCATCTCGGAGCTGGAACACTCGTTTCAATGATGTGATCAAAAAGTTTGGTTTCATCAAAAATGAAGAGGAACCATGTGTTTTCAAAAGGGTCAGTGGGAGCGCTGTTGTCTTCCTCGTATTGTACGTGGATGACATCCTCCTTATTGGGAATGATATTCCCATGTTGACATCAGTCAAGATGTGGTTGTCTAAGGAATTCTCCATGAAAGACCTAGGTGAAGCATCCTTTATTCTAGGAATTAAGGTCTATAGGGATAGACCGAATAGGATGCTAGGACTTTCACAGAAAAATGTACATAGAGGAAGTACTAAAGAGGTTTAGTATGGAAAACTCTAAGAGGGGATTAATACCCTTCAGACATGGTATTCATCTTTCCAAGAAGATGTGCCCCAGCACACCTGAGGAAATAGAACGCATGAGCAAGATCCCTTATGCTTCTGCAATAGGGAGCCTCATGTATGCCATGCTATGTACACGACCTGATATAGCCCATGCTGTGAGTGTCACAAGCAGATATCAGTCAAATCCAGGTGAAGAACACTGGACTTCTGTGAAATGTATCCTTAAGTACTTGAGAAGAACTAAGGATATGATGTTGGTCTTTGGTAATGGAGAACTCCAAGTTCAGGGATACACAGACTCGGATTTCATGTCCGATATAGATGATCGAAAGTCGACATCTGGCAGACTGTTTGTGCTGGAAGAGTTTCCTAGCAAAACAGCGATATCCATCTCATCCGCGATTACCTTGAGAAAGGTTACGTTGAGGTCAAGAGAGTCAACTCCACAGATAATGTGGCAGACCCACTTACAAAGCCGTTGGGCCAGCAGAAGATCGAAGCCCACCTTGAGAAGATGGGACTTAGACTTGTAGCCAATTGGCTTTAGGACAAGTGGGAGATTGTTAGATATATGTGCCCTAGAAGCCAGAATTGGCTGACACTTGTAATACACTTCTAGGGGCAAAATTGTAATTTTGACTATAATTAATGAAATGGGTTATTTTCTATCACACATGTGTATTTAGTGTCTGTGATACATCCTTTGAGTTAATGGTAATGATAATTCATATTTTCAAGAGTTGAAAATTTAAGACATGAATAATCATTATTAACTCATAAACAGCTCCCGACCATAGGATCATCACGAGGATGGTGATTGATCCGGAAGGTTGGTGTACGATCGCTTCTCTTTAGTAGATGAGTCTTGAGTCTACGGTGTGGAGACACCGGAGCGAGAGTACAGGTACTCGTTAGAGAACGAGGGCACTGAGCGTGACCACCTCGAGTAGTCATTAGGAAGTCTACCTTCTCGTCAATGACTGACTCGATGCTGCAGTAGTGTGTCTGGTTCTTTGACCTGAGATGCATCGGCAGTTCACCTTGAGGGTGTTATAGTTTGACTACACCATTACTCGGTCTCCTAGCCATATGGAACCCTGAGGTGTATGTTGGCTGTGATATGTTCATTGTAGGAACTGGATTGCATCAAGATGGGATCTATCTACCTCGGTGGTAGAGGAGTAGCCCTATGATGATCATGAGAATCAAGTCCAGAAATCCATGGCCATGGTAGAGTGAAATAATAGAAAGAGTTTCTATTTAGATTTTCACATTGGACTCGAATCGAATGATTACATCATATGACAGAGACTAGGGTTTGACGAGTTCACCTTAACCCTAATCTGATCGGGGCTCAAGATAGAAGAACTGAATCACACAGGTAGCTGCACCAAGAGGTTCGCATTCAGCTCTGATGGGTTGCCACCATATACTGCTAGGTGTCACTGGTGGATTTTGGGAGCAATTAGAATGATTTAGATGATCGATCATTCTAGCTGTTCGAATCAGAAGAGTTCTGATCCATCGAAAGGAGTTTCGATGATGTCTATGATAGAGATCATGACATATCCCATTACCATACAGAACTGAACCTAACTGGGTCACACAAACAAGGGTTTGAATCTGGTGATCATCAATTGAACTGATCTAGTTCAATTGATCTGAATGAGATTCAATTAGGTTCAAGAAAATCGTGCTAGCACTCGATTGAACCTAACGTTCTTCTTTTACTATCATAAATAAGTTGTCCTGACTGAGCCAAAGGAGTTTGTGCTCAATCAGAGGCCTTCATATGGTCTGACTGGAGGTTGTCCAAGTCAGAATAGGTTGTCTTATTTGTAAGACATTACCTGCCATTTTTGGTCACCTGCCATTTCTTGTTCTTTGACTTTGGTCAAAAGTCTACCTTTGACTGGTCAAACGTTGACCATTCACCTTTGACTTTTGACCACATGTCATGCACCTATTGGAGAGCTGGTGGGGGCTTGTCCCCCTGCCAGAACCTGGCAAGGAGAAGGGCGCACGCCAAGGGTGGCGTGAGCCCAAGTAGGAGGCGCCTAGGAGTCCTTGTTGGACAAGGACTCCACCTCCCTTTTGGATTCCAATCAGAGTTCTACTAAGAATCCAGTTTGACTGGTCTTAGGCGCCCTCTAAGGAGGAATCCAGGGGTCTCTATTCCAACCAATCAGATTTAGATCTGATTTCACAAAGGGTTGTGATTGGTTGAGAGGAAGAGGAGTTGGATCACAAGAGGTCTATAAATAAGACCCTGCGCCCAACCCTAATCCTAAGTGAAAAGTGAATTCAATAGAGATTTCCCACGTCCAAGGCTGCCTCTCCCCTCCTCCTCCATGCCATAGCTTCTTCTCCTCCTTGCTCTCCACGTCCAAAAGGTGTTTTGGACTTAGTTTGGTGCGATTCAGATCAAGGAAAGGCGATCAAAAGCAAGAAGGCTGCGCTGCTGCAAAAGGACGACTGCAGATCTTCAAAAGAGTTTTGAAGATCCTCCAGATCAGATTCAGATCTGATTTTTGGAGGTGTGATAGAGAAGAAGAGGATCTCCAGATCCAACCCGAGTGGATACCGGTAGAGGCCAGGCGCTTGCGTGGCTAAGATCCAGAACCTTCCGCTGCAATCAGGATCATCTACAGGGTAATAGGATTACCCAAATCAGGTAAATTGAATTTGATTTAATTTATCTTGTTTTATTTTATTTATTAAAATAATAAGAATCAGATCTGAAATAAATCAAGATCTGATTAAGGTCAAGAGAAAATTTTTGAAATATATCTCTTGATCTAATCAGATCTGGACGAACCTGGACCGGAAAATCAGGATTTCCCTTCATCTGGTACCTAAGTGCAGTGAGTTGCTTGTAGGTCACCATGGTGATCTCAGATCTAAGGGATACTTATACCCATATCCTTCGCGAGCAACTCTTGACAGTAGAGAGCTTCGCAGTTAGATCATGTTCAGTGAAATGTACCTCTATATTGCACCTGCATGCCATAACAGTATCTCCATACTTCTTGGTTAAGAGGACAACCAACACTTATGGCACAAAATGACCTATACTCGATATGTAGTCATCTTGGGTAAATACAAAATTTGATACACTTTTGCTATCATCATGATCTGACTGAAAATTGAAATCAGTATATCCCATAAGTTTTAAATTAGTATCTCCATAGATGAGCTACTGGTTCTTGGTATTTCTTAAATACTTCAGGATTGTCTTCACAACCTTCCAATGATTCTCATCTGGGTTAGACTGGTATCTACTCACTATCCCTAGTGAGTATGCCACGTTTGGTCTCGTATACATTATGATGTACATAATAAAATTCACTACCGAAGCATATGGTATTTTACTCATATGCTCTCTCTTGAGGAGTTGTCGGACAGTCCCTCTTCGAGAGCAAAATTTTATGGCCTATCGAAAGATAGCCCTTCTTAAAATTCTCCATACTGAACCTCTTCAACATGGTATCAATATACATGGACTGGAATAATCCTAGCAACCTTTTAGATCTATCCATATAGATCCTCATCCCTAGAATGTAGGAAGCTTCTTCCAAGTTCTTCATAAAAAATTGAGACGACAGCCAAATCTTTATTTCCTATAATGCAGAAATGCCATTTCTGATTAAGAGAATGTCATCAACATACAGTACAAGGAATACAACAACAAAATCATTGGCCTATTTATACACACAGGGTTCTTCTTCATTCTTAACGAAGTCATATATTCTGATTACTTTATCAAAATGCATGTTCCAACTCCATGATACCTGCTTCAATCCATAGATGGATTTTTGAAGCCTACACACCTTAGACTCATCTATGGATGTGAAACTCTCAGACTGTATCATATATACCTCTTCATCCAGCTCTTCATTTAGGAAAGCTATTTTCACATCCATTTGCCAGATCTCATAGTCTAGGTATGCCGCTATCGCAAGTATGATCCGAATAGATTTGAGCATTGCCACTGAAAAAAATATCTCGTCATAGTCCATACCATAATGTTGACGATATTTCTTGGCAATCAGATGAATTTTATAGGTCTCCACCTTTCCATCCGCATCCCATTTTTTTTGAAAATCCACTTACACCCAATGAATTTTATCTCTTCAGGTGGATCAACTAGTATCCATACACTGTTGATCTTCATGGACTTCATTTCAGATTCCATGGCTTTCAGCCACATATTGAAGTCGGACCTCTGCATGGCATCCATGTAGGTGATTGGATCCTCATCTTCTCATCGAGTTCGACAGGATCACCATTCCGGACTAAGAAATCGTAGTATCTGTCCGATTGATGCGGTACTCTATCGAATCTTCTTGGTGTCATTTTAATAGGCTCTAGATTTGATCTTATCAAATCTAGTTCTGTAGGTTCACTAGAATGTGTCGATTCTTCCATCTGTCGAACTTCATTAAGTTCAACATTAGAGACAATTGTTCCTTCACTAAGGAACTTTTTTTTCCAAAAAGACTGCTCTATTGCTAACGAACATCTTTTGTTCTTCAGCAAGGTAGAAGTAATAATCCCTAGTTTCCTTAGGATACCCTATGAACAAGCATTTATCGAACCTAGATCCTAGCTTTTTTAGTTGCAAACATTTAACATAAGCCGAACATCCCCAAACCCTAAAGTGAGAGAGTGTCGGCTTACGCCCAGTCCATATCTCATATGGAGTCTTTGCAATAGACTTGCTCAAAATATTATTCAAAATAAAATAGGTAGTTTCTAGTGCATAATTCTAAAAAAAAATCGACAGACTTATAAACTCCATCATGGACCAAACCATGTCCAATAGGATTCGATTCCTTCTTTCAGATACATTATTATGCTGTGGTATTTCAAGAGGGATCCATTATGAAAGAATTTCATTCTCTTCTAGATATGTCAAAAACTCATTGGAAAGATATTCACCTCCTTGGTCAGACCGAAGAATTTTAATACTCTTTTCAAGTTATTTTTCTACCTTATTTCGATATCATTTGAATATTTCAAATGAATCGGATTTATTCTTTATAAGATAGACATATCCATACCTAGATAAGTCGTCAGTAAATATAATGAAGTAGTAAAATCCATCTTTAGCACATGTATTCATAGGTCCACATACATTAGTATGTACTAGACCTAGAAGCTTAGTGGCCTGCTCATCTTTTTCAGTAAAAGATGATTTGGTTATCTTACCAAAAAGATAGGACTCACAGATATTCAATGATTCATAATTATCAATGTTAAGGATACGCTCTTTGACTAACCTATTAATTCTATTCTTGTTTATATGACCGAGCCTATAATGCCAAAGATAAGCATTAGTGACATTATCTAGTTTCGATTGTTTATTCGACGTGTACATTACACTAATAGACTATGATAAAATATAAATGGTATTTCTTAATTATCCTTGCATTATTGTGATATCATTCATAATAATATCGTAATAATATCTCTTTATTAATAAACTATAATCATCTTAGGCCAAAAGTCTAACGGATATCGTGTTCATCATAAAAGATGACAATAGTGACAGTCATTTAAAATGATATTATTATTTTTGAAAAATAGTTCAAGAGTTTTCAATGCTAGGACTGAAACTTGACTTTCATCTCCAACATTAAGAAATCTATCATCATTCTAAAATTTTCTATCAATTTAAAGTCCATGCAATGAATTGCATATATGAATCAGACTTTCAATATCTAATACTCAGGTAGATGTATCACATACAGAGAAATTGCAAGGTATTACAATATAACAGTCTTGACCAGCAACCACTTGCTAATTTCTTCTGTTCAGTCTATTTGGGTTTAGAGAATAATTCCTCTTTGGGTCTGCTTTATTAGGGTCAATACTAGACTCCTTATTCTTAGGTCTTAAATACTTGCCACTATCCAATAGTGAATGGAGCGGACTAACTCTAGCCACTATTATTATCTGAAAAAAAAATATGAAATCTTATTAGTACTTGAATTAATTAATTCTAAAGACTTGGACTTTAGTCTAAAGGTTCTCTCACTATTTTTAATAAATTGGTAGCCTCTACCTACAATTCAAGAAATTATACTAACTCTTTAGTGGGTATTGGAATCCATATAGACTACATACGGGTCCGAGGAAAGCTCTGGCTAACCTATGTACATCTATAAGTAGGTTCACAATCAATTATTTTTTAAAATAATTTTTAGTATTTAGATTTTGCCTCAGATGCCAAATCAGTAGGCCATGGCCACCACTGAAAAGATCTGGTTAGATCCAGTCATTAACATGATTAATTTCGGTGCATCAAACTAATAATAACCAGGTTCGAGAAAAGCTCCGACTAATCTAATCATTATTAAGAGAGTGTGACCTAATCATCATATGATGTATAGTAATTTCAATATCCAAATAAACACCAGATGTAAGACACCTCCAATATTCATCCAAAAAATTAGACTTATTACTGTTAACCTTAATGGGAGGCTATAATTCGATTATCCCCATAACTTAGCTATTTTAAGGACCTAATAATTTAAAAAATTTAGTTTACATATGATTTAAGGATAGAAAGGAGACGGACCAAATTTCTCCTACTGACTTCACCAAGTCAAATTCTTCCATTGATTTCATCAAGTCAATAGGTTAGGACTAGGATCAATTTAAGTCCATGGATATCTAGTTCAGTCATATTGATTGAAATCAGTTAAACTGATTCCTAGTGACATGGGCTAGTTCGAATTACCAAGTGATCTAATCAAATTCTAATCGATCATATCGGTCAGGTAAGTGAGATCAGTGTAAAAGATATGCCGTTAACTCATCAAAGATCAAATCAGTGTGAGTAGCTTCCAATTAAAAATCATTAGTCTAAACTGTCAAACTTACTTTAGACACCAACATGTTAATTAGATTTAATCTGATCAACTTAGCAATTTTGGGCTAGACTGCTTAGCCATAAATTAAGTCCATCTTGGTCTTGTTAAAGACATGGACTCATCCAACTACAACCATTGGAGTTGATTCTAGAGTGTTCTTGACCTAATCTAATTTAACACTTAGTTAGATTTGATCAATTGCTCTAGATTAATTTATTTTTTAACTAACCTTAGGTCTAACCCAATTTATGAACCTAATTCATCTAACCCTTTAACTCATAGTCTTATGATTTTATCTTAGGATCTTAATTCATAATTCTAGACCCTATGAACAATACTTAATTCTTTTAATTAAATTTTTGAGCTGATGGGTCAGGGTTCGGCATTTTGAAAATAGTTTCTAATTTTGAAAGATTTTTATTTTCTATTTTCCAAATGGGTTGACTCATTTTAGAAACAGATCATCTCATTTCTCAAACAGCAACCTATTGCTAGTTTTAAATAGAAAATAAAACATAATAAAAATTAAACTATGAATCAACCTTTTAGATTTAATCTAAAATATATTTATTTTTAATTTTTTAATTAAAATAATTTGAATCATTAAAATTTTTTTACTGTTCATCTTAATGAATGAGTTCATGATGGCATCTCTACCACCATAAGGGATCCCCACTGAATGGAAGGAGATGGCTTTTAAACCATACTTGTTCCTTATGACTGGACGACTTGGTGGCACATTCATTCTCGATTACTAAATTATTTGGATTAAGCATATCAAATATACTAATATTTAATTTTTAATTATATATTAGACATGTCAACCAATCTAGTTGCCCTGATACCATTGAAGGAAAATCGCGTAGGGTTTAAGCATGCATTTTTGAAATATTTTTAAAATTAAAGCAATAAAAACTAAAATTAATTAAATATTAATCTACTACATGCATTAATCTAATCAATGTAAATTCTACTCAGAATCTAGATATGCTAATATGTAATTTAAAATTTAAATGTGATCAATTAGAAAATCGAATCTGCTGATCGATATGAGTTTAGAACTCAATACCTTTTTATGGATAGCTGATCATCATAATTTGAATCCACTGAATAATACTCTAATTGTTAGATATATGTGCCCTAGAAGCCAGAATTGGCTGACACTTGTAATACACTTCTAGGAGCAAAATTGTAATTTTGACTAAAATCAATAAATGGGTTATTTTCTATCACATATGTGTATTTAGTGTCTGTGATACATCCTTTGAGTTAATGGTAATGATAATTCATATTTTCAAGAGTTGAAAATTTAAGACATGAATAATCATTATTAACTCATAAATTGCTCCTGACCATAGGATCATCACGAGGATGGTGATTGATCCGGAAGGTTGGTGTACAATCGCTTCTCTTTAGTAGATGAGTCTTGAGTCTACGGTGTGGAGACACCGGAGCGAGAGTATAGATACTCGTTAGAGAACGAGGGCACTGAGCGTGACCACCTCGAGTAGTCATTAGGGAGTCTACCTTCTCGTCAATGACTAACTCGATGCTGCAGTAGTGTGTCTGGTTCTTTGACCTGAGATGCATCGGCAGTTCACCTTGAGGGTGTTATAGTTTGACTACACCATTACTCGGTCTCCTAGCCATATGGAACCCTGAGGTGTATGTTGGCTATGACATGTTCTTTGTAGGAACTGGATTGCATCAAGATGGAATCTATCTACCTCGGTGGTAGAGGAGTAGCCCTATGATGATCATGAGAATCAAGTCCAGAAATCCATGGCCATGGTAGAGTGAAATAATAGAAAGAGTTTCTATTTAGATTTTCACATTGGACTCGAATCGAATGATTATATCATATGACAGAGACTAGGGTTTGACGAGTTTACCTTAACCCTAATCTGATCGGGGCTCAAGATAGAAGAACTGAATCACACAGGTAGCTGCACCAAGAGGTTCGCATTCAGCTCTGATGGGTTGCCACCATATACTGCTAGGTGTCACTGGTGGATTTTGGGAGCAATTAGAATGATTTAGATGATCGATCATTCTAGCTGTTCGAATCAGAAGAGTTCTGATCCATCGAAAGAAGTTTCGATGATGTCGATGATAGAGATCATGACATATCCCATTACCATACAGAACTGAACCTAACTGGGTCACACAAACAAGGGTTTGAATCTGGTGATCATCAATTGAACTGATCTAGTTCAATTGATCTGAATGAGATTCAATTAGGTTCAAGGAAATCGTGCTAGCACTCGATTGAACCTAACGTTCTTCTTTTGCTATCATAAATAAGTTGTCCTGTCTGAGCCAAAGGAGTTTGTGCTCAAACAGAGGCCTTCATATGGTCTGACAGGAGGTTGTCCAAGTCAGAAAAGGTTGTCTTATTTGTAAGACACTACCTGCCATTTTTGGTTACCTGCCATTTCTTGTTCTTTGACTTTGGTCAAAAGTCTACCTTTGATTGGTCAAACGTTGACCATTGACACTTTGACTTTTGATCATATGTCATGCACCTATTGGAGAGCTGGTGGGGGCCTGTCCCCCTGCCAGAACCTGGCAAGGAGAAGGACGCACGCCACCCTAGGCGTGTGCCCAAGTTGGAGGCGCCTAGGAGTCCTTGTTGGACAAGGACTCCATCTCCTTTTTGGATTCCAATTAGAGTTCTTCTAAGAACCAACTTTGACTGATCTTAGGCGCCCTCTAAGGAGAAATCCAGGGGACTCTATTCCCACCAATCAGATTTAGATCTGATTTCACAAAGGGTTGTGATTGGTTGGGAAGAAGAGGAGTTGGATCACAGCTAGTCTATAAATAAGACCCTGTATCCAACTCAGATTATATGAGATACAGAGATATGATGAGATCATAGTTTCTCCACGCCCCAAGGCTGCCTCTCCCCTCCTCCATGTCATAGTCTCTTCTCTCCTTGCTCTCCACGTCCAAAAGGAGTTTTGGACCCTGGTTGGTGCGATTCAGATCAAAGAAAGGCGATCAAAAATAAGAAGGTTGCGCTGCTGCAAAGGACGACTGCTCATCTTCAAAAGAGTTTTGAAGATTCTTCAGATTAGATCCAGATCTGATTTTTGGAGGTGTGATAGAGAAGAAGAGGATCTCCAGATCCAATTCGAGTGGATACCGGTAAAGGCCAGGCACTTGCGTGGCTAAGATCCAGAACCTTCCGCTGCAAACAGGATCATCAATAGGGTAATAGGATTACCCAGATCAGATAAATTAAATTTAATTTAATTTATCTTTTTAATTTTATTTTATTAAAATAATAAGAATCAGATCTGAAATATATCAAGATCTGATTGGAATCAAGAGAAAAAGTTTTGAAATATATCTCTTGATCTGATCAGATCTGAACGAACCTAGATCGAAAAATCAGAATTTTCCTTCACTAATATCACACTGCAGCTGCACATATGTTCGACCTTTATGGTTGGTCCACACGGAGCTCCTGATCTCGATCAGCCCCACTAGAGTGCTAGCTCCTCGTCGAGGTCTTCAATGGCTGATCACGATCGATCCAATCGATCATCTTCTTTCTGATTTTTTAAATACTCTAGAAAATCAAAATATGTGCTTTGGAGGGTGATGAAGTGGTGTTTCAAATTTGATGGCGATTTGATGCTCACAGCACTAAATCTCTCCACCCGAACCCAGATTCCCAAGTCTTGGGTTTCACTCGGCCCAAAAACCCTGATACACTGAAAATCCTCTCACGCCCTCTCTGTGTGGAGTTTTTCTATGAAATAAATTTTTATGAAAAGATAACTTTCGAATCTATAAATCCTATTTAGATCATATCTAAAAATTGATTGTCCTTAGATATAAAAATTAGAAGAGAATAGAGGTCTGAAGGAAAAATAAAGTGCTGTAGGACTCTGCTCACCTTCACTCCAAGATTTTTTTCACCCAAAAACAATGCCCAATCACTTTTAAATTTTTACCACGAAAAAGCTTCATGCACAAAAATTTTCATAATTTATTGCATGAAAAATAAGTGAAAATTCTATGTGGAGTGGATATGTTAAAATTGGTTGAACTAGTTTCAACAAACTTCTAGTATTTGAATTCAAATGGGGTCTTATCCTTTTCCAACACCTATCCCAGAGGATGATGAGCAAAAGGACTCTCCTTCTGCTCACCCTCAATCTAAAATCACCTAAAAAAATATGTGACAAAAGATAAGTAGGCATGGAGAATAGATAAGGAAGAGATTAGGTTTTTCAAATTTCAAACCAACCAAGTTGAATTCAAAATTTAACTTAGTTTGAACTGGTCCAACCCTTGGATCAGGTTAAAGGCAAAAGAGAGGAAGGGCGCACATTCATTTTTGCATGAGAAATCTCATGCAAAAATCAGAGGAGGGCATGGGTCAAGGTGGAAAAGTCAAATATGGTGGGCGCTAAGGAGAATTTAAATTCAAATCTTATTTGACTTGGTCCTAATTGATTTCAACCAAACTAATCAATTTAAATTAATTAAATCAGGTTTAATCCAATCAAATTATCTTAATTTAAATTAATAAAATTTTAATCAAATTAAAAATTAATTAGGTCAAGGTTCCGATCAAATCAGGATCGAATCTTTCTTAGCGATTAGGTCATCTTAGGACCTGATCAGGTCAAACCCAATCGAATTAAATTCAATTAAACTTGATCAAATCCTCATCGCTCAATCAAATTAAGTTAATCAACAATCAAATTATTAATTAATTTTTTAAAAATATTAGAATTCCAATCAGGTGGATTACTGGCATCAGAGTCTCATCAACATGAAACTCATGAAGAGTTCCAAATCAGTGGGACTCTTGAACCCAGTATTCGAAATGAATCAAACTCACGATCATAGAGTTTCAGACCAGTAGGACTCTTAATCAAAGAATTTCAAATGAGTAGGACTCAAAGTCTCACTCCACTAGGACTTTTGATCATAGTGTCCCAGTCCAATGGGACTCTTGACCATAGAGTCCCAAGTCATCAGAACTTTCGATCAGAGAATTTCAGACACGAAGGACTCAGAGTCCCAATCTAGTGAGACTCTTGGTCATAGAGTTTCAATCCAGTGGAACTCTTGACCACAGAGTCTTAGATCATCGAAACTCAATATCAGCCATCAGATTAGGTAGAAACTCCTATTGAGTGTGATCCCATAGGTTCGAATCCTAAGCTGTTAGCACAGAAACTAATTTTCTATACCAATCGATGTGACCATTTAGCAATGGTACCCAACATTCGGATAGGTCGAATAATTGCAATGCAACATCAACGAATCTGTGGCATATAGTTACCGTATAATTTATCCCCTTGACCTCGATGCTCAAAGGACGATCTAGGATTTACTATCAATCCTAAAATTCATCCACAGTATATTTCAAAACTCAGTGTCCATCACATGGACCATCCCAACCGAGGATTTGCTAAATTGAAATACAGTGATGCACTTGCTCCAACACTTGGAGGGATCAATCCCATCTTAACTCACATACCGACAAGCCAAGTACTTGACTGCACCTCGTAGCCTTCCGTTATTGAATTAAAAATTTAGGTAGTCTGATACCTAAGTACAGTGAGTTGCTTGCAGATCACCATGGTGATCTCAGGTTTAAGGAATATTTATACTCATTTCCTTCACGAGCAACTCTTGACAGTAGAGAACTCCGCAGTTGGATCACATTCAATATCTTCATACTTCTTGATTAAGAGGATAACCAATACTTATGGCACATAATGACCTACACTCGATATGTTGTCATCCTAGATAATAATGAATCATTTGGTCGTGAACACGTTTTAAGGACTAAATGATAAATCTTTCTTTGTCGAGTCTAAATTGCCCTAAGGACTTCATCATAGAAGAATTTATTATAGAAAGATACACAAAATGATGAAAAGGCCAAAATAATAATTTTATTTATTAATAATTTAAGTATAATTATATTTAGCTTAATCATTTACAATCTAGATGATTGGCTTTAGGATATAATTTTCAATGGTGTGTTGCAAAGAGAAGCTATTTGACTCTCTAGAGAGTAGTGAGGGCACTATTCACTTGCTAGATGGATCGAACTATGAGATCAAAGGCATCTGGATCGTCAGTATGAAGGTACATGATGGAATAGTCAAAAAATTAGGTGAGATTTGATATATATCCAGTTTTAGAAAGAATCTGATCTTACTGAGGAAACTACGTTCGACCGACTATAGGTGGAGAGTTGATGGAGGAATCCTAAAGGTCTTACACGGCAATAGAGTTATCATGAGGAGAAGAAAGTATGGAGGATATTACCTCTTGATGGAAAGGTCGATACGAGATGGAGCTTCATAAGCCAATGGGAGCTCAGTGTGAGGTGGAGCTCTAGGTATAGATGGATTGGACATGAGATGCGAGACTCGAGAGGACAACATATAATGTTGCAAGATCAAGTTTCTATTACCGTAGGAGACTATCTGGAGTAGCTCTCAAGTCAGACGAAGCACAACATACAATTGAGATGGGATCGAGCGATTTGACTCGACTTTCATATTTATCTATGCATGATCAGCAGGCGTATGCCTCAGGGTATGAGGGCAAGATCATACAGAAAGCTCTCAAAATTAGGTAGAGGCTGAATATCGAGTCGAGATGGAGATTGTTAAGAAAAATGCCTTGAATTCAATCCATAAAAATTTCATAACAAAGAATGTAGCGAAGAGAAGGCCAAAACGACACCTAAGGCTCGAAGCAGGTCTTGGGCTGGCCCTCAGGTGTGAGGCTTGTGAGTTGGGCATGGCCTAGAAGGCATGCACAGCCTAGGCGGGCGCACAGCCTAGCATGCTAGCGCACGTGCAGGCCCATGCACGGTTTAGCCCAATGACTGAGCTCATGATGAGCCGTCGGTGCATGGAGTGGGGGGCACGGTGCACGTGCCCTGCCATGCAGTCCACATGCTATTTAGTTCAGTCCATGGCACATTATGGTAGTCTACGGCCCTTCCATGAACCCTTAGTGGCTTACATGGGTTTCATATGGCTCACTAGGGTTTTTTGAGTTGTTTATCATACGATTGCATGATCTGATGGATCCAGGAGCTTGCTGGCATGATCAGAAGTTCGGAAGGCTGTTTAGGTGTTGTCAGGAGTCCTAGAACATGTTGGACTCGAATTAAAATTGGTCTGAGGCCTATAAGAGGCCCTATGGGCGTGGTGTTCAATATTGGTAGCAGCATTCGAGAGAGAGTTTGGCAGAGCAGATCCTGAAGGGCATCAACAGACAGCAGAAGCAGGAGCTTCAGGCAGACTATCAGGTAGTAGACGGCGATCGCTTCAAGAGGGTCTCTTAGAGATAGAGAGCTTTTATAAGGAGTAAGAGGTGAGAGCTTCTTATTGAATGAGAGTTGAGTGTGTAGTCTCTTCTTGTAATTATTTTCTTTTATAATGAAGTCTTTGCATACTCCATGGAGATAGACCTTGGTCTAGTCCATGTAATTGATTGTATCATTTTTTTATTTTTTCTTTTCCTACAACAAGTGGTACCAAATCTCCAATAATAACGTCGTCGAGGAGAGGAGGGGTTGGAGGTTGGGAGGGAAGAGGTCGTCACCACCATCATTGTAGAACTTTAAAATCTAATCCACGATGGGACTTGAGATGCCCTCCTACACGCGCTCACACTTATAACCAGTGGAGAGGGCGACGACATTGATGGAGGGGAGGGGGGAGAAAGTTGTTGCGGCGGTGATGGAGGAGGTAGCAACATTATTGGAGGAGAGGAGAGGTTGGAGGTCGGGAGGGAAGAGGTTGCCACTAGCCATCATTGCAGCTCTAGGATCCAATCCATGATGAGACTTGAGATGCCCTGCTACACACGTTCACACTTATAACCTGACGGAGAGGGTGGTAGCGTCGATGGAGGGGAGGGGGGAGAAAGCTACTGTGGCGGCAATAGAGGAGACAACGACATCGTTGGAGGATAGGAGGGGTTGGAGGTCGGGAGGGAAGAGGTCGCCGCCGCCATCATTACAGAACACCAAGATCCAATCTAGATGGGACTCGAGATGCCCTCTTGCACGCACTCACACCTATAACCTAGCAGAGAGGGTGGTGGTGTCGATGGAGGGGTGGGGGGGAGAAGGCTGCTACGACGGTGATGGAGGAGGCAACGACATCATTGAAGGAGAGGATGGATTGGAGGTTGGGATCAAAGAGTTCACCATTGCCGTTGTTGCAGAACTCTAGGATCCAGACTTCCTCTAAGCGCATGATTGAAGAAGCTTGGGAAAATACATGGTGGATGCTGTAGGTAAAAAAATAGACACATGGTCGAAAATGGTAAAAACTTTTGTTTTAATATATATAATTAGATTCTGATATTTTTTACTCCCTTCACCATTCGTTGGTACTCTACCACCTCTCATCCGGACCCCACCATCATCCTTTCTATGCTAAAGAACCCTGGTTGCCCTTCTCCTCCCATCCTCGCCTGATGGTACAATGCCCCAATCCCTTTCCCAATCCAAAAATGGAATGACGGCGACTACACCACTGACACCAACCCCACGAAAATCACTGCTTGTTGCAAGGAGGGGTCTGATAGAGACATGTAATTGACAGTGGAAAGAAAATCATGCTTGGGGTCGGGAGGCTGCAAGTCATCAAGGAAGGTGAAGAGGGCGGTGGCATCGATGGAGGGGAGGGGGAAGAAGGCTACTATGGTGGCGATGGAGGAGGTAGTGACATCATTGGAGGAGAGGAGGGGTTGAAGGTTGGGAGGAAAGAGGTCACCACCGCCGCCATCATAGAACTCTAGGATTCGATCTGCGATGGGACTTGAGATAACCTCCTGCACGTGCTCACACCTATAACCTGGCAGAGAGGGTGGCGGCGTCGATGGAGGGGAGGGGGGAGAAGGTTGCTATGGTGGTGACAGAGGAGGTAGCAACGTCATTAGAGGAGAGGAGGGGTTGGAGGTCAGGAGGGAAGAGGTCGCCGCCACCATCATCGCAGACCTCTATGATTCGATCTATGATGGAACTCGAGATGCCCTCCCGCACACGCTCATGCTTATAACTTGGTGGAGAGGCTGGCAGCGTCGATGGAGGGGAGGGGGGAGAAGGCTGTTGCGGTGGTGATGGAGAAGGCAGTGATGTCATCGGAGGAGAGGAGGGGTTGGAGGTCGGAAGGAAAGATGTAGTTGTTACAGTTATCGCATAATTGCAGGATCTGGACTTCCTCTGAGCATGTGACTAATGAAGCTTGAAAAATATACATGATGAACGATGCAGATGAAAAAATAGACACGTAGTGAAAAATGATAAAAAATTTTATTTTAATATATATAAATAGATATCTTAGAATCTAATATATATATATTTATATTTATATATTTATATATATATGAAAGCATAAATTAAGAAATTTTTTTTTAGTATTTGAGATTATCCACGTAAGCAATTATTTCTATGTTATATGTCCTCCTATCTAGCAATCCTTTAAGCATTAAATTCAAGTATGAGATTAACAAAAAAAATACATTAAATTTTATTTATATAAATTAAATTATATTATTAATATATGATATTATTATATTTTCATAATTAAAATTTATTTATATAAATAATTAAAAATATAAAAAAATAAATATTATTTTATTATTTATATATAATTTTTTTAAATATGACTAAATCTAGAATCCGTATGCATACAAACAATATTGAAACATCTCATACGCAGGGCGTGGCACGTTCACGGATACGCCGCTTTAACTCTGATCTAGGTTAGGTGGGACCCACCAACATATTCGAAATCGCCGTTCTGTAGCTAGCCGTTGCCGGATCACTAGCCTCTGTCCCTCCCTCTCCCGCGACGAATAAATCGTGGTCCTCTCCCCAGGCTGCGTTCTTTAACCGAACACCTCCATCTCTCAAGCATGCTGATGGTAAATGACAATCGAAGCCCTAATTTGCTTTTGTTCCGAAATCTTTCTATTCGTCATCGCGATTGATTCTAATTCGACAGCTCCGATCAGATTTCCTTCTTTTTAATTTTTCTTCCCTATTTCAGAATGATTTCTTCTTTAAATTATTCATGGTTTCTTTATTGGATTTCATTTCTTGAATGGTTTCTTTATTTGATTTCATCTCGTTTCCTTTTTAGCTTAGCTTCTAATTCTTTCCACCATGGCGTTCTGCTATAAATGCTTTCTTAGGATTTTCTTGATAGTTTTCAGGAGGGGCAGCAAATGCCGAGAGACACCATTGACGGTGGCGACAAGTGACGACCTCTCTACACTCTGTAATGCTTCAAAAATGGAATCGAAGAGGACTTTCCAAGGGCTTTCCAATGGCCGTGATCTAGATGGCCTTTCTCCCAACAATAAACGAGGAGTAGAATCTTATGTTGGATTGGTCTTGGATATCAGCGGTGATGATCAATCTATTTCGACCAAGTTCGTGATCCCCAGTGATGCTGCCGATCCATCTTGCGGCCTTGAGGTAGAAGAACCCGACGGAAGTGGGGATCCCAAGCCCGATTCTAAGGTCACGGGCTCTGCAGTGCAGACCCTTGAAAGGAAGGAGAGGAAGAAGGGTGATTCGAGAACTACAAGTTGCTCGCCTTGCACTCCTAAAAAGAGGGGTGCCAAGGTTTCAAAATATACTCCAAATAGCCTCCTTACCGATGTCAAAGGCTTGTTGTCCACAAGATTGCTAGAAGGTCCCCCAGTGAACTATAAGAAGGATAATGTAGACCTGATTGAATCTTTATTGGTTTGATTTCTTATGCATCATTTTGCGATTGTTTTACTTGTGTGTTGGGGTGCTTGTTAGGTATAAGTCCATGGATTTATAAAATATCCCGGTTATCTCTGTGGCTGCTCATCTTGCAACTATTCAAAAGTAATTCACTCTTAACAATCTGTTTTCAAAAAAGGTCACTCTTAACAATCTTTTTTATTTCATTTTTTGAACATATTCGGCTATAGACCAACTATATCTATTTGTTATTTGGTTTCTTCATATAGTGTAACACATACCTTTTCTTGAATGCTATTTCTTTTACAAAAATTTTGGAGTACTTCTTAAGCTGTGAAATATTTCATTTGCCAAATTTATGTTGATATAGGTGGTTTCTGCTAATGAATTCAAGAGGCATGTGAAGGTGGCTACAAGAAACCAAAATAATCATATTTTCTTGGAAAGTGGGATAAGTCTTTATAAACTAGTGAAAAGAGTTGAAGAATATACATCTCTGCACATTAGATAAAGTGATTGAAGAGAAGATTGGTTGTGCAGATAACTTGCATGGATTTGAGGATTGGAAAGGTAAATTACTTTTTTGATTTCCTCTTCAGCAGTTCTTCACTTTTCTTGTTGGTTTCTTGGGCTGAAGCACATTTATCCTTTTCACCTAGAGTCGTTTCAAGTGAGCCATGATCTTCTGAAGACAAGCATAAATGGTGAGATCCAACAGAATCAGCCAGAGTGTCATGGCGAGCCTCATTCAATTAGAAGGTTAGTTTGCCTTTAAGAAAATTTTATAGTTTAATGAAGGAAAAGTAACTGTATCTAGAATGACAAAGACAATGTCTAATCTCCTTTGAATCTTGGGATCTTCTTTTGATACGGAACAATGCACTTGATCTATCTTTTTATGGTACAATTAGTATTTCTACTAGATTTAAGTCTAATAATTAGAATTTGCGTATATTTAATTTTCTAGGGAGTCAGATTAAACCAAAAACTACACAGGAAGAAGCTCATTTGATCTTATATAGATTTTATTTCTTAGAGTCTGTTGTTTATTATCTGAATATAACTAAAACCATGATCAGGTCAGATAGAGATCATGTTTATTCCAGTAGTGATCTTAGAAACCTGCACTTCAAAAAGATACACTGCATGCCAAATCCAAGATAAACCTGAAAAGTCGATAATTTATTAAATGATACCTTATGGAGAGAGTTCAATAATCTTTTGATAAAGCAACATGAAACCTTAGGCCAGATATTGTAGATTGTGATCGATGGTATGAATTCTCAATTTAAAGAATCTACCACAGAAGCATCATTTCTACTACAAGAATATATATAATTGTTGTTGTTCTCAATCATGCATATATTTTATACATGTGTATGCATACAGATCATCTGGCATCAACTGAATAATCCACAAAATAATGACATCTGCTTTAGATGATAATATTATGCTAGCATGAGGGTTTGACCTTTGAGTAATTCATGATTATAGGTCTGAAAATGCAATATGAAGGAAAGCACAATAGTCCTAGCAGGCTAATATGATTCATGCTTAATTAAGGGCCTGTTTGGATGCTACACGTTATCCTGGGGGAGATATGTTTTAATTAGGGTAGAAGAGTTCCAGGAGATTGGGGCTACTCAAGCAACAGCCCAACCTAATTATAAGAGAGAGCTAATTCAGTTGTGGAGGTGATTTATCTCATTCCTATTTTTTAGGGATCAGCTTTTCATCAAAAAAAAAAAAAAGGGATCAGCTGTCGCACTGGCTTCTCCATCCTTTTCAAATGCCTTGCTTCTACCATGTCTTTAGAACTAAGTCCTGCCAACAACCTTGTGGGGAAGTTCTACTGCGCTGATAGGATCCTCCAACACCAAATAGATCCTAAAGGCAGAGGAAATGCTGGTACATCATGGTAGAGAATGTGCTGTTCCTCTGTTTGGAAGTCTTACTGATACATTTCTATTCCATGAATTGTTTTCTGAGATTAATGAACCAACTGTGATATATTGCATTTGCTTTGACAGTGAAGAAAGATAATTTGGTATTAAAACCTGTGCAGATAAGTGAGCAAAAGATGCTACCTTTTTCTTTGCTCTCCAGGTTTGATGTTAACTTTTTAACCAATGCGTTGCAAAGTTCAGATAATAACTAAGGTATTGTAATGCCACTCTCACTTTGTCATGATCCGCTCTCATATCTGCAATAACAGGTTACCATTATGATCTTGTTAACCTGTTATAATCCATGGCTGTATGATTGGTGCCTGGAGAATCGTTGAAATTCCGTCATTACAGATAACGGAAGGGTGGATTTTCAATAAACGAGAGGCATGATAATTCTCCCACTAGTCTCTCTGTTTTCTTTTTAAATTCATTGTAGGTTTATAAGTTTTGAGTTCTCGCATTTCATGAGATCTTGGCTTTTGTGATCCGTAACCAAATTTTCATCATTAAGGACAGTAGAAGGGGAATACAAAAGAAAGCTTGATTAAATGATATTTGTATTTATTGAGCTTGAGTACAACTTATTCCTGCTGTCTACCATTTCCTATAGTGCAATCTTAACTGTGTGGAACACTGAAAACTGTGAATATAAAGTAAATGACTTTGAAGCAATTTCATTTCCTGAAAATGAAGCCGTCAGAATTTAGGTCGTACCCTTTGAGAATTTAAGGTAGAGCATGCAAAACATGATAACTAAGTGCTGTATTTGATGTTCAAAGAGTTTTTGGTCCTTTGAACTTCTACTCTGTATTGAAAGTCCAAAAATAATGATGAAATTCTCTAGATCGTTAAAGATTTCCTCAAACATTCTTCAGTTCCATGGGGCCAGCTATAGAAAGCATTACTGGTTCAGCCCCAAGTATCTTGGTGGAGTTTAACTCTGAAGAGCCAGCTACAGAAGGCATCATTCATCCAGCTCCAAGTGTTGCCATTGAGGATAGCTTTCCATGCCCTGCTACAGAAGGCAGTAGTAAGCCAGATTCAAGTGTTAGCAAGAAATTTAGCTCCTCAGGGCCAGATACAGAAATTGGTGTTGATTCGGTTTCCAGTATGAATGCCAAATTCACCACCACAATGCCAGATGCAGAAGGTAATATCTATCCGGCTTCAAAAGTCTTCAAACATGGTCCGCGGAAGTGTTCATTGATGGAAAGTAAACCACAACTGAAAAGCAGGACAGCTAAAGGGTAGATATCTCTCAATTCATTACCTCCCTTGTGGTTTCCATTTCAGACATCAAAGTTTCAACCATATTAATATGGTTAGTTATTTTGAGTTTGACTCAGTTCCTGACAACCATGGCATTTATTTTTTGCTTGATGATATTTATTTTCAATTTAATCTCATGATATTCTTAATCGATGATCTCCTTGGAATGCACTATTTTCTCCTCTCTGATGAGTTATCTCTGTTTATATTATTGCTAGGCTGGGTTTGCCAAAATTCCCTGCAAATGTTTTGCAACAGAAGAATAATGCTCAAGTTGGCTCCTGGAAAAGGTGCTATGCTGATATGAGATGCTCAATTAATGCTGTTTTATTGTTTCTATTAAGTTCTTGAGCTGCTTTATTTTGTTCAAGGATCATGATCTGCACCGCTTGATTTTTAAGGAAAATGGTCTACCAAATGGATCTAAATTAGCATACTGTGTGAAGGAAAAGGTTTCTGAATATTTGTAATATTTTTTTCAAGTTGTATCTTTCATAGGAGATAAACCATTTCTCAATAATGAAGTTTCTTTTCTTTTTCTTTTTCTTTTTTTTAATTTTCTCTCTTCTGCGGGATGTGCTTATAGGTTATAAGTCCGAAAATGCTATATTGTGTAGTCGCTGTAAGACTGAGGTGTCTCCCTTGACCTCATATGAATTGTGGTTTGTCTTTGCAGGCACTACTGTCTAAGTGTGTTCGCTCAGGTTAGCCCTTCACAATTTGAAGCTCATGCTGGATTGGCAATGTTGGGGATAAATCCCGCTCCCGCCAAAGTCTAGCTCGATGCTCAACCTAATGCAACCAATAGCCGCAGAAGAGCTTCAGCAGACGGGCTTCAGCCGAACCCCCAGCGGCCGAGCTTCTTCCAACCCATTCAGCCGGCTGAACTAGTTAGCTGCCGAGCTTCTTCGGACTCCTAGCGTCAGGACCGAACCCTTCCAGCCGGTCAAACTGCTTAACGGCAGAGCTCTTCGAACTCCTAGCATTCGGGCTCCTTCGAACCTGTCCAGCCGGCCGAACTGCTTAGCGGCTGAGCTCTTCGAACTCCTAGCATCCGAGCTCCTTCGAACCCGTCCAGCCGGCTGAACTGCTTAGCGGCCGAGCTCCTCGAACTCCTAGCGTTCGAGCTTCTACGAACCTGTTTAGACGGCCAAACTGCTTAGCGGCCAAGCTTTAACGAAATCCCCCGACGCTCGAACTCCTCAGCGGTCGCCCCCTCGGCCGAACTCCTTCCGAGCTTCCCTTCAGCCGAACTCTCCTACAAGTCCGAACTCTTCTGGACGAACAACGAGACTGAACGGTATGGCCGCCACTACTGACGATGCCACTCTCTCCGTAACCAGCCCCATGTAGCTCACGACCTGCTAGTATGGCTGTCACCATCCACCTGATGACGCCTTCCTCTCCGTACCGAACTCCATGCGGCCCATGACTCGCCAGTATGGCTGTCACCATTCACCTGACAACGCCCTCCTCTCCATGCCGAACTCCATGCGGCGGTATGGCCGTCACCATCAACTAAGCTCCGCCTATAAAGGACCCTCCAGATACGCTAACTCGAATCGCTCTGATCTCTAAGCTCTCCCCTTCTTGTCCAAGCTCCGGAACTCATTCCGAGCACTCCATTCCTGTTGGCCTGAACTGACTTGATCGTCGGAGGTTCTTGTCGGAGCCACCCCCCACCGGCTCCGGACGAAACTTCATTTTGCAGGTCCCCGGCGGCGACCTCCTCGGCCTCCGCTCCAGCGGTCCCCGGCGATGACCAGTTTCTACATCAACAGATTGGCGCTAGAAGGAGGGCTTGAACCTTCGAGGTCCCCTTATTCTTAAAGGAGTGCTCGGTGGCGACTTTTCTCTTCCCTCTCCGGAGATCTCCCCTTTCTCTCCCAAAGAGGAAATGCCATCCAGGAGAGCTTCGGCACGGCGCTCGGCGGCCTCCGCGGCCCGATCCCATCTGGATCCGTCTTCAGCCCTGGTGGCTCAGGTTCCACCCGCACCCACGATGGATGTGAAGCAGTTCGACCTGCTTGTCCGATAGGTCCGTGGCCTCACGGAGGCATTGCAGGCTATGCAGCAGCCCCCGATGGCGACTCCACCAGAAAACCCGCCATTGGAATATCGGGAGCCGGCCTCAAGGAAGAGTACCACGAAGGGCGCTGCCATAGCCAGAGACGGAAAGGAGCTCGGCATTGCCATAGCCAGAGACCGCAAGGAGGTCGGCCACCTTACGGCCTCATCCACATTACCCCCGGGAGGAACTTGGTACATCGGCGATTCGTCACCTCCCAGCGTCAAAGCCAAGAGAAGTTTGCACCAAATTGAGAAGGCCAGCATGAGGAGGTCGTCCACCCCGGGACTTATTGTCGAAGAAATGCAGAGGAACAACGCTACCACGACTTTGAAATACAGAATTTGAGGATGCGCTGCTAGTAACTTCCTTTCAATAAAATTCTTTTCTTTCGATAATATTATTTCTGGATGCGAAAACTATGCAATGACAGGGAAGAAGCAGATTGCCGCGTTAGGAATAGAAGGAGAACCTCGTCCTAATGCGAGCGACAACCTCGGCTAGAGATAAGATCTCTCCCGAGCGATCGAGCCAACCTCGGTTAGGAACAGGAGGAGAACCTCGTCCTAACTCGAGCATCAACCTCGGCTAGAGATAAGATCTCTTCTGAGCGACCAAGCCAACCTCGATTAGGTACAGGAGGAGAACCTCGTCCTAACTCGAGCATCAACCTCGACTAGAGATAAGATCTCTTCCGAGCGACCGTTGACAAGTCAACCTCGGTTAGGAACAGGAGGAGAACCTCGTCCTAACTCAAGCATCAACCTCGGCTAGAGATAAGATCTCTCCCGAGCGACCGAGCCAACCTCGGTTAGAAACAGGAGGAGAACCTCGTCCTAACTCGAGCATCAACCTCGGCTAGAGATAAGATCTCTCTCGAGCGACCATTGACAAGTCAACCTTGGTTAGGAACAGAAGGAGAACCTCGTCCTAACGCGAGCGTCAACCTCGGCTAGAGATAAGATCTCTCTCGAGCGATCGTTGACAACCTCGGCTAGAGATAAGATCTCTCCCGAGCGACCGAGTCAATCTCGATTAGGAACAGGAGGAGAACCTCGTCCTAACTCGAGCATCAACCTCGGCTAGAGATAAGATCTCTCCCGAGTGACCGAGTCAACCTCGGCTAGAGATAAGATCTCTCCCAAGCGATCGAGCCAACCTCGATTAGGAACAGGAGGAGAACCTCGTCCTAACGTGAGCATCAACCTCGGCTAGAGATAAGATCTCTCCTGAGCAACCGAGTTAACCTGAAGGCCTCGTTCATAAAGAACGAGATGGGGGGAGAGGCCAGTGGCCCTTATGTGCCCCTACAGCCCGTTAGGAATAGGAGGAGGATCTCGTCCTAATGCGAGCATCAACCTCGGCTAGAGATAAGATCTCTTCCGAGCGACCGAGTCAACCTCGGCTAGAGATAAGATCTCTCCTGAGCGACCGTTGACAACTTCGGCTAGGAATAGGAGGAGGACCTCAGATCTCTCCCGAGCGATCGAGTCAACCTCGGCTAGAGATAAGATCTCTTCCGAGCGACCATTGACAACCTCGGCTAGAGATAAGATCTCTTCCGAGCGATCGAGCCAACCTCGGTTAGGAATAGGAGGAGAACCTCATCCTAACACGAGCATCAATCTCGGCTAGAGATAAGATCTCTCCCGAGCAACCAAGTCAACCTGAAGGCCTCGTTCATAAAGGACGAGATGGGGAGAGGCCAGTGGCCCTTATGTGCCCCCACAATCCGTTAGGAACAGGAGGACCTCATCCTAACGCGAGCATCAACCTCGGATAGAGATAAGATCTCTCTCGAGCAACCGAGTCAACCTCGACTAGAGATAAGATCTCTTCCGAGCGACTGTTGACAACCTCGACTAGAGATAAGATCTCTTCCGAGCGACCGAGCCAACCTCGATTAGGAACAGGAGGAGGACCTCGTCCTAGCGCGAGCATCAACCTCGGCTAGAGATAAGATCTCTCCCGAGTGATCGAGTCAACCTTGGCTAGAGATAAGATCTCTTCCGAGCGACCGTTGACAACCTCGACTAGAGATAAGATCTCTTCCGAGCGACCGAGCCAACCTCGATTAGGAACAGGAGGAGAACCTCGTCCTAACGCGAGCATTGATCTCGGCTAGAGAAAGCAACCGTGTCAACCTCGGCTGGAGAGCTTCAACTTTGACCTTGACAGAAAATAGGATTTCTCCCGACCGACCGAAATAACCTTGGCTAGGGATAAGGTCCGCGACAAGCTCGGCCAGAAATAAGATCGGGGACAACCCCGACTGCAGATCAGATCCCTCCCGAGCACCCGTACCAGCCATGGCAGGAGATGAGACCTCTTCCGAGCTTCGACCCAAACCAGCATGGAACTCAGAAGAAGACTTAGGCAGTCGCCTTTTCTGCACTCCCTTCCTTCGATTTTCGAACTTGGGAGTGGGGGGGGCTAGTGTTGGGGATAAATCACGCTCCCATCGAAGTCTAGCTCGATGCTCAGCCTAATGCAACCAGTAGCCGCAGAAGAGCTTCAGCAGACGGACTTCAGCCGAACCCCCAGCGGCCGAGCTTCTTCCAATCCATTCAGTCGGCCGAACTAGTTAGCTGCCGAGCTTCTTCGGACTTCTCAGCTGCCGAGCTTCTTCGGACTCCCAACGTCAGGACCGAACCCCTCCAGCCGGCCGAACTGCTTAGCGGCCGAACTGCTTAGCGGCCGAGCTCCTCGAACTCCTAGCGTTCGAGCTTCTATGAACCCGTTCAGACGGCCAAACTACTTAGCGGCCAAGCTTTAACGAAATCCCCCGGTGCCCGAACTCCTCAGAGGTCGCCCCCTCGGCCGAACTCCTCCTGAGCTTCCCTTCAGCCGAACTCTCCTACAAGTCCGAACTCCTCTGGACGAACAACGAGACTGGATGGTATGGCCGCCACTACTGGCGATGTCACTCTCTCCGTAACCAGCCCCATGTAGCCCACGACCTGCCAGTATGGCTGTCACCATCCATCTGATGACGCCTTCTTCTCCGTATCGAACTCCATGCGGCCCACGACTCGCCAGTATGGCTGTCACCATCCACCTGACAACGCCCTCCTCTCCATGCTGAACTCCATACGGCGGTATGGCCGTCACCATCAACTAAGCTCCGCCTATAAAGGACCTTCCAGATACGCTAACTCTAATCGCTCTGATCTCTAAGCTCTCCCCTTCTTCTTCAAGCTCCGGAATTCATTCCGAGCACTCCATTCCTGTTGGCCTGAACTGACTTGATCGTCGGAGGGTCCTGCCGGAGCCACCCCCCACCGGCTCCGGAAGGAACTTCGTTTTGTAGGTCCCCGGTGGTGACCTCCTCGGCCTCCGCTCCAGCGGTCCCCGGCGACGACCAGTTTCTGCGTCAACAGGCAGCAAGATGCCAATCGTGAGTAGATTTTTAGATGTCTTTTCCATATTTTGATGTACTTATTTTAGGTTGAGAAAATACACTAGACGTATTACTTTTCATTTCAATGGAAATATTCTATACTTTTGCAGCTATCATCACGTATATACTTCTGATGGCTTGTCACTTCATAAACTGTCACTTTCTTTGTTAAATGGTCAACATTCTACTGCAAAATGCTGCGAGTGTATGATTTGTGGTGATGGAGGAGTACTGATTTATTGTCACACATGCCTTAAGGCCTTTCATGCAGGTATTCTTTTTTTTTTTCTAAGTTTAAAGAAGTATTCGAACTTGCACTCAATATATGCCATATGTATTGAAATATATACCATACTTATGAAATTGCTACCCATAGCTGATAGGTATCTACATTTGACTATTTTTTGCTTTAAATTCATTTCACGAACTATGCACATACATGGAAAACAAGCAATTATCCAGAATAATACTAGACTTCTTTCTTTTTTTGGGAGGTTGGAAATTCTAGATTATGTTGCAATAGATATGTATAGAATAAAAATAGAGCATGGTGGATAATATGGAAAGGTGCTCTAGAGGACTTATGTGGATTATGCTTGCTTGCAAGATTTGTGGAAGAAATTTATTTGGCAATAGTAAGGCAAGAAGTGCTGCATTGATCAACATGCTCATAGTCCATATATGAGTCTTTTAGAAACAAAAATTTCTATGGATCTCAAGAAGTGATTTGAAAAACCCATTTTCAAAGACCTGGCTTTTGATAGCAAGTGATGTGAAAGTACAATCAGTATAAACCTAGTTGATGGGATTAGGTTTATTTATGTTTTTGTGTGCCAAGTGAGATGCTTAAGTCAATGATAGTTTTGGATGGTCTTCAGTTATTTTTTTCTTATAAATCTGTACTTATTTGGATGCAACTCACGAGAACTCCACAAATTAATTGTTGTAAAGGAGTGCTTACTGAATCATTGACGACAATTACCATCATGGTGTTAAAATGAAAGTATTAACGGGATAATAATTCAATCCCATTTAAAAGAAAAGAACTTAGAATGTTGCCAAGATGCTGGCTATAAAAGAATCATTAGCATATGGCCAAGAAGATGGCCTGGGTCATTACTTAATCTAGCCAAATACTCTTATCCATGGTTCATTATACCAATGTGTACTGCCCTGTTTTGGACATATTGCACTGCGCCGGTAAGGTACAAATATGGTACTCGGTTTTGATATGGCGCAAGGCCTGAACTATCTTTTACCAGGTGGAACCAACTGGTTCTGCCTAGTTTTGTCTTACACCAATTGGTTCTGCCCTATTTCATGTTGTACCAACCCATGCCATCCAGTCAGGCCGTATTATGGCTGGGTGTGAGAAAAGGGTCTCCAACCTTGTGTCTGTATGAGGGCTGTCTCGCACTATACCGAGCATACCATATTGAACTAGTAAGGTACTGGTACAGTGAACCCTTGCTCTTACCAAGTAACAAAATGAATGAGATCTACTATCTATAAACTGCCTATACCAATATCATTCATTTTGGAGGCCCCTTGCCTATGTATCAAATGGTCAAAAACATATAGTCTAAATAACTTAATATAGTACCCACTTGTAACCACTTGATCCATAGTCAATGGGTCTCTATAATATATGATTTTTGGATTTGGCAGTTTAGAGTTAATAGATGACATTCAAGGGTTTAGTCTTTAGATCTTTATCTCCGAACCCCTGTCTTCCACTTTCCCCTGAACAGATCTGGCTACAAATTCTGTCAACTTGAGCCTTGTCTACCTTTACAAAGTAATGTTGAATTATTCACCCATGCAAGCCAAGTTACATAGAGTGGATGAAAAAATATGAGCAAAAAATCGAGGCATTACACACCAATAAACTGAGGATTATGAAAACACTTGCCATCATGATCTTCGAGGTTTTGTCTATTTTTCAACTTCAAGAAGATGACAGTTTTGTGTAAGTCATCCCCATTCTCTTTCTCTAACATATTTTGCATATCCAATTGATTCTTTTCTTGTGGTCACTTATTTTCTTGGTGAACCTGAATATTGTTTAGAATCTTTGCATTTTCCTACACTACTAATCTTCAGTTTTTCTTCTTACCGTGCTTCTTCCAAGGAGTCTTAGTGTGTTTATGATCTCCTATTTGTTGAATGTCATAATTATCTCTTTGGCACATTACTTCTTTCATGGAGCTTCTTACTGCTCTTTGCGCTTCATACTTTCCCGAGTCACTGGGCATAAAACCTTCTAGTCCATTAGCATTTAGCTTTCTTCAGTAAGTTCCCTCTTTTTGCAAGACCAACAACCCATTTTCATGCACATTAGTCTCTGCTAGTTTGGTGGTCTTTTGATAATCTTTCTTTGTTCAAGAATTTATTTAAAGATTCTTATCTCTTTCCATGCATTGGTGGCTCAGCTTCCATCAGCACTGTGGCAGTTCCCATCCTTTTCCGAGAGAAATGTTGGACAAATGTTGAATCTAATTCAAGATTCCTGCCCTTATTTGTTTGTCAGTTTGCATTATTGCTTCATTGTTGTCCGTTGACTTTATCAGCCAGCTTCCTGTTTTACAAGTTGACTTTGTTGATTTGTTCACTTCAGGACCACCTTGCCTCAGGTGCTGGGTTCCTTTTATCACTGATGCCATTATCTCAGATCTCACTTGGTCATCTGAGCTACTTCTTGAGGCTTCTTCCAGAAGGTGGACCACATCATATTTTATTGATATGCTCTTTTTAGCTCCATTAATACCATCTCAGATTTATTTTCAGCATGTCCATCAAAACTGCATCTATGTGGTTTTGTAAATTAGCTTGACTAACATTGCACCATGCTTTTGATTCCACATTTATAATACTTGGTCGGTTGGTCTTAAATCATCTTCTCTATCTGTCCATTTGGAATACGAAATGTGGGTGCTCTTTAGTTAATTTTATGTGCTCCATATGCTTATGCTACGTTACTTTTATGGTAGTTTGTAGGTCTGATCCTGATCTATTTCTGACAGTAGGAATCTTGGTTTATGATCCATTGAGCAGTCAGCTTTTTTGTATTGTAAAGATATTATAGCACAAAAATATTTGTTTATGGTTACATACATGCACCCATGTAGTGTTTGTTGCTTATATGATAAGTCCACTCCAAGTCTTCAACAGTTATTAAACTTTGGTTTTTGCAGTTAAATACTTGTACAACAAAATGTAGTTCCTCGTGTAGGTACTGGTCACACTTAACTAAGCTTTCAGCAAGCCAGATGGTAGTCTGCTGGTACAGCCTCAGGATTTCCTAAAACTCCAATATACCCTGCTTAAAGAAGCGGATATGGATAATACAAGTATATAACCTATCAGACGTCATGTGTTAGGATGTGTCGGGCTTCATGCCCGGTATGGTACAGTACTGACCGATTGATTCCAAAAGCTTAAGCTGATAGAGAAAAGGTCAACAATGTGTCAGGCATCTCGCCCACCCTCATGTGTGGCTCAAAAGATGGACTTGGAGTGATAACAGAGTAAGTGACAGACAAGAATCAGAATAATGGATAACCAGGGATAATTAAATAAATAGCTGAACTGGAGGGATTCTAACTCATGACCTCCAGCAAGCCTAGTTTTGATACCATGTTGACTAGGCAATTAAGCCCAGGAGCTTAAGATTTTGGGCTCTATTGTTTAGTTAACTTCCAGCTCTCTAGCATATGATAGATCCCACTCTGTCACTACATGTTTGTTTGATTAATCTTCCTATGAAAATATTGCAGCTTGCTTGAACTTACAGGTTGTACCTGATGGCGAGTGGAATTGCCCATATTGCATAGATATTTTCAAGTCTGAATTAGCTTCCCGCAAAGAACTCTCAAGTGCCGTCAGATCAGTTGACCTTCGCTTGAGATGTATATTAAAGGATCGAATGGATAAACTTGAGTATTGTGTCCTATGCAAATAAGCTTTTATATGTCTAGTCCATCAACTTGACAGAGCTTTCTATTATTAATTTATTATTCCTTTGATTTGTTCATGTCAAATCAACCTAAATGTTTCTATGCTCATATATTTACTTTTTGTGGCATATATTATGCAGGGATGGCTCTTTCAGCACTGCTGTATTCCATGCAAAAACATGTGTATTCTGTGCTCAAGTAAGTCATATGTTTTTCTCCACCAACAGCCGCACACCCCCGCCGCCTCCCTTATTGACATCATTGCAGGTTTTTGAAATTTGACATGGTTCTCTTTCTTTTTAGTGTGATAGGCTGTATCACGTTGGTTGCTTAAAGGATCTCTTTCTTTTTAGTGTGATAGGCTGTATCACGTTGGTTGCTTAAAGGATCCTGGATCATGTAATCTAAGGATGACAACCAGACCTCACTTGGTTCTGTTTTATTGAATTCTACTAACATGAAATTATAAACAATGCTTAATATATTACATGTGCATAATTTTGATACATCCTTTGATACAGGAAGTTGCTAAGGGCAAGTGGTTTTGCAGCAGAGAATGTGAGGCAATTCATGCCGCTTTACATGATGGTCAATAATTGACAAAACATGGTTCCTGAGTCATTAATGAGTATGTTGAAAAGGAAGCCTGAGGAGAGAAATCTACCTGATGATGCTGAAGCTAATGTTCGCTGGCAACTATTAAGTGGAAAAGATTATGAAGATAAAAATATGGAAGAGAAAATTTTACTTAGAAAGGCAACTTTATTTTTTCAAGTAGGTGGTAGCTTGCAAATGGATCTTCATCACATTTTTAAGTGTTGGAAATTTAAATGCATCCATCAGTTTTAATGAAACATCATCTTGGCAAATGAAGTTTTTTATCACCATGTTATCTGCACTCTTTCCATCGCGATCCATAATTTTCTAGTCTATGCTTATTTTGTTTTGCTTCTGCTTTATGTGTGTGACTTAAATTTTTTGGCTTAGTTGATCTGGTATGAGAAGTTGCATAGTTTGGTTGTATTAGTTACTAAAAACATCAGATATTGTACTCTTTATGTAAACACTGCTGAAATTCATTTAAATTTAATGGACAATTTGATAACATTCAGTATCACAATCTAAGGACTCAAACAAATAGTTAGCATTTTCTAATGCACAATGAAGTATTCAGTTGTGAAGGAGAAAAGTAGCACCCTGTAGACAAATAGAGTTTTAGAGCGGATCACCATTGCCAACAATAGGAATCTTACTCTCCACCTTGGCATTGTTTGCAATCCTCCCATACTCCCACAGACAAGTTTTCACACATGCACGTGGAACCATGGGCATACCCATGTTTGAATGCATGCATGTGCAAACTCCTGCAGACTGCATACGTATGTGCACATATGCATGCAAGCAGCACATGCACATGTGTACATATGTGCACATGCATCAGTGTGCCCACCATCAGACCCAAGTAAACTCACCCACATGCACACATGCAACTAAGGACATGCTTAGATGCACTTGCATGCAAAACACATAAATGACATGAGATTTGAGTATGGCTACTAAAAAATGTAAAGAAATTTTACCTACAGTTTTCCAACTTTCAGTGGTGGAAGGATTCAAAGTTTCAAACAAACAAAGAGCATATCTGACATGCAATAAAGTGTTAGGCAGCTTGTTAAGTATAGATTAAATGATTCATTAATGAAATAACTACAAAAATCCTTGGGTTTTTCCTTATTTTTGCTATTCTTATATAAATTCACATGTATTACCATATTCATGAGAATTGTGATACATTGCCTTGTTCACTACCTAGTATCACCTCATAATTTTGAAAAAACCAGGAAACAAATGCCTTGAGTGTAGGAGATTATGTTTTACTCGCATCCCTTGATCTGTGCATTAGGAAGTGCATGCTTTGTTGTTCATGGATAGCAATGTGCAAGCTTTTTAGTTTCAATCTAGTCCAACAGAGTTGTAGGAGTTTGCTTCTATGGGTTGAGGTTTTGAACTATTGTTACATGTGCAAGTATCTTAAATATCGTTATTTACAAAATCAACTTTAAGATGTACTGGTTAGCTGGTTTTCTATATCATGTCTTTTCCATGGAGCAAGTGTTCAGGTGAATCACCATATACTTTTGGGTATACAAATTATATGTTAAATTTCAGAATTCATACAATGATCAGTAAGTTGCCACACATATGGTCCAGTATTTATAGGCAATCATTAAAGCAGTTGTACTATCTCTATATATTTGAACCACAAGAAGTATAAGAACTAATTTATCCTTTTGAATGTTATAGTTGGTGGGGAAGGGTAAGATCATTGTTGGAAGTAAGTTGGTTAATTATCCAGGAAAGAAGATTTCCAGTTATGGAGACATTTCCCTTGTGACTAGTGGGACATAGGATTTTCTGTTGACACTTGCATAGTCTTTCTAGCTCTATAATTTTCTGTCTTGACCCAGGTCCAGGTATTGGTATAGGGATGGGAGTTTACCAGGTTGGAAGCTTACTGTTATATGCGTGCTAATCCTGTAATCAGAATTCCATTCTTGAATGGCATGTCTAAAACAAAAGAAAGCAATCTTCATGAAATGTGCATGTAAATAGTTTTTGCATCTGATCCGCAATGTAACTTGAAACATCGCTTCTTCCCCAAAAAATTCATGTCAGATACATCTGTTAAGTCCTGATATATGTTGTTGACCCATTCCCTAAGAGCTTAAGCTTTTAACCAGTTGGATTCCTATGAAATAATTAGTTACTTATCATAATTTAGTTGTATTTTAGAAATTAGTGGACAGTTGGATTCCTTTTGTAAAGAGTCTAACCTGACATAATGATGTTGGATATGGGCTTTTAAGACTCTTTGAGCTTGGTTAAGAACGTAGGTTTAAAAAGCTTTCTAAATTATCATGTATCTTGTACAGTTGTATACTTGTATCCTTGAGTTAATTTTAAACACTTAGTATTTTCCATGATTAAAAGGCAGTTTACATGGGCTTCAAGGAGTTTACTGCTGAAATTATATGTTTTGGTTTTGTTATAACTGCATACATGATTTTGCCATGGTAATTTAGCATACATCTTTCCTGATTTGTGTTAGCATATTTTATCATAAATTCAATGCATTTCCATGATGTCTAAAGATTTACCTTGGTCTTCATAACTTTAGTTCTGGCTTGAGATGCAACCTGTACTCACTGAAATGACGTCAGTAAAAGATCATGCTTAGTAACTCATGGGATAATGTTGCTGGAAAATCTTTACAATGAAGCGGGTTTGCAAGTGGTACTGGAAATTGAATATCTTGTCAATTGCAGTATTTGAAATAACTATGAGTATGAGTCAGAGTACAAGTATACATCAGTTCCAAAAAAAAAAGTTAACAAATCTTGCGCCTCTCATGTGGACATGATTGCTATAGTCAATAATCTGACATCACTAGTAGATCTGTGTAGGACTCAATGATCTTGCATATTCATCTATCATTAGTTGATTGCTGGTTTAATTTACTGGAATTAATTATAGATTACCTCTAAGATAATATATATTTGAGGATGTTAGTAACTTGATCAATGGTACAATTGGATTCTTACAGTATTGTGGGTTTCTAAGAATTCATACTAATTGAAAATATTAATATGTCAAGTTGTGTACATAGCATAACATTCAAAAAATTCAAGCAATATATCATACAAAAGTAACTTTATCTCTTTCCACTATCAGACCAGTCGACAGTTACACAATACAACATCATGCTAGCAGTTGCTTGAGATTGAGCTATGTTTTTAACTTGATCTATTTTCTGCTCCCAGGATGCGTTTCATCCTATAGAATGTGGTGGTTGTGATTTAATACCTGCTATATTTCGTGGGTAAGATCGGGCAGCCTTTTCTTTTCCTTTCCCTTTCCATTTTTGTACCATTTTCTTCTGTGCATGCCCCTTTTTTGAAAGATATGATTAAAAAAAAAAAAATAGCGAATGTTTTGCAGTTTAAAGGTGCCAGGGTCAGATTGCAGTGAAATGTACTGTGCAGTAATAGGTGTAAAATAACGATCCTTGGCCTTCAAGCACTTCTCTTATCATAGTTTATTCATTCAGTTTATTTGCATTCGTCATAACCATTGGCGTTTGGCTTTACCAATGGTTGTGGCCCAATAATTATTTCATGCTGCCACTGCCTTGTCCAAGACCTGGTTTCGGGAAGGCATCATGTTTTCCCCCTCTTCTTTGTCTTGACGGTATTCCAAAATCCAAATAGAATGGAACAATGCTTTGGAGATGATTACAACTATGATGCTGATCTTAGTTATTGAACGTGTGGTGAATACAGATCCGATCCTGCATCAGCTGGAGTTCTTAGGGTATTTAGTGAGAAAGTTGCAGAACTTCCTTTGGTTGTTACATGGAATATCAAGTAAAGGTGAGACAAACTTGCAACTCTCATGCTGTAATCTTTGATCCCATGTAAGTTTCAGATCTAGTTGACGACCTTTGAATTATTCCATTATTCTCACATCTTGAGTATTGTGTTTGGGCATGCTATTCCGGTTAGGAACGTGGGAAGCTGTCTATGTAGTGCAATAGTTAGGAAACAAACCCAAGTAGGGAAAAGAAAATATAAGAAAAAGCTGGTTGAAGTTTTATTTTCTTCTAGGGAAAAGAAAACATGAGAAAAAGCTAATTGCTGGTTGAAGTTTTATTTTCTTCAGAAAATGTATAATATTAACTTATATGAGACTTCGTCTTTATTTATATAGGCTCCTTCACAGGCAATCTAGCTTATAGGAGATCAAAGGATATAGAATATTTGATAAAGCCAGGATTCTTATATATCCCTAGATGGAAAAACACAGCCATAATGACTCTTTGACTCTTTACTAAAATGAAAGTTTTCACGCATTTCCTGGCCAAAACAGGTTCCAGAAACGTTGGAAATGGCCCCGAAACACTTCCAGTCAAATATGTGTCTGATCTTCTGCAACTAGCCAATGATAATCCTGGAACTCCTGAAAGCTTGGCAAATAAAAAAGGCAGAGGTAAAAGAGAACTAATGTCTAGTACTAAATGGGCTTGGATTGAAATTAAGGACTCGTCTTTCCTATCTAGACAAAAGATTCTTCAATTGAACCATGAGGCATTATCGAATATCCCTTCAGTTCATCAGTTTCATTGACTTGATCGTCGTGCCTGTTAATCTTCTATAGCTCTAAAATTTGATGAAGTTGTGATCTGCTTCCGACTTCAATATTTTGCAGAACATGTGGTGTGCGGTGTTGGTGGAATCATAGAGAAGATCAAAATATTCCAAATCCATGATTTGGGTGATCGTGTCAATGCTCACAGTTCAAGTGCAACTGCAGTCAACCTTTGAAAAGATACAGCATGTCTACAACTTTCGGTATCTCATATTGATTGAATTAAATGTTTCTTTCAGTCCTCTTGCAATCATTGTCATCATACTCATAAATTCCATGGTGAAAGGCAGTCCTTTTTCATGACCATCCATGAACTTATCTCTCTCTATTTGACATCTATGAGCCAGATTCCACGCATGCCCATCTATCTGCCTGGCCATGCCAGGCTAGATTTGTGGGTTAGGTCAAAGTTTAGGCTCACCACTAAGAATTGTATTCTCTCTCTTAAGTATTATATATGTGGAAAATGTCGTAACAAAAAGTAACACATGCGTTGTGATTCAAATATTTGATGCGATTTTGCACAAGGGGTGTCTACACATTCTTATGTGATGTTTGTGGAACTCTTTATAAAGGGGTTCGATATGAAATATGGACTAATGCGCTACCTGATTAGCTGAAGCCAATTGTTTAGTGGCCCTATACATGTATCTTTGGCATTTCAAGCTCAGTAGAGTTGAAGTTTCAGAGCCTGTAAGTGTCAGGTTGGCTCAAGCTTGCTCAAAAATAGTCTGGCTTGTCATGATAGAGTTTGCAAAAGCAGCTCGCTGCCTTTTGTTTCTGGATAACTGCTTGCTAAGTGGTGGTCATTCATCTAACCAACCAAAAGCCACCACTTTTTGGGTGGTTAATGTCAATCAACGTTCATTATCCACTTAACCTGGTTGAAGATATTTCAGAAGGGGAGAGGAAATAACTTTAACCACCTAGTCAAGTCTCCTCGCCTCATTTTTTTTCTTCATGCTTTACCCTTCTTTAATGCTGCTTACATTGTCCATATTTCCAAAAGGTGGTACTTAAGTAGTGAACCCATGCCTTTTTCAACCAAATGGCATTTTTAACTCATCAGCAACGACTGGTTAAGTGAGCAGCAACCGAACGACAATTTTGTTTTCAGCCTCATGGTTAACTGATTAAGTGGTAGACACTGATGGTTAAGGTTATCCACCCCCTATTTAGCTATCTAGGAACCAAAAGCAACCTCATTGTTTTTTCAAAAATGGACCAGTGTTAATTTCTGGCACTTATGTCCCAAATTCTAATGCATGTATTGCAAGGATATGTTTAAGTGGAGTTGAATGCATATACTTTTCATGGTGAATGCACATATTTTGACAATGAGTGCAAATACTTTTTATACCAGCGAAACATAAATTGTAATTGAATGTACATATTTGTTGAGTGTCCATGGTACATTCCATGTGTTGGAATGTTTTTGTAGTTCCGGGGGAAAAGTGTCATCCAATTAACAACAAAAGAAATAAAGTGGCCAATCCTGCAATATGCCTATAAAATATTTATAAAATTTCATATTTTCAGATATTATAAAATTTGGTGGTTAATCCAACCTTGCATCCTGTCCCTCCTCTCCCAAAAACTTGATTCTCTCTCTCTCTCTCTCTCTCTCTCTCTCTCTCATAAGCGTATGCTCCATTAGGTACCACCACCAAACACTTGACCTCTGCAAGCTATAATTCCCTCCCTAAACCTTGCCCTTATATAGTTAGTGCTCTATCGACTAGCATGATTTGACATACTTGCTACTCCCTTAGTATAGCTTATTTGGGCTGCCAAATTTGTTTTCTGGCTTTCTATCTTATATTTTATTGTCTTACCATTATGGTTTTGCTTAATTATGATGATTGTATGTAAATGCTTTAGTCATCCTATTTAATGTGCACTGCTTAATGCCTAACACAAATTTCAGTTAAAACTAATTTGGAAAACTATATATGTAAATTATCAACTGAACTGTAATTAGATTTCTAGAAGTTAGGGAACTAACAAATGATTCTAAATATTGTAAGGCATCAAGATGAAATAGTCAGCTACTAGCATTAATATGACAAATGAACAAAAAAAGAGTATTGTATAATAACGACCATGTATTTGATATAGAAATGCAATCTTTCAATTTATGTATGTATTCGTAACCAAGGACTGCAATTTTGGTACTGGGTACTATATCGATATCATACAAGTTTGGTACAGTACAATCAATATTGTATGATAAGCACATCATACTAAAACAGCACTCTAACCATGTTTCTCATTTTTTTATTTTGGTATGTTTTGGTATAGTTTGGTAGACATCTCAGTAGGCCTTGATATGGGGCAGCACACCTTGCCACGGGGCCCATTTTGATCTAAACTTGAGTTTCATACCAAATTACCAATACTCATGTTGTATGATATGGTACAATAAGGCCCATACTGGGCAGTATGGGATGGTATGGCAAACCATGTTCATAATACTTGAATGTGAATATTTTTACTGAAGCCTTAGGTGTTTTTTAATGTAATTTTAAGGTTAGATGCTATGGAGATTAAGATATGTGACTTTTCTTACTGTTAGACTTCATCAATGTTTGGGCAAAATAAAGAGCCTTTAAGATTTGAGAAATATCTTTTCTTTAAACCTGAATTTTGATTTAACCCACAAAACTTTGGAATTTGAGTTTGAGCTATAGATGAAAATTTACTTCTTTTTGTTAACAAATTTGAATTGCTGGGTGTTTTTTTATTAAACTCAGATGGAAAGTCATTTCATATATACATGTAATAGTGTAAGTGGCATTTACTTAAATGGTGTTCATGTAAATAATTCAGTATTTATCAGTCCACTCTGTTACTAGCAGCCAGTCCACTCCCTCATTGTTCTCACCTTTAAATAAACTAAGAAAAAAGAAACTCTTTAAGGGAGTATCAATCAGTTATCAGAAAATCAAAAGAAAGGTTCTGAAGCATCAGTGCTAAGCAGTTTCCTGCATTGCTTGGAAAATCTGAAATTTATTTCTATTTTTCCTCATTTTTTAAACTATATTCAGCAATAAAGTTCAGTTCTTGTGTATGATCAAATATGGGATAATCTTTAGCTGATTGCAATTGTTTTACATTGGGACTATTAATAGTTGAGTCCAAGATTTGCCATCTCGATATTGGACCCCGTAACTGTACCATTTATTATAGTATTGGCATGCGCTATGATACGGTGAGGCATATCGACTATCAATACAGTATCAGACTACATACCGGTTCGGTACTGATACTTTATAGTATAGTCGGGTATGATATGGTATTGACCGATATGGCAAACCTTGGTTGAGATATGCATGTAGGGGTTGATTAGTCTTAGGATGGTGACAGTGTGCCTTGATCTTGAGCTTGTGAGTCAAACAGGTTTATGAAATATGGATATGAATATGATGCAATATAGATAAACTAATGTGAAAAATCTTGAAAAAAATAATACAGTACCGTTAGGATACAACAATGAATAAATATATGTTCTCTTATTTATGGAAGTATACTAGCTTATTAAAATAACATAGTATTAGCATCCACAAAATCTATCATTTGGTCATCATTTAGGTTGTGTTTGGTGCATCGCCAGGCAATCTTGAAAGGTAATGTACATTGCCTTCAAGATAGATTGCCATCATTAAATTATCAGTAATGTTGATTACTGTGTTTGGTACATGTAAGGAATATTATAGTAAAATTACTGAAAATCTTGATTAACATGTTTGGTATGACAATCAGATTATCGATAATATAAAATCAAATTTTTAAAATGCCCCTAATAATGTTGCTCTTCTTCTCCTTGGGGAGAAACAAAAATAAAATATAATTTATAAATATATATTATTTATATTTTTATATATTTATATAAATAAATAAATAAATATTATATATTTATATAATACTAATATATAAATATAAATATAAATATAATATATATATATTTATATTATATATATATAGGAGCCATAGTTTTACATATAATAATATATAAATATATATGTATATCCATATATATATATATATAAATAATAATATATGTAAATATATATAGAGGAGCTGCAGGCGGGGCTTATGTGTAGAGGAGCCGTGGGTGGCATCGAGGGAGGGAGGAGGGTTGGACGACGGGTTTTTATAATCTTTTTAAGGAATAATTTTATTCAAAATTTTTATTGCAATATTACCAAAGAAGTAGTAATCTGGATAGCCACCCCTTCCTAAGGCAATGTAGATTATCTCCTGAGAGGCAATGTAGATTACCAAGATAACCTTCTGGGAGATAATGTAGATTGCCATCCAAAAAGCATACTAAACACAGTAATCTGATAGGCCTACTTTAAATTACCGGCAATCTGGATAGATTGCTAGCTACCAAATGCAACCTTACATCAATAGAGCATAAGATGTACTCCATATAATAATATCAACATCATAATCTCTAAATTTAACCACTCAATAAAAAGGCCAACTTTCATAGGGAAAAATAACACTTTCTTTATTCCTAGTGGTATTAGTGGGGTATTTTAGGCATATGCAAGAAGTATGCAAAGCTTTTCTAAATTTTGAAAAATAGAATTTTTGGGTATGAACACATGTATAAGTATCCAACAAATATCAGTATCCAACATGTATTAGATACTGACATGAGTTGCAATTTGAATTAATTGTGCTTCCTAGATATAGGGATTGCATGCTTTGATCTTAGGCTACAAATCTAACATTTTTGCTTTTTCTCCTTGGTTTTATTTTGTTATTCATTCATTCATTGTTTATAAATATACAGCAGTTGATTCTATGATGGCCTTAATTTTAAGTAGTTGAGCATAACGGTGTTAACTATGACCTCCTGCTCACCCACCAAAGCAGTTGTGACTGTTCCCATGAGAAGGTGTCAAGTGTGGGGAAGAAGATGGGAAGTATTGGAAAAAGGGGGTCATCTGAGTGAGACAGAGGACTTGACACTATCCTTGCTATGCTCTTCTTTTTACATCCAACATTAGTGAGATTTGGTTTATATAAAAAAAAAAGGATTAAAAAGCAATATATGCTCTTTTTTTGATAAAACATGTTTTTATCTCAACCTTATCATTCCAATAACTGAATTGTCTTTTAATTTATGATCTTAATTTGACCTGTTATCAATATGCACTGTCATTGCAACCCTACTTGTCATGTGTTTATGTTTTTAGTGGTATCATTGGTTATGCTTATGTTGTCCCTATCTTAATGGAATAAAGTTATTCATGTCTTGAAAGTTTGATATGACTCCCTTGTTCTCAAAATCTTATCATCCACTATCTGGTTCTTATGGTCCATATCAATCTGATCTTAAATAATTTATATCACATCCTTGGATCAGGACCAAATAGATCTTATGGTCCAGATCTATATTATAAAATCCGACTTGATCATGTTATTTTCATATTAAACCAAGTGGAGTTTCCATTAGAATTTTTTGTGATAGTAAGCCTTGAGCACATGATAATAGAAAGCCTATAATGGTTTTCAACTTCAAACATGTATAGATGGAAGTCTTTGGACTTCATGGAGCTAAAAACTAGAGGCAGATATTCATATTCTTGCAATCATTTGTTAAATCTGACTAAAAATCCTTCCTGATATACTTTATTGGCAATTGGTGCTTTGTCTCGTTAAACATCCTATGTGCCTTTGGATGGTGCGGAATTTTTTGTTTGTATGAAACTCTTTTCTATTTTTGTTCATGTACTTTATAATTTACTCTCCTTTTTTAATTTTACATTTTTTATAATTTTATAATTTTTGAAGGCAATTAGGAAAAGAATTTTATGATTTATGATTTGATCCACATTTTTATCCTATCTAAACTCATAATCCTGACATGCTCATTGTCTCGCTTCATTTTGACTCGTTGTAGTCCATGTTCGTACTTATTTTCTTTTGGATTTTCTTTTCTTTTTTCTTTTTTTCTTTTTCTTTTTATTTTTTTTGAAAGAAAAGGAGGGGATTGTACTGATACCTCATCATCTTTGTTACAGCAAAGATCTGCGACTAAAGTAACGTTTCCTTTGGTATGTACAAACACCTGCTGCAGCCATCCTCTTTGCCATGAATCTGAGCTCATAGAGGAAAACTACCTTGGTACTTTTCATTAGCAGTAAAATCATTTCAAGAATCTTATCGTCTTCTAACTTATAAAGGTTAGTATCTTAAACAGGGGGTTAGGAATGCGGCACAGCGGAAGTTTATTGGATGAGCTGGGCATACCACCGAAAGATTTACCTGTTGATCAGTTTATTCCTCTTGGACGCATGCTATACAAGGCACCATCTGATGGAAAGTAGGGAGAACATGAGCGTATGTCCACTACAGAGCTTCATTCATGCATTGTTCCATGGCCTCCCTAATGCTAAGCTTATAAAATGTTTTCTTCATTTCAGTTGATTATCTACTTTTTATTGTTCGTGATGTGAAACTGCTTCCTAATCCTGATGAAGTTGCCGATGTTAAATACGTTAATCAAGATCAGTTGAAGGAGCTACTGAGGAAAGCAAATGCTGGGGAAGATGGTGTGAAGCTTTCCCCTTGGTTCAGGCTGGTTGTCGATGACTTTCTTATAAAATGGTGGGACCATCTCAAAAAAGGCACTCTTCAGGAGGCTGTGGACATGAAAACCTGACGTAAAAGAAGTTGAGGTATTTTTATCACTTGAATAATGTTGGGAAACTAAACCTGCTTCAGTTCTTGTTAAAGTAAATTAGCATGTTATGGTTTTTGTAATGCACTTGGTATCAAATTTTTTAAATTTACTTTAGTTTCATGCATAATTTTGCATTTTGGACAATGAACAGGATGGAAGTCAATAAAAGGTAAATTCTCACTAGGATTAGGTGAAAGATGGTGGTGTTCGGAACTTTCTCTATATTTAAACCTCTAATAGAAATTCAGATGAATGTCAATGTTTTATATCAATGATCGTGACCCAAGCTGATAGAAGATGACCTTTGCAGCAAGAGTTACGAACTTACCATTCAGAAGAAGGTTATCTGCTTTTAGTTTTTACTTTCTTTAAAGTTTGTGCTGGAATGGTCTTACATATGAAAGCAACAAATAACCATCTGATATGCTGCACATCTTATTTCCTCTTGTTGTTCCTGCAAGTCACTCTTCCGTATGAATATGATTGCATCTTTAAATGGTTGATTATGTTCCCAATTGAATCAGAAAAGAACAATTAACATTGGACATGTTTTGGAGTTGATATAGACGATGCTTTTCGCTGATCTTGGATAACAGAAATCGGGCCATGGTGTTCAAATTCAAATTGATTTAGAACTATATTTTCTGGTTCTAGACTTCGGTCTGTGGCTTCTTTTTCCTTTTTAATGGTAAGGAAGGGCTGATGCCCACCCAATGTTATCAAGAGGAAATATTTACCAGAGTAGAGAGAAGGAAAGAAAGCAGCAAAAAGATCAAGTTACAGAAGTCTTTCCGAATTGCAGCCATTCAACATGTTCTGTATGGTCAAGTTTTCCTCTGAAAAAAAATATCATCCATGAGTTTCTTCTCTTCTTCCAAAGATCAGAAACTGAAAGAATTTGGTTTTATCACCGCTTGGTAGGGCTGCGGTGACAGAGAACACAGTGGTAAGCTTCAGCCCAATCTTCCCAAAACTTGACCATTTTCCCTTCCAGAATAATTGCAAATAAAGCACTAGAATGGTTCAAGTACTCTGCATATATTTTTTTCATGCAGGTGATAATAATCTTGAAGAGTGCCTTGGTCTCAAACCAAATCTCCTCATTTTATGATTGGAGCATTTCACTGTCTTCGATTGTAGATAATCTTTGTTAAGGGTGCATTTGGTTCATAATTGGAATCAGAATTGGAATGGAATTAGAATGGCCATATTCTGCGATACATTTGGTTCATTATTGAAATCAAAATCAGAATGAGATTTGCATATTAGGAGAAAGTTAGGATTGGGTTTTGGGTGACGGGGGCACTCTCATCTCCGCTAGAAATGGAATAGGAATGCGGCTTTCTCCCAACCAAACAGAGTAGGAGTCACTTATTCTCAATTCCATTTCAAAATCCAACTCTGGCCAATCAAACATGCCCTAAATTTCAACATGATTTTGCTAGCAATGTATCATTGAATTTGGCTTTAATTCTATTACCACCTTCCTCTTTTGACTTGCATGCTAGGACCCAATTGACCAGACATGGGAAGCCACAAAAAAAGTTGGTACCTTTTTGCATGCAAGCTCGTCTAGCGTCATCTATTCTGTTGATCATCCAAGCTGGAAGCTAGAAAAAAGACATGAAGTGGATGGACGGATTGGTGAACACTATATTTATAAGCCTGCAAAATATAGAGTAATTTATCTTTCCAGTTAGTCAGCCTATTGTCTACCTTTCCAATGATAAATTGCCATTTTTGTTACCAAGGGAAAGGCTGAGTACTTGATTGGCAACTATTCTAATCCATGGTTAAGCATTTAAGATTGATCATTTCCAAGATAAATAAGTAAGTTTAGTCCATGGTCTATATGGACTAGAGGATACTGCAATATGGGTCAATTTAGACCTTATCATCAGTTGATTATGATATTTGTGATTGAATTTGACTAAATTTGAACTCTTAGCCTAGTTACAATGCTAGGCTTAAATGGAGCGAGTTTGTGAGGACCCATACTAGCATGTATTTAGTTTAATATCGGCTTTGCACCGAGAGATCTTGGGTACTTATATAGAGCCAAAGAATCTAAATAATATCTTTTAGCTAACTTTTTGTTGGATAAAATCTTGGATCATTACAAATACTATCAAAGCAAATACAGTCAATGGCCTATGTGGGCTAGGAAACACTACAACATGGACCTATTTAGGTATGATAATAAATTAATCATGGTATTTGTGATTGAATTTGACTAGATTTAGATCTTAGACTTACGAGGATACCAAAACTTAATTGAGGGAGTAAGGATCCATGCTTGCATGTATTTAGTCTCATATTGACTATGCATTGGGGAGATCTTAGATACTTAAATAGGATCAAGAAACTTAAGCAATGTTGAGAATAAATTTGTAATTTTCAGAGAAGACATTTACTAGTGAATGTAAGGCTGGATTTTATTCAAAAGATGTGATCTTAGAGCTCGCTTACACTAAGTATATGATCAATGGAAACTTTGCTTTCTGGTTGGGATTTCTCTTGTACTAGCTAATCCGATCCAGTGTTTTCCTCCATTGATGTGACAACTTCCTCCTTCAGCTTTACATTTGTTTATCTTGATGTCTCCTCTCTTCTTCCTTCAGCTTCACATTTTTTTATCTTGATGTCTCCTCTCCGTACCTCCTCTGCTGGTTCATTCAACAATTTTTTGTTCAATCTTTCTTCTACGAGAACTAAGTCTTTTTTGTTATTTCAAAGAACTTTGTATTTCCAAAGATGGAAAGTTGCACATCTAGCTTCTGGAACTATCTTTAGGTAGTCTAAGAGTCATTGGTTGTCTATTGTATTTAGTCTGTATACAGCAATGGTCTTTTGAAAGAGCAATGCAACTTGTAAAAATTACAATGTTTGGAAGACTAAATATTTCATCCCCATATTAATGAAAGTGTATTGTAGCAAAAAGTCTTTGCTTGTAGGTTGCCTTGTTTCTTTGTTTTTCTTCCATGCCTCTACTATTTCCTCCAACAAATTTGGTATCAAAGCAAGGTTTAAAATGATTGCAGCAGTTGGTAATACTTCCTTTGCATACAATCCAAGTCAAATTCCTATCTTTGATGGAGACCACTATGACTAATGGAGTTCCCAAATGGAGATGATTTTCATCTCTCTAGATTTGTGGGATTTGATTGAAGAAGGATATGAAGAAAGGTGTCAATAGAAAGATCTTCTTCCTGGATAGAAGCAAAGGAGAAAGAATTCAGGGAGAATATGAAAGGAAATGGTACAACCTTGAGGATAATCCAACAAGGAGTAAGCAAATCCATCTATCCTAGAATTTTTGTAATTAGAAAATCAAAAGATGCATGGAAAATTTTGAAAAATGATTTTCAAGGCCTAGATAAAGTAATCTCCATAATGCTTGCATTATGGAGAGAATTTGACAATTTGTCAATGAAAGATAGTGAAGTTGTTAAAATTCTTTCCTTGAGAACTGTTGAAATTGTTAATCAAATAAAAAGTTGTGATGCTATACTTAAGAAGGTAATTGAAAAAAAATTTAGAAGTTTGCTACAAAAATTTGAACATATAGTTATTGCAATAGAAGAACCAAGAGACCTTTCAAAGCTTACAATGCATGAATTAGTTAGATCTATTGAAGCCTATGAGCAATGGCTGAACAGGTTCACAAGCCAGCCATTAGAGCAAACTTTTCAATTTAAAATCATTTTAGAAAAGAACAGTTTAAAACTAGAGAAGAGTGAAGATGGGGCTCATTTTAGAACAGAGGAAGAGGGCATGGAAATTAGTATGAAAGTCATAGTAGAGGAGGAGAAGAGGATTTCAACAACAACAAAAATCTGGTAACTCTGATTCTTCATGTTTAATTTGCTTGCAACATGTTCATGAGTCTAAGGATTGTTGTTTTAAATGCACTATAAGTATAGAGTCCCAAACCATTCTCAAAGATATTGCTGGTTCCAAGATAACAAGGAAAGGAATGGGGAAAATTTTGCAAAAGAAAAAGAATTTGAAAGATTATTTTTCTCTTGTATGAATGCTGAACATAAATCTCCAAATATTTGGTATATATGTAGATAGTGGTTGCAGTTGTCATATGACAGGAAATCAAAGATATTTGTAGAGCTTGATAGCAACTTCTCCTCAAGTTAATCTTGGCAATGGGAAGATGCATGATGTAAAAGGAAAAGGAGTCATTATTGTCTGTAGCTCCGAAGGTAATAAAAGATATATATATATTCATGATGTACTCTATGTGCTTGAGTTAGCTCAAAAGCTTCTGAATGTTTGAGTTAGCTCAAAAGCTTCTTAATGTTGGATAGTCATTGCGAAAGAAATACTCATTGCTATTTGAGAATGATGGTTACACAATATTGGGTAAGAAAATGTAAAGTTACAGTGTCAATGATTGAAATGAATCCAAATAATGTTTTCCCTCTTACCATGCCACAAGATGAAAATATTGCTCTTCAAAGTGAGCATATTGATGAATCTAATCTTTGGCATTTGAGATATGGTTATTTGAATCATAACGGGATGCAATTATTGAATCAAAAAAAAAAAAAAAATGATGATTGGACTTGAAAAAAAAAATGATGATTGGACTTCCTCCTACTTCAAAAGATGGAATCTATGAAGGCTATATGTATGGAAAGATGCACCAATTATCTTTTCCTAAGACATTTTTGAGAGCTTGTGCTCCTCTTGAATTGGTGTATACTGATATATGCGGATCAACCAAAAACTAATAAAAGATACTTCTTACTTTTTGTTGATAATTATACAAGAACGATCTATATTTATTTTCTTGAATAAAAATCAGATGCTTTCTCTATTTTCCTTCAATTCAAAGCCTTTGTAGAAAGATAAAGTGGCATCAAGTTAAAGACTCTTAGAACTAACTCAAGAGGGGTGTTCATCTACAAGCCATTTCTTTATTATTGTGAAGAAGAAGAAATTCATGGATAGCTCACAATTTGATGCAATCCTCAGCAAAATAGCATGGCAGAGATGAAAAATTGAATGATTGAGGAAATGGCAAGAAGTATGTTAAAGAAAAGGATCCCCCTAATAAATTTTGGGCTAAAGCTATTAATCCAACTATTTATATTCTAACAAAAGTTGTCCAAAATAAAACTCCTTTTGAAGCTTGGCATAATCAATTATTAGTAGTAAATCAATTTAAAGTCTTTGGATGCATCACCTATGCTCTTATTCCTTCTCAAAATTGGGACAAGTTTGATAAAAAAGTGAAAAATATATGTTTATTGGTTATAGTAGTGAATCCAAAGATTCTTGATTTTTTAATCCAAAGACAGATCAGCAGCTAGTGCTTTCGAGAGATATTGTATTTGATGAACTGGCAACATGGAAATAGGAAGATAAAGTAACAGAAGCTCTTGCAACATTAGAAGTTTTTCAACCATCCATTCAAAATTCTCCCAGACTTTAACTAAGCTCAAAAGCAAATCAAAGTCATGAAGCAAGCACATAAAAAAACAGCCCCTTAAGTGAAGAGGCTGCAAGTTCCAAGTCACCACCTTGAAACGTAAGCTCTTTAAGAGATTTGTGAATATTGTGATGTTGCTTTCTTTGCTTGTGAATCATAGAATTATAAGGAAGCTACAAAAGAGAGAGTATGGACCAAAGCAATGGATGAAGATTTTTACAAGATTAAGTACCATGGAAAAGAAGCCATTGGACTGAAGTGGATTTACAAGATTATGTACAATGAAGATGGCACTATTCAAAAGCATAATAGCAAAAAGGATAATCTCAACAGCCTAGGATAGATTTTCAGGAAGCTTTTGCTCCTATTGTGCACTTGGAGACAATTCAAATGGTTCTTACTTTAGCAGTCCAACTAGAATTGCAAATATTTCAGTTGGATATGAAATTAGTTTTTCAAAATGGTGAACTAAAGGAAGAGGCGTAGTGAAAGGAAAGGAAAGGAAGACAAAGTTTATCTATTGTATAAAGCACTCTATGGTTTAAAGCAACCTCCTAGAGCTTAGAATAGCCGGATTAATTCCTATTTTTGTTAAAATGGATTCCAAAGGAGCCAAAGTGAACTATCACTATATATGAAGAAAAGAGATATGACAGATTTTCTGGTTGTCTGTCTTTTATGTAGATGATTTGATTTGTACTAGCATTAATGCTAAAATGATCGAACAATTTAGGAATGCCATGATGAAAAGAATATAAGATGAGAGACTTGGGGCTTATGAAATTCTTTCTTGGATTTTAAGTAAAACAATCAAAAGGGAAGATTTTTATTCTACGAAAAAAGTATGTTGTAAATTTGCTTAAGAGATTTCAAATGGTAGTTTGCAAGCTAGTAGCAACTCCTAGCTATTGGTTCTCAGGGCTTATTTGGTTGAGGCTAATCTGGCGTGGAAAATAAATCCTATTTAGATTATCATGTTTGGTATAAAAAGTGAATGAAAGAGTTGTGAAATAAATGATAGATCCCATGTCTATTTTCTTGAGAGAGAAAGTGAAATAAATACCACTAGGGTGATGGTATTTGTTTTGCCATGCTGAATTATTGAGTCGAGGTAACATGAAAATTTCATTTCTTGATGAAAATACTCTCATTTATACTATATTAATATTAATTTAGTTATATTATATAATTAAGATAATTATATTAATATATTGAATAATAATATTTATAAATAATAATATATTTAATATAATAAATATTTATCAATTATTAATAAAACTATTATAGAATTTATTAAATACTAATATATCTATTTATATACAAAACATACTAAATTTATTTATAGTATGAAAATATATGTTCTAACATATGTATAATTAATTTAAAAATATTTATTAAATCATATAAATATATTTCAATATCTGAAATAGACAATATTGATAGTATTTATGTGAGTTAGTCATAAATGACCAACAAATAGACTAAGAAAAAAAATGTTATTAATTACTGGAGTTATTTATTCAAGGGCATTGTTAGAAATTTGAAAATATTCCCATATAATTAAGATTATCTCCAACTAATATAATAATATTTTTTTAATGCTATTTTTTAGAGTAATTTTTTCACCAACTAAACATGATAAAATTTATTTTCTTCTATAATTATTTTTTTAGATAAATGATTCCTAGAAATCATGAAATTATTTCATAATTTGATATACCCCAACCAAACAAACCCTTAATGAAGAATTGCAGCTAAATGATGGGACCGAGAAGGTTGATTCAAAAATTTTTAGAAGTCCTATTAGCTCCATAATTTATTTCACAAACAAAAGATTGGATATTATGCATTATGTAAATTTTATCTTAAGGTTTATGAATTAGAAAACTAAACTCCATTTGGCAGCAACAAAGAAAGTGCTACACTATTTTTAAGGGGCAAGAAAGCTTAGTATTAAATATGCGAAATATGAAGACTATAAACTAGTTGGTTTCATAAAGAATGATTGGGTTAGGTCCATTAATGATTAGAGCAGCGCATCATGATATATTTTTTTTCTTGATACAAAGATAATCTTGTGAAGTTTAGAAAAGTAGAAGACTATTGCATTATCATCTACTAAAACAAAATATACAATAGCTATTAAAGCTAACCATGCATCAGTTTGGTTGTAGTGAAATCTTTCAGATTTACAACAAAGTGTTGCTCCAAGTGTACTAATCTAAGAGGGAGGGTGAAGTAGATTTCTTAAAAATTTAAAGTAGTTATGTACCTTAATTTTAGTTTAAGTGATATGTATGCAATAAAATTTAGCAATAATAACTAAGAAATGAAGTATAAAGATGTAAAAGTAAGACATAATCGCAAATACAAAAAAAATTTAGTGATTCAGTGCCAAATTTAGTACATACATCCACTTCACAACATTGTTTACTTGAGAATTTGAATTATAATTACTTAGGATTATAGTTTGGTTGTTTTAAACTGGGCTCACAATCAACTCAGTTGATTTTGCTAAAAAAATCAACTAAAATATTTTCTTAACTAAGGCATCCCTAGACTTAATTAGTACACCATTTAATTGTAGGCTTGGATAAGCCTATCTTATAAGTTCTTATCCCAAGAAACTTATAAAGAAAAACAAGATACACAATAAGAATTAGAAATGAATGAGCCAAAGCTCAAGAAAAGAGAAAAGCTCTTTGAAGTATAGTTGGATGTCGTGATGCATACTCTTTAAAACTTGGACTTTAGCTCTTCAATACTTGAGTAAATATTCTCTGTGGTTGAGAATTATCTATTGAAAGCACACTCTATAATTGCTCATTCACTACTCTTGGAAGCACACTAGTGTTTTTTCCTCTTTTTCATTCATTACCACTCTTTCTACTTTTTCCTAATTGAATTTCTTACTTAAATGCACTCAAATTTGGTTGAAAATTAGATAGATCAAACTAGCCATTGAAATTGAATTCCGCTTATCGAAAGCTATCAAAAAAAATTGTAGTTAGCTTGTCAATCATAAAGAGGTTGACTTGTCATTATTTGGGGTCGACTTATCTAGTTTTTAGGTCGACTCTTGAAATACTACAGTTTAATTGACTATTCTCTGTCTTGTGCCTATAAGTATTCTAAGATCGATTCTTGGTGAAGTTAGGGTTGACTCGCATATGCCAGTGGGTTGACTTATAAAGTGCTGAGTTGACTCTTAGAGGATTATTTTTTTATTTTTTTTATCTTTTTTCTAAGACCATCCTGGAGTAGACTCATCTGATCATGGGATCAACTTATTATGGACTGATTTTCACAAAGAGGCGGTGAATGTATGTTTCTCGGGTGGGCAACTTTAGAAAAGAGCTCTTGCAAGAATGCTATGATACTCTTTAGATCGGCCACCTAGGAATGCATTGAACCCTTGCCCTCTTGGAGCGAGCATACTACTAGCCAAAAATGGAGAAGGGTGGGCGAGAATAATCTAGTAGACCGATTTTCTTGCGGATTCTTGCGGTATTCATTGTTGCCTCCCCTACCTCCTAAGCCTCCTAGGTGTAGTCTAAGCAACGGTTGTATAGGCTTGTAATCCTTCATTTTTCTTAATAAAAATACTATTTTTACAGTCCCACATTTAATTGTGTTGCTTTATATTTTTTTATCTTTTTTGTGTGAGTTTTGCCTTGGCATGTGTTGACTAGCTCCTTTGTGTAGGTGACATCAAGGCTCCACATGGATTTGACTTGCCAATAGGTTGAGTCCATGACAAAGTGGTATCTGGAGTCTACTCTTGCTACTCTAGGGTCGGCTCTTCAAGAGGTCATATGTGCCTCCTTTCTATTTTTGGCCTGAGATTATTCTGTGGTCAATTAGTGGAAAGTTTAAATCTGCTCCAACATGCTGGGATTGACTTTTGAATTTGGAGGGGTCAAGTACTTTTGAAACCCACAAAATTATGAATCCACCATTTAAGCCTATAGTCGATCATGGGTCGACTTCTCTAAGTCAAAACTTGTGTATATTGCCTTGAGAACTCTTTTGACTTGGTTTATTTTAAAAAAAATTATTCTTTAATTTGATGGATCATTATGAGAGATTTTACAACAAAACTCCAAATACATAATTAGTATTACTTGTACTTAAGTATTTTGGTATCATCAAAATCAAATCTTAGGTCAATCTAGAAAATTTCAAAACCTACGATCTCATTCATTGACAATATGTCAATAATAGCTGTGGCAAAAACCCTAGTCTTTCATGCTAGATCAAAGCATATTAAACTGTGACATCACTCCATTGGTGATTTGGTTAACAAGGGAGAAATCTGCTTAGAGTTCATTGATACATACGATCAACCAGTTGATTAACTCACCAAGGTAGTAAATTTTGAAAAGCTTGTTTTTAGCAAAAAAAAAAGCTTGAGCAATTCAAGAAACAATTGAAAATGATAAACTAGGAGAGGGTATTGAGAATTAATTTGTAATTTTTAGAGAAGCTATTTTCTAGCAAATGTAGAAGCATGTTTGAATAAGTCTTTTTTGTAATTTCAAAGATCTTTGTATTTCCAAAGACATTGAAAAGTTCCGCATCTAGTTGGATTTGCTAGGTTAGATAGTCTAAGAGTCATTGGTTGTCTATTGCATTAAGTCTGTATAGCCTAGCTATGGCCTTTCAGAAGCAATGGTCTTTCGAAAGAGGTGTGCAACTTATAAAATTGCAATATCCTAAAACAGTATTTCAGCGAATAGTCTCTGCTTCTAGATTGTCTTATTTCTTTATTTTTCTTCTATTCCTCTGCTATTTCTTTCAACAAAAATACCTTTTAGCTAGCTTTCTTCGGCTGAGATTTAGAAACATTACAATATCAAAATTTAGTCAAGAAGAAATTCATACAAACTCGAAAAAAAAGATCAAATAACTTACAAGAAGACATCTGCAAAAGATATTAAATAAATTCTCAGCCTGACATGACATGCAAATATCACATTGTCTGATATCTTGGAATAGATCAATTTATATCGGCCAAAACATTAAGAGCTAATGTCAAAATATTTTGCGTTTGTGAATGCTCGATCCGATACAAACCAGGGTCTCAGCTGTGACGAAAACAAATTCCCTTCATAGAGCCAGGTACAACGCCTTCCATTCAGTAGTTAAACATATGAAACAAATCAACAGCAGCAGCTGAATAGAGATTCTCGAATACGACACAAAAAAAATCCAGAAGCAAAAGGGATATTTCATTCTTTCTTCCAGCTTGTTTTCTCCGTCTCATTTGCACTCCCCAAGGCTAGCAGTTTGCCCAACCAAGTCTTACTTTGTATTCTCCAATTAATCCTTGTCAACTAGTCCACTTGCCAAATGTAATTCGTTAGTTCCAATACTCTACTTCAAAATTATCAAAAAAAGCAAAAAAATTCACTATATCTAATTCCTTCCTCTGCATGCTATAAAAGCCCCAAGAGCCCTAACCAACAATTCCCTTTCCCTTGGCATGGCTAAATCTTCTACAATTGCACTCTCTTAGCCTTATTTTTATGACTGGTATGAGCGAAGAAGCTGGCTGCAGTGATGCCCGGGAGATGCGAACCGGGAAGAACAAGTCACCCGCCGAGGATTTGGACGTGCCTCCAGAGTCGCTCAGCTCCCAGTATGGCCCCAAGCATGTGGTCTTAGTGATGAATGCACTTGGGAGGTTCTCCACCAAGCCTCTCGAGTGGGCACTCGAGCACGTAGCCGAGCCTGGATGTGTCGTCACCCTCCTTGGCGTGACGCCATGGCTCAGCTTTGCGCGTAAGCATCATCTACCGTACTTGGGGCATATTTTATTAGTATTACAGTAGGTTTGATGGCTCATTAGATTATTTGATAGCCTCATGCACAACTTCAACTACATTATCAGGCATCAAGATGCATGTGATGCACAATATATTGATGCCCATGGTCACGTCATCTAAATGTACCTACATATCGACACTTGATCAAACTAAAAAATACACCTTAGTATTTTTTGTTGTGAAGAGAGCAACGAATAAAACATTGAGTTCACCTACACATTGACATGTCAACCCTGATCTGTCCATGGGGAAAGTGAGCACCGGATATGGTCATGACTAGCTCAAGTGATGTGTGGGAGGCGTAGCTTCGAGATATGCATGGGAGGCAACCGTTGATAACTTTGGATTGCCTCATAAATAAGGATTTCACCTTCCCATAGAATTGAGGTCACTGAGGGCATGTTTTATCAAAGTTGGACACTATAATGAACACAGGAACCAACGAGTAACTTCCATTCCAATCATTTGGTTTAGGAAACTTCTATTTTCATTTTGATTTTGGAGAGAAATAGGATACCCCAATCTCCCCAAACATAATCCCTATTTTTCTTAGTATTCAAACTTTATTTCAATTTTGATTTCAAAATGGCAGTCACGAACCAAATATGTTGGAGAATATGACCATTCCAATTATGATCATAAATCAAACACGTATACCCATAATTCTGATTTTCATTTCAATTCTGATTTTGATTCTGGCCATAAACCAAACATCCGATAAGTTACAACTACTCTTAAGATAATACTATTTTAGGATCCATATATTTTACAATCGAAATTGGAATCAAAATAAATTAAAATGGAATCAGAATGGTCATATTCTCTGATGTGATCGAAATAATCGGCATGTGATTTGAATACTAAGGAAGAGTTGTGATTAGATTTTGAAGGATTGGAATATTCTTATTCTATCTTAAAATCAAATTGAAAATAGGACTACCTCTAATCAAATGAGAGAAATAAAAGTTGTTTATTTCTATTTGAGAGCCCAAACTCTTCCAAAACAAACATGCCTTAAAGTATCACTTTCATTAATTCTCACCGATAAAGTAGCAGGTATATTCGCCTTGCTGGGTAGGAACAAGCTCCTTCCGATCGCTAGCATGCTTAGAGCACTCCAGTGGATTTCTTTAAATATAGGCGTATCAAGGAGCCGGCGGTCATGATACGGTGGCGTCGCTAACCTTTTGCACACCTTCAATCTGGTTCCTACGTTCACCGCAGCGCGCTCGTCCTTCTCAAAATCCGTGCGAGGCACCAGTGCGCCCATCGCTTCTAAGACTTCTCCCAGGTTATTAAAGTCCTTGTGATGTGGCTATCCATTATTTTGGCCACGTGAATCACAGCCCTAAGATGGCCACATGATAGCAAACTGGCTTCAACGTGAACCCTTCAACAACATGACAATAGATGCAAAAATCTGAATGTTAATCCTGCAAAGCTCTAGTTGTAGATCTAATTATCAAGGTAAAATACTATTCAATTATATGCAGTAATTTTCTCCAAAAAAAATTAATTTAACGAATTCACCTTTTATTTTTTTAATATATATTGTACAATATTAGATGATTATACAATTTAATTTAAATCATTATTCTTTCCTACATATTTTCATATCAACTTTTGCTTTTACTAATTCAGACACTTAAATACATGTCCATATTTACCCCTGGTCTCCAATGTCCATGCAATAGGCACTTGACATGCTTGGCCATGATATATTTTTTGCATGGCTTTTACTCGGAATTCCTCGGTTTTGAAGCGCTAGAGAAATGAAGTCAAGAGAGCAACTAGGAGGTCCCACCATCATTGTTATAGGCTAAATCACTAGAGATGGACTAACTAGTTAGTATTTTTTGATATGCTCAACGTTGACCCAGCCTGCTGACATCCCCAAGTGCCACGTAACTAATGCACTTGAAGAGCTATGTACAACTGCAAATGCTAATTATTGCCTCCTAACCATACTAGATCATCTATATCCAAAATAAACACACAAGGCTGGTATCTATCATTAAACAAGGCGACCATGTGAGAGATCATGTAAAATTAAGTGAAGGGGGAGTAAGATTTGGTATATGGTTAAGGGTTAGGGTTGTGTCTTTTGCATGAAGAATGATTGATCTTCTTCGGCAACATCAACTATTGGATTGTGCTTTGCAGAACTTTCAAAGCATAATGTCAGCTTTGTGATCTACTCTACGGATGGAAGAGATTTGTCATACTTTAAAAGCGAACCTGCATTCTTATTCAATGCTCTTCATGCAGTCTCATGCAAAAAGCGGTTGGACATATGGACCTGGGACTGTGAGGATCTATCCAAAATGAAAGAGTGCCCTGAATGGAAGAATGATGCTCCCTATCAAAAGCTTCGCACGGTAGTTGACCTTTGTGAATCTCGTGGGGTATGTGCATCACCAAAAACTTAACCGCAAATGTTAATATCTTCACTCTTATTTCAAAAGTACAGCTTCTTTCTTCATGAATGGATTGTAGGTGGTTCCCTTGAAGAAGGTAGCCATGGGTCATCCTGAGCAACATATAGCTTTGGAGATGACCACTAAGCTTCATGCAACGTGGGTGGTGTTTGATAGGTATATCAGAGAATCCTAAGATTATAAATTAATAACGTTCGAGGAATTAACTTCGCTTTGCTCGATCTGGTAGACACCACAGGAAGTGGAGCACTTTCTACCAAGAGCGGATCCCATGCAATATGGTGTTCATGAATGGTGATGGCCAAGTGGACATGTTTAAGGCCAGATCTACTCTTGATTCTGAGGAAACTATCACTCCACCAGTCTCCAAGATAATTATGCCTAAAGCGCGGACGGAGATTTTCAACAAAGTGAGAAAGAAGGAAGTCAATGAGGTTGAGAAGTCATCTTAAACCCTGCAGGTTAATTACACCATCCCAGGAGCGTCTCCTGCATTGGCAGCACCGGTGCCGAAGTTAATTATATCTAAAGCATGGATGGAAATCTTTAACAAAGAGAAAGGAGTCAGTCAATGAGGGTTCAATTCATCGAGTGATTTCAACTATTTAATGTACTCGGAGTGCATGTAATAGAGCTCTTAGATTGTCCGAAATATTATTCAGAATTGGATTTCAGAAGGACTATTTGTAGGGAAAACAAATAAAGCTTACTAAACTATATGCAATTGCTTTGTGTAAAGAATGGAACTAATACTAAAACATGTAAAGCAATAACAGAAATAGTAAAAGAAAAAAGTAAGAGGTAGCTAGCCTGGGTACATGAACGTATAAGCTCACTGTCTTGAGAACTCTATCACCCTCTCTCACACAGGTAGTGTCGCAGAAGAAAGAACTCCGAAGGCACAGCCATCCTAGCTTTATCACCTCCGATTGGTACAGTTTCCATGGAGAAAATATGATCCGATCGCCGCTTTTCCCAACAAGTTGAATGGAGGAGGTAAATTGCCGACAGAAACAAAAAGCACTAAAATAGGAGAGCTTGAAAGTTGGGAAGAGATGGTATCTTTCTAGCTGGTATAAATAAGTAGGGGTAGCAACACTCAATGGCTTAACCCATTTAAGTTAGTTCAATCCGTCGTAGGTTGGGTTATATTATCTATTTAATAAAATCATCAGGTTCGAGTCTAGATTTTTGATTTGTTTAATAAACAGTGTAGATTCAGATTGATAGATTTTCTATCTATCGTGCATTGGACTCTACCTGTATCTAGTCTGACCCCATCCGATTGCCAACCCTAATAAGGAGAGTGTAAACTTGAGTGGATGAGCAGTCAAAAAGCTTAATAATGGAGGATCACTTTAACAAGATAAATTTGGCTCATAATAGCCGTGGTACAAGACAAAGGCTAATGACAGCCATATCACTAGGCAAATTAGTATTACTTTATTACAATAGTCAATGACTATGGAAGGTCACTATATACAAGCTTTGCAAGCCAGAGCTTAGATTACAATTCACAACGGTCAGGCAATGGAAGTCCCCCCTTTCAAGCCAAGTGCAACATACAACATGGACTGTTGGGTAACAGTTCCAAAGCAAGTATTGCTTCCTCCATTCCAAATCTCATGCAAATATGTACCACTGGACAGCGAAGGCATTTTCTCTTTATGTAGTGCAGCTTCTTATTTTTCAGAGGTGGCAATCTAAAAAAAAAAAGGATGAATTGAATTTCTTGAAAAAAAAAATTTGAAGAACTTATGTCCAACAATGAATTTAAATATATTTGTGGGGTGATTCGTGGAAAATAAATATCCATAAAAAGATAAAACATAAAAATACATACACAATCATAAACACACAAGATTTATAGTGGTTCGATGCTCAACTTATCACTTATGTCCACTCTCTAAGTCAATCCATTTGAAAATTTTAACTATAATTCTTCAAAATTATAATTTGATTATTTTTATGGGCTCACAATCTAATCTAGTTGATTTTTCTTGGCTTACCAACTAAAATTTTATAATTAATTTTTTTTTTAGATCACAATCAACTTAGTTGGTTTTTACTGACTCATTAACCAAAATCTTGTAACATCCAACTTTAGGCTTGGACCAATCCTAAGTTTCTTTCTATAAAAAAATTATCTCAATAATCAAAGAAAGATATATATGAATTTAAAGTTCAAACAATAAAATTCTTTAAACTCTTGAAGAAGTCGAGATGGTTGAACTCTTGAATTGCTTTGACTTCTTCTTTGAATGCTTAAGAAAGGATTGATAAAGACTTAAATGCTCTTACTTGTTCATTGTTGGCTGAATTCACTGCATTGTTTCTTGCTTTTTAGTTGAGTAAATATGGGAAGATCTAAATTAAAAGCTCTACTAATTTTCTTCCACTCTCTTTTTTTGTTCTACTCAATTGCTTTGAAGAAAAAATTCAATAAGCTTAATAAAAACAATCTCTCAGTTCCCTATTTTAGTTCTTTACTTTTTATGGCCTCAAAAAATGTCTATAATTAATGCTCTTGCCATTGAAAGTTTAAATAGCCGTTAAAAATAAGTTTTAGCCATTTAAAAAATCTAAAAAATTAGTTATTATTTTATCAGAGTTTTGTGAGTCGGCTCACCTAAGCTCTTATCAGCTAATCTAAAATACTGAGTTAGCTAAATAAAATTTTTGAGATAGCTCAAAAATAGATACAAATTTTTAACTTTCTATCTATTCTATCACTCTAAGATTGGGTCGGCTTAATCATCTTCTTAGTCGGCTAATATTTATAACTTAGTTGGCTAACTGACTTTTTGAATCAGCTCACAGAACTTGTGAATTTACACTACTTTCTACATTCTTCTACCTTTGAGACTAAGTTGATTATCTCATTTTTGTGAGTCGGCTAAGATATAATCTTGGTTGGCTATGTTATTTTCTAGGTTGGCTTAGGAGATTTTCTGAAATCTTCAATCTTCTATTTTTACCTTGAGTCTAAGATTGAGTCGGCTATCTAAATAAATAAGTCGGCTAAAACCTTTTCTTGATCAGTTAAGATAAAATCTTGATCGGCTAAGGGAGATCTTCTTATCTTCAACTCTTTCTATCTTTCTCTTAAATTGGGATTAGGTTGACTAAGCTCTTTTTTTGGTTGACCAAAGGCATGCCAAGCATGCTAAAATTGATTTTAAGTAGCTTCCCTTATTCAAATATATGCTAGGCTAGACTTGCCTTCTTAAACTTAATTTATAAATAGTTGAACTAGTTGAGAGATCCTTTTAAGCTAGACTTTTTTTTATCATATTCTTTCATGCCGAACTCAATTTCTTTGCTTTCAAAGCTTAAATCTCTGACTTGGGAACGTAGATTTACTCAAATCTAAGAGGACTTCTTCTTGGATGAAATTAATCATTGAGCATTATAAGAAATCCTATAATTACTCTCAAAAGTATCATTAGTAATCATGATTTGTACTCAAACTCTTTTGACTCCATCAAAATCAATTCTAGAGTTGATACTTATAGGATCGAAAATAATTCTCCAAGAAGATGCCGATTTCTGTCTATGGTTCCCATGGTGTGCTGCAAACTTTGATCAAACATAAATTTAAAACAAAATTCTATTTTATATTAAATAATAATTCAAAACTCAAGTAAAAATTTTAGATTTTTTTGTTATTTTTTATAATATTTTTTTTATTTTTTTAATATCCTAGAATTTCTCGTCATGTGGATGGTGATAGGTCAATTATTAGAAACCTTAGGCGTAAAGTTTAAGCGCAGAGTTAGCATAGGCATCTAGTAGGTTTTTTTCATATAAGAAAAAAGGGTGACATAGAGCCTCATATACAGGCAAAGGCATCCAATGAGAAATTATTGATTAGAATTATTCTACCATTTGGACTTTGGATCATCTAGTAGAAAGTTGCCACATCATCCATTTTGATTAAAAAAATCCAACAAACATTGTCATTGGGATTTTAAATGAAAAGGATTCATGGTTATCCAAGCTTAGTTAATAAATTTGAATGAAAAAATGTTCATTGTTTATCATGATATGAATGATATGGCAATTTTTTATTGAATGGTCCAAAGTCTAGATGGTAGAATAGTTCAAAATTTTTCTTCCTGTTAGTCCTAGAATTATTTTTGATGATATTAAAAGGGTTTCATAATAAATCATGATTACTAATAATGCTTTTGAGGGTGATTGTAGGATTTCTCATTATGCTCAAAGATTAATTTCATCCAAGAAGAAGTCCTCTTAAATTTAAGTGAATCTATGTTTTCAAGTCAAAGATTTATATTTTGAAAGCAAAGAAATTGAGTTTAGCATGAAAAAAATTAGATAAAAAGGAAAATCTAATCTACAAAGACCTTTTAACAAGTTTAAATGTTCATAAATGAAGTTTGAGAAGACAAGTCTAATCTAAATTATGTTTGAACAAAAAAAGCTACTTAAAATCAAATTTAGCATGCTTGACATGCCTTTTGAGTTGATCATGAGAAGAGCTTAGCCATCCCAATCTTAATTCAAGGAAAAGATACAAAAAGATGAAATTGAGAAGATTTTTCTTAGCCGACCAAGATTTTACTTTAACCGATCAAGACAGGATCTTAGCCAACTCAAGCATTTAAATAGCCGACTCAATCTCAGATTTAGGATAAACATAGAAGATTGGAGATTTTAAAAAATCTTCTAAGTGGAGCCAAAATATAACATAACCAACCAAGACTGAAACTTAGCTTACTCATCAAAATAAGATAACTGACTTAGTCTTAGAGGCAAAAGAATATAAAAAGTAGTATAAACTCACAAATTCTCTGAGCTAATTTAAAAAGTCAGTTAGCCAATAAAATCACAAAGTTAGTAAGCTAAGAAGATGTCTAAGTCGATTCAGTCTCAAATAAATAGAATAGATAGAAAGTTAACGAAATTTATATATATTCCTGAACCATCTCAAAATTTTACTTAGCTGACTCAGTACTTCATGTTAGCCAACTAAAAGCTTGGACGAGCCGACTCATAATTTTGACAGAATAATGTCTAGTATTTCAGATTTTTTTAAATGATCAAGACTTATTTCTAATAGCTATTTGTAAGCTTCCAATAATTAGAGCATTGGTTACAGAAATTTCTAAGATAATAAGTGAAAAAAAATTAAATGAGGAATAAAGGTTTAGAGTTTATTGATTTTATTCTTCAACCTATTGAGTGGAACAAAAGGTAGAAGAGAGGAAAAAAATTAAGAAAACTTTTAATTCAGACCTTTCCACATTTACTCAACTTAAAAGAGAGGAAGAGTGCATTGATTTGAGCCAACAATGTTCGAGTAAAAGGATTTAAATCTTTATTAATCCTCTCTTTAGCATTCAAGAAAGAAGTCAAAGCAATTCAAGAACTTCAAAACTTTAACTTCTTCAAGAGTTTGAAGAGTTTTATTATTTTAACTTTAAATTCTTGTATATCTTTTTTTGATTATTATGATAAATTTTTTGAGAGAAGAAACTTGAGGTTGGTCCAAGTCATAAGTTGAATATTATAAGATTTTGATTTGTAAGCCAAAAAAAATCAATTGGATTGATTATGAGTTCAAAAAAAAAAATGATTATAAGATTTTAGTTGGTAAACCAGAAAAAATCAATTGAATTAGATTGTGAACTTGTGAAAATAATTAAACTATAATCTTAAAAGATTATAGTTAGAATTTTCAAGTATGTTGATTTGAAGAGTGGATATAGATGCTGAGTTGAGCACCAAACCATTATAAATATTATGTATTTATGATTATATATTTAAATTTTTATCTTATCTTCTACTGTATATTTATTTTTTACAAAGCACCCAATAAATACTCTTAAATTTATTATTAGCACTAGATCTTCAATTAATTTTTTAAGAAATCTAATTCATCCCCCTCTTAGATTGCTACCTCTGAAAAATAAGCGGTATTAGAGTGGGTACTTAGCCCAATTGACCTAACCATCAAGAGTTAAAGATCAACAGTAACCTCAATGGATACATCATTGGTTAAGGGCCAATCAACCAATACCTTTACTTTTTAATGGCATAAATTATGTATGTTGAAAAAAATGAATAAAGATATTCACTCAAGCATAAGATTATGATATATGAAATATCATAGCAATGGTCCTCATGATAGAAAACATGTAGGATTTCATGCATAAATTTCAAAATTTTTTTGAAATAAAGAGCAGCGGAAGACATAGATTAAACTATTTAATCTACAAATGCATGTAATCAAATTACAAAATCCTACATCAAGGATTTATAACATGTTATGATGCAAATATAAATCTAAAATTAAATTAATTATAAGTGGTATTGATCATATCAATACCTAGATCTAGAATAATTCTAGATCTAATCTTAGATCACATCTAGATCACCAAAAGATCAGATCTCTTATCTTTGCATAGGTCGAGAACTCTATGGTTGAATCCGTTGTTGTCTTTAGAGCCGCACAAGCATCCGACCTCTATAGATGGTTTATACGAATCTGCAACACAGATTGGAGGTTCGTCGAACAAAGATCCACTCAAAGTGCTAGCTTCTCATGGATCTCTCCTAATGGTTAATCAAATACATATTTTTTGGATCTCTTGGACACTCCAAGAGATGAAGAACATGAGGAGGAATAAGGAAAAAATTCAATCCTTGGATCTCTCATAAATCAAAAATAAATACATATGAAAAAACCCTAGGAGAAGACAAATCTTCTCCTTCAGGACGTCAACGGTTGATGTCTTGAAAACATCTATTATGCTAGGTTCAGAGGAGACCTTCTCCTCTAGATTTTTTCCTAATTTTTTAAATATCACACCCTTAGATTTTTTTCATAAAAATATTATAAATAAAATTAAGAAAAAGGGCTCTCAAGAAATTCCTAAGAGAAGATCTTCTTCTTTTCTTCTTCTCGCATTAGGACATGATCAGATCATGTCCAAAAATGATCACCATGCTTCAACATCTTAGAGCATAGATTCCATGCCCTCTCTCTCTCTCTCTCTCTCAAATCTTTATCATATAAAAATCACATAAAATAGAAAGAGAGAAACATAAAAGAAAAATATAAGAGAAGATAATTTTTTCTTACCTTGTCTCTTCAAGATATCAACCTTTGATGTCTTAATTGAGGGCTCTTATCCATGAATCTTGGTGCCACAAATTCTCCATGCCTTCCCCTTCTTTTTCTCTAATTTTTTATAATTTTTTTAGAATTTTTCACATCCTCTATGGTCAAAGAAAGAGGCGTCCCTTTTATATTGCAAAACTAGGTCAAAACCTAGTCAAAGGAAGACTTTTATGGGGCGTCCAAGAGTTGGACGCCCCTTCCTTGATTTTTGGTGTGTGAAATAGAAAACCAATATCCTAAAGAAAGGAAGAGAGGATGGAAATAATATTGGAGGCATGAGGAAAGTGGGCGCACAAGAGGAGGGAAGAGTTTAGATCAAAGAGGACTCTTCCAAGTAGGAAATAATTTCCAACTTCCTTCTAATTTTGATCAAATCAAATTTAAATCCAATTCCTAAGATAATGGAGTATGAAAAATCATTTATTAGGTGTGAAAATCATAGAAAAAAATTTGGAATTAAAATATGGCATGGGCTTTCTTAGGCGCAAGTGAAAGAGAGAGAGTCCCAGTCCAATCAGGACTTCTCTTATTTGATCAGATCAAAATTATTTTAAATTTAATTTAAATTATATTTAAATTAGATTAAATGCAACCTAATTAAGGATGATCCTAGTCTAACTAGAAACTCAATTAAATCAAGATTTAAATCTAATTTAAATCCTAAGTCAATCAGGTGCATCCAAGTCCTAGTCAAACAAGGAATAGTTTTTTTCTTACAATTGGCTTATCCAATAAATTAATTAGACTTAATCTAATTAAATTTAAACTAATTCTAATTAAATTTAATTTAATTAAACTTGATCTCAGCTCGATTGCTTAATCAAATTAAGTCAATTAGCAATCTAATTGCTAATTGATCCTCCTGCAACACTTGCATTAGGTCAAATATCAATCGCATTGAATGTTTGACCTTGAAATGATTCTCAATCATTGATTAACCATTCGATCATGTTACAAACTCTAATGTGTGTGACCCCATAAGTTTGAACTTAAGTCGGTAGTAAAGAAATCAATTTTTGGTATCAATCGAAGTTACCATCTAGCAATGGTTTTCGACGTCCG